>OZ023263.1:71503869-71661369 GCA_964006375.1 Tillus elongatus | reverse complement strand
ACCAACGTTTAAGTTTCTAGCTTTATAGAAAATTGAGTTGGAGACATTCTTTTTTTAGGCGATTAAAAGATAGTGCGAGATAAAAAGTATTTGTATCATAAAATTAATTTAATTGACTTTACTGACCAAGCCAAAATTTAGTAATAATACGTTCTAGAAAAATTCAGTGGAAAAGTTTGCTTTCAGAAAATTGACAAAAATATTTTTCCACGAAAATCCGCAAAAGAAAATTATTTAATATTTCAACAACACACCACGAGAGTTTAAAGCCTAAATACTATCTTACCGTGGGTGTCGACAAGGAAGAAAAAGGCAACTTGTTAATTCTGGACTTGAAGGTTTGGAGGAGAAGGAAAAACATGTGCCGGCAAGGGATTCCACAACTTGGAAGTCCTCGGGACAAGAGATGGGGCATAACAAGGTGTTCTATGTCTGGTGACCTGGACATTAAAAGGGCGCATTCGCTCTGTTCCCCTGGTAGAGCTGTTGGGGGCAGCAGGTGGAGGAACTATGGAAGAAAGCTCCTTTGAGCAGTGCCCGTGCAGATATCTATAAAAAAGAGAGGGGTCGCCAACGGCACGTCGGTGGGCAAGGGATGGCAGCCTTTGGGTGAGGACAGGTGGTGGGTGCTGTCGTCCGCGTAACTGTGAACTGGGTTGGATGTCCTAGAGAGGAGGTCATTGATGTGGAGAAGAAACAAAGTAGGGGCTAAAGCTGAACCTTGAGGGACTCCTGCATTAATTGGATACAGTTCAGAGGAATGGCCATCCACGACAACAGAAATGTTTCGGTTGGAGAGGAAATTTGCCGTCCAGGTAGAGAGTTTTCATGGTAAGCCATAGGTCGGAAGTTTATTAAGCAGCGCTGCGTGCTAGACCTGGTCGAATGCTTTGGATATGTCTAGAGCGACAATTTGTTCCAAGAATGGGTGACAAAGGAAAGGAGGTCGGTAGTTGATCTGTACTGACAGAATTCATACTGCCTGTCGTGGATTAGATTGTGTTTTTCAAGAAATTTGAGTAGTTTGGTGTTTATATACTTTTCCATTACTTTGGAGACGACTGAAAGGGGATAAATATGCCTGTAGTTGCTAGGAAGCGCTTTGGATACTTTCTTGTGGACGGGTTGTACTCGAGCAGTTTTCCAGTTACTAGGGAATATGCCTCTATTGTAAGATGTCTGAAACAGACGAGTCAGGACAGGAGCTAGTTCTGGTGCGCATTTTTTGAGAACAATTGCTGGGATCTCGTCAACGCCAGAGGCTTTCCTGGTATTAAGAGAAGAGAGCATCTTTCGTACTTTTTTAGTTTTGAAAATGATATCAGTCATTTTATGCGCGACATTGGAACTGTTGCTGGTTGAACATTTGGAGGTGGGTTAAGAGGAGAATTTCCGGCTAACAACAAGGCACAAAGTTCAGCCTTGCCCAGGGCGGTAGAAACAATTTCATCCCCTGAAACAAGAGGTAAGAATTTGCTCTTGCAGAAATTATTCCCAATAGATTTAGCAAGAGTCCAGACGGGTTTGCTGCCGTTGGAGCTTGAGAGGACTTTGTTTTTGATGTGATTATTAAACAAGTTTTTTGCCTCAGAAAGAATGCGGACATAGCGGTTTCTTGCGTCGTTAAATGCTTGACAGTTTTCTTGACTGGCATTGTGTAGAAGCTTTGACCTTTACAAGTCTGGCCTTCTCGCAGGACTTAGATTGTACCAAAATTTACCAAACTTATTGAAATTCGTTAAAAAAATTGTTTGCCTAAAAATTTTCTTGACAAATTTTTCCACGAAAATTTATTAAAATATATTTGTTCATTAAAAAATAAACAAAATTTTTCTCACAAAAATCCGCTAAAAATAGTTCTTACAAAAATCCACCAAACCGAAAACTGTTTTCTACGAAAATGCACCAAAAAAATTTTCGGCATAATCTAATTTGGTGCAATACTATTTACGCACCCTGTAGGAAGTGTCAAATTTTGATTGGACATCTTTTTTTTTTAGTACCCACTACTATTTTTTCTTGAAACAAGTAGCTTCTTTGGATGCTAATTCCTCAATTTTGAACAATGTAAATTAAAAATATTGAGATGAACACATTAACTTTGTTTCCTTAATTTAGTTACAGGAATGAATGGCACGTTTTCTCACTGGTATCTTAGCTCTGAGGATATAAAGAACAAAGTACCCATGAAATTTGTTACCTGTCAACAACAAAACTTCTACGAAGAAATTTTCTTCGCAGTAGATAATGAAAGTAGGTATATTAAAAGAATAGGGATCCAGACAAGAAAAAATATCATGTTAGAAAGTAATCTTCGTTAGCGATCTTGCAATAACGCTTTCAGGGGATTACCTGAAGCGTTTCAATTACACAGTTTAAGTGCATATCAGAACACAAGCACACATAAATTAAAACGGACGTGCGCAGCATGCTCTGGCATACACATGACTTTGACGCCACTGCTCGGGAAAAAATCCAGATCTGCAGCTAGTGTGAAGTAGATATTTGATAATTATTTAGCCGATTGTTAGATAAGATAGGTGAAATGGTTGTTTCTACTAATATGGGTGACTTTTATTATTAATTTATCTTGTTCATTTGTACAGTTGTAATCAATCAACAACTACAAGATTTAGTATCTCTTCTAAAGGATATATAGTATGTTTTATTCTTCTGGGAAACTGGCACAACCTTGGCTGACACTTTTTCGAACTCACTTTGAGAGACTGAGATTGTCGCCTGTGACCATCCTGTGGCATATTATTTTATGATTTTGTTAAAAAGTAAGGTAAAGCTTGCATTATATTGTGTGTGTGTGTTTTGTTTCTTTAACGTCGGCCTATTTCCGCGACTATGGCCAATCACCGTCGCCGGGGAGCAGTTTCACCTCACTATCCTGGAAATTTTGCCGAACCCCTACCTTTCTGTAAGGAGGGTAGGGATATTTAACGTGCCCAACATCGCATGGACACGGGACCGACGGCTTTACGCCCCCTCCGAAGGGCGGAACGTGCAGACATTCAACTTGCTCAAATACAATTCCATAACCTCGGTTGATGTGAATGTTACAGTTTGTACTGAAAAAGTGAAAGGAGTACCCTGGGATCGAACCCAGTACCCTTCTGTTCAGAGGTACACGGTCTTACCCCTGAACCACAGAGGTTCCAATGCAGTGGATTGAAGCAACGATCATACAAGTGTTTGCTAGATTTATTTTAGCGATCAGGCAGACACATATCGGTTTCGCTCTTATCAGTGTGCTGTACTTATGAATGTCAAAATGGATTTAAAATAATAGAACTAAATATATTTAGGCCTCCGAATACTCAGTGAGATGAATCACAAGCAGTTAGAGTACTAGAAGCGATAGAAAACCCACATATTAGCGCAAGAAGAATAGCAACGGAACCAGATATCACTAAGTCCACTGTTTTACAAATTTTGCATAAAAATAAATTACACTCATACCACATTTAACTTTTTCAACTTTTTCTACGACGAAGGTCATCAAAGGCGACTATCGGTTTGCCACTGAGCACAACAACAAATTCAGAGAGAGGCAAGATTCTTCGACTTTGTGTTTTTCACAGATCAGGCAATATTTCGCAAGAGGAGAAATTTCAATAGACTTAATTTCGATTACTATTTCACTGAAAATACTTACTGTATTCACAAAATTAGTGAAAATATGTTGGGTGGAGTTGTAAAATTGGTCATCGTTCTGCATTTGTTAGAATAATGGCTTACTGCACAGCGATATCTCCAGTTTTTGAGAGAAGATCTTGGACCATTATTAGACCAAACGCCTATTAACGTCTATGACCGCATGCGGTATATTTATGACGGTACCTTAGTTCAGCATATAACTAGCATTCTTCGATTTCTTAACAACCAATTTCAAGAACGCTGGATTGGGAGAGCAGCACCGGTTGCGTGACCGCCTACGTCCCTGACTCAACGAAAATATTTTTTTTCTTTCGGGTTTTGTCAAAAATTTAGTATATTAAACATCACCGTCTACAAAAAAAGGTATGAAAGCAAAAATATGAAGTGTGTTTGATAATATCGATTTAAATATGTTAAAAAACGTTATTGCATTTTTTGAAAATACTTGCACTTTTCTGTTAAGTAAAACAGTAGTCTTTAGAGGTAGGATTAATTTGAGTGCATATATGTAAAAAAGCAGGACGCAGCAAGTCCGTTATGGTAGTGAATTTTCATAGACACGATCTGGCACAAAATATTTCATTATAACTTTTTTTTCTTGTAGCACAGAAATCTAGGTTTTGGTGTGTAGTTTACTTTTTATATCGTAAACCTACCTACCAAATTTGGTTATCATAGCTTTTTTATTTTTTAAGATAAAAATTTTTTTTGAATGAAAACTCAAAATTTTCCCGGAAAACCTCGTCCGATTACCCTGGCTAACCAAATTGTCCAAGCCCTTTACAAGGCTAAGGCACATGCCAAATTTTATTAAAATCGGCTCATTATTTTTTGAGTTATCGGTGTGATATATATATATATATATATATATATATATATATATATATATATATATATATATATATATATATATATCAACTATAACAGGATTTATAACACGGCATTTCTGTACTATACAAGGAGAAGGGTTAAGGGCAAAGCCGCAAGGAGACAACCGCCTACACGTGTTTCAAGCTTATTAGCCATCATCAGTGTATTTTTGCATCTTCATGCAGAGTGTTCCCACCTTCACCTGGCTATACCGGACTGATGATGGCTAATAAGCTTGAAACACGTGTATGCGGTTGTCTCCTTGCGGCTTTGCCCTTAACCCTTCTCCTTGTATAGTACAGAAATGCCGTGTTATAAATCCTGTTATAGTTAATGTAACTTCCTGGGCTCCGAATGCTCACGCAGGTGATTTCTATGCCTCCGTGGCTTTTATAGTTATTTCCCTCGGATTGAGGGTCTTCCAAATGTTGCTGCAAATCTGCACTGGTTGCCTGTTGTGACTCCGTGTATTTTTGCATCTTCATCCAGAGTGTTCCCATCTTCACCTGGCTATACCGTACTGATGATGGCTAAGCTTGAAACACGTGTATGCGGTTGTCTCCTTGCGGCTTTGCCCTTAACCCTTCTCATATATATATATATATATATATATATATATATATATATATATATATATATATATATATATATATATATATATATATATATATATATATTGAAACTGACCCCGAATATGGGTTCTAGGGGTCCTAGTTCGCGCTCCCCATTAGTGAATTTTTTCTACGAAAATTCACTAAAAGGAAAAGTGTAAAGCTGATCTGCCGACCTTAGTAAAATGGTAACAAAGAAGGGCCACAATGTGCTAATAGCTGATCGAAGCCACATCTAGTAATACAGAACATACACACAAAATTTACTAACTTTTATTAATTTAAAATTATATTTCAAAAGACAAATCTTCTGTAAAGAAGGATCTAAAAACATTCAAGCCACACCTGGTGTCGACATCTTTACCCTTTATTAAGAACGAACTTCTATTTAAAAGTGTTCATGCATGTATGTATGCGTGTCACAGTGTTTAATCAATTTATTAACCAAGTGCAAATAATTCTAATTACAAGTCATGTGAAACTAGTGTAGGTCTATGAATATGCAATGAACTTGAATCTATTGCAATCGTCAGGCAATAACTATTAGTGCATTCGCGGCAGCTACACGCTTGCTAGGATCTCACACGGTCCTTGCTGCCAACTGGAATATTACGACGCGACCAAACTCTTTCCTTTATTTTAGTGGATTTTCGTAGAATGGGGAGATCCTGACTTTTGAGTTTTGAAAAAAAATTCAAATTAGCGCGAACTAGGACCCCATATCCGAGGTCAGTTTCAACTTTTATATGTTTATATATAGGTATATATATATATATATATATATATATATATATATATATATATATATATATATATATATATATATATACCTATATATAAAGGAAGGGCAACACTGCTCCTGTCTACAAGCATCTGTCAGTTGACTCCTGTCAAATTTTGAACAAAATGCGTCATTTAGTTTGTGTTAGATAGCCATTGAAAGCAGACAACCTCTTGAGTTATAACGAAAATGGAAAAAAGTGAATTTTGTGTGCTCATCAAACATTATTTTTTGCGGAAAAACCATCACTCAAACCAAGGCTAAGCTTGATAAATACTATGGGCACTCTGCGCCATCAATTTACATGGTAAAAAAGTAGTTTACTGAATTTCGTACAAGCACAAATGACGCCGAACGTTCTGGACGCCAGTTGAGGTCGCTACACCCGAAACAATAGAAAAAAATGCCATATGGTGTTGGCCGATCGGGGATTAAAAGTGCTAGAGATTGTGGAAGCCCCAGGCATATGACATGGCTCAGTGGTTTCGATTTTGCATGATCACTTGGGTATGAGAAAGCTGTCCGCAAGATGGGTGCCGCGTTTGCTCACAATCGAGCACAAACGCAATCGTGTAACAACTTCGAAGGAGTATTTGGCGTTGTTCAACCGCAATAGTGACGAGTTTTTGCGCCGTTTGGTAACCGTGGACGAAACATGGATTCACCACAACACACCAGAGACCAAGCCGCAGTGAAAACAGTGGGTTTTTGCGTGAGAATCGGCGGCGAAGAAGGCCAAGGTGAGTTTGTCAGCCAATAAAGTGATGGCGACCGTTTTTTGAAATGCACGCGGTATAATCCACATTGATTACCTTCAAAAGGGAACAACAATCAATGAAGAATATACCAACTTGTTGGACCGATTCAATGACGATTTGAAGAAAACGACCGCATTTGGCCAGGAAAAAAGTTATTTTCCACCAAGACAATCCAAGGGTGCACACATGTGTAGTCTCCATGGCGAAATTGTATAAATTGGATTACGAATTGCTCCCTCATCCTCCCTATTCTCAGAATTTATCCCCCCGTGACTATTTCCTGTTTCTAGACTTAAAGAAATGGCTTGGCTGAAAGAGATTTGACTCCAATGATGAAATCATCTCACAAACAAATACCTATTTTGAGGACCTTGACAAATCTTATTTTTTGGAAGTGATAAAAAAATTGGTGAAACGTTGGACGAAGTATATAGAGCTCAAAGGAGACTATGTTGAGAAATAAAATGATTTTCTGTCAAAAAACATGTGTTTTATTTCATATATATATATATATATATATATATATATATATATATATATATATATATATATATATATATATATATATATATATATATATATATATATATATAGATATATATAGATATATATATATATATATATATATATATATATATATATATATATATATATATATATATATATATATGTATGTATGTATCCGTCTGATAACTCAAAAAATAATTAACCGATGCGAATGAAACTCGGCAAGTGCCTTTCTTTTATTAATGGCTTGAATGAGTTAGCCAGGTACGTAGTGAGGTCTCTCCCAAGGCAACATATGTGGTAAACTTCACTAAAGCAGCTTTGTTATTTTCGGTGAAATTTTTTTTTTTAAAGAAAACTCAACATTTTTCCGGAAAACCTCGTCCAATTTTCCTGGCTAACTCATTCAAGCCATTAATAAAAGAAAGGCACTTGCCGAGTTTCATTCGCATCGGTTAATTATTTTTTGAGTTATCAGACGGATACATACATACATATATATATATATATATATATATATATATATATATATATATATATATATATCTATATATATATCTATATATATATATATATATATATATATATATATATATATATATATATATATATATATATATATATATATATATATATATATATATATATATATGAGACATGCTTGGTTCTCGGGTTAAACCGCGTCCAGAATTTATGGAAACTCGACGTTTCGGCTCCTGTTTTGGAGCCATTTTCAAGAGGTAAAGGAAATATGTAAGGACACTCTAAGGCCTCAATCTGCCTACTCCTTAGAGTGATGGACAAAGGTGGGTAAAGGAAATATGTAAGGACACTCTAAGGCCTCAATCTGCCTACTCCTTAGAGTGGTGGACAAAGGTGGGTAAAGGAAATATGTAAGGACACTCTAAGGCCTCAATCTGCCTACTCCTTAGAGTGATGGACAAAGGTGGGTAAAGGAAATATGTAAGGACACTCTAAGGCCTCAATCTGCCTACTCCTTAGAGTGGTGGACAAAGGTAGGTAAAGGAAATATGTAACGACACTCTAAGGCCTCAATCTGCCTACTCCTTAGAGCGGTGGATAAAGGAAGGTTGGGTTGTAGCTCGATTACGGGGCCTCAATCTGCCTACTCCCCAAATCTCGCCGGAGATCGTCTGTGAGGTCTCAGTGTGTTCAACCCTAGGCCTCAGAGAGATCTGGCAGTTCGTTGCAAGTCTTGTCTTATATAGGTCGTTCCGTCTACCTGTTGCGTCATCAGTGAAAGTAGTGGGGTCACCGTCAATTAAGTGGGGGGCTTTGGTCACGGTATCTAGAGGAGGATTAAGAGGGTCACCGGCATTTGTTGAGGCAGATAATGATGCAACAAAATTGTCTGTGGAATTCATTTCCCTTTTTTTTGTGTTTGCAAAGAAGATATAATAGGTTTCCAAGTAGTCGGAAGGCGAAGACCATCATCTCTCTTGTTTAAACAATCGGGACGTTTTTCAATCTCGATTGCTTCGCGGATAATTCTAGTTTTGAAATTGTAAACCGGTGCTATTGTTTTGGCATTATCGAAGTCTATTTTGTGCCCTGTATGAATATGATGCATGGCCAGCGCCGATGAGGGGTCGGATTTTCTAACTGCGAGGGTGTGTTCGTATATTCTATTGTGGATGCGTCTGTTTGTTTGTCCTACGTAAGTTCGGGAACAGTCGGAACAAGGAATTTCGTAAACTCCGTGGGATTCGTTTGGAATCGTATCCTTGGGAGTTTTTATAAGATTTGACAGTTTTTGGTCTGTTGTGAATACGGTTTTGATATTATGGGTTCTGAAAATTCGGCTGATTTTGTCGGTGACATCTTTGATGTATGGTAAAAACGCTGTGTGTTGTTGTGTGGACGCTGTTTGTTCTTGTTGTGGTGTAGTGGTTTGTTGTTGTGCGTTTCTAATGTTTCGTAGTATGTGATTGTTGTCGTATCCGTTTTCTAGCAATGTCTGTCTTAAAAAGTTTAATTCTGTCTGTTTGTTGTTGTTGTCCGTTAGTCTAAGGGATCGTGTTACTAATGTTCGAACCACGGAATTTAGTTGCGATGGGTGATGGTGAGATTGGGCGTTAAGATACCGATTAGTGTGGGTTGGTTTTCGGTAGACAGTGTAAGAAAATCCTCTGACTGGGTTTTTAGTGATGCGTACATCTAAGAAAGGCAAAGAAAAATTATTTTCCATTTCCATGGTGAACTGGATTTGGGAGTTGATGTTATTTAGGTAAGAAAGGAATTCGTCTAGAAATTCTTTGCCGTGTGGCCAGACAGCGAAAATGTCGTCAACGTATCTTAACCAACACGTTGGTTTAAGTTGGGATGAATTGAGGGCTTGTGTCTCGAAGTTTTCCATGAAAATGTTGGCCAATGCAGGAGAGAGGGGTGAACCCATTGGAGTACCTCGAACTTGTTTGTAAAATTTGTTTTGAAAAAGGAAATAGGTGTTAGATGTGCAGTGTTCTACAAGAACAAACAGCGTCCACACAACAACACACAGCGTTTTTACCATACATCAAAGATGTCACCGACAAAATCAGCCGAATTTTCAGAACCCATAATATCAAAACCGTATTCACAACAGACCAAAAACTGTCAAATCTTATAAAAACTCCCAAGGATACGATTCCAAACGAATCCCACGGAGTTTACGAAATTCCTTGTTCCGACTGTTCCCGAACTTACGTAGGACAAACAAACAGACGCATCCACAATAGAATATATGAACACACCCTCGCAGTTAGAAAATCCGACCCCTCATCGGCGCTGGCCATACATCATATTCATACAGGGCACAAAATAGACTTCGATAATGCCAAAACAATAGCACCGGTTTACAATTTCAAAACTAGAATTATCCGCGAAGCAATCGAGATTGAAAAACGTCCCGATTGTTTAAACAAGAGAGATGATGGTCTTCGCCTTCCTACTACTTGGAAACCTATTATATCTTCTTTGCAAACACAAAAAAGGGAAATGAATTCCACAGACAATTTTGTTGCATCATTATCTGCCTCAACAAATGCCGGTGACCCTCTTAATCCTCCTCTAGATACCGTGACCAAAGCCCCCCACTTAATTGACGGTGACCCCACTACTTTCACTGATGACGCAACAGGTAGACGGAACGACCTATATAAGACAAGACTTGCAACGAACTGCCAGATCTCTCTGAGGCCTAGGGTTGAACACACTGAGACCTCACAGACGATCTCCGGCGAGATTTGGGGAGTAGGCAGATTGAGGCCCCGTAATCGAGCTACAACCCAACCTTCCTTTATCCACCGCTCTAAGGAGTAGGCAGATTGAGGCCTTAGAGTGTCGTTACATATTTCCTTTACCTACCTTTGTCCACCACTCTAAGGAGTAGGCAGATTGAGGCCTTAGAGTGTCCTTACATATTTCCTTTACCCACCTTTGTCCATCACTCTAAGGAGTAGGCAGATTGAGGCCTTAGAGTGTCCTTACATATTTCCTTTACCCACCTTTGTCCACCACTCTAAGGAGTAGGCAGATTGAGGCCTTAGAGTGTCCTTACATATTTCCTTTACCCACATTTGTCCATCACTCTAAGGAGTAGGCAGATTGAGGCCTTAGAGTGTCCTTACATATTTCCTTTACCTCTTGAAAATGGCTCCAAAACAGGAGCCGAAACGTCGAGTTTCCATAAATTCTGGACGCGGTTTAACCCGAGAACCAAGCATGTCTCACATTAAAGACCGCGGAAATCTTTCTGAACATTTAATATATATATATATATATATATATATATATATATATATATATATATATATATATATATATATATATATATATATATATAAATTAAAACTGACCACGGATATGGGTTCTAGGGGTTCTCCTTCACTAATAAAAGGAAAAAGGGTTAATGGCAGTTTACTTGTAAAATTCTCCCACAAAGTAGTACGTCTTGTTCAGGGGAAGAGTTTTCACTCTTTTCTTGAAAGCTGGTAAGTCAACTATTTTCCGTAAAACTTCTTGCAATGCATTAAACAACTTGACACCATTGTAGAACAGTGGACTATCGTACAGAGCAGTACAGTGTTTATTAGTTTGCAGGTTATTCTTACCTCTTGTGATATAACTATGCCCAACTGCAATGAATGAATATTTGGTGTTGTTTTGAAAAGCATGGGCTAGGGCTTCCAAGATTTAGATGCTGGGGAGTATGAAAGGCCTTGGTCATTTAAGCTGTTTTCCAGATGTGTCTATGTGGAAGATTGAATATGATCCTCATCGCTGTTTGTTTTTGTTTTTGTTTAAAAGCTCAAATTTATAATCAAAGGTGCACAATACCAAACCTATTGTGAGTATGGACGCATAATACAGTTACAATACAGTGAGAAGCTGTATGTTTGAGTTGGTGTTCTTATTGCATGCGATATGGACGAAAGTCGCGGGCACAGCTTATCGATGTACACATCTCATTTCAGCTCAGTTTCCATATAAAGTCGTAGTGAGTATACGTTTATTTTTATCAACTCAATATGTAATCTCTTGGAAGTTTCATTGGCATCAGTCACGATGCCCTCAACACCAGGTGCACCCATAAGGAAGTTGGTGTATGATCAGGAAAGGAGGTGAGCATTATTTCGTTGTCTGGCTTAAAGTTGCTTTAAGATTGATGAGTTATGCACTGAAGTGCGTGGTTGGCATATATATTGTAATTAACACATAAATTGACGACTTTTCTTTCAGACAATTTTATTTTGAAAACCTTACGTCTTTAGGCTCTCTCCAACAATCTTGAGGGATCAATACTTGTTTAAATACAAACAGAGAGCTGGAACATGTTCGAGAGAGCCGAAACGCGTAGGGTTTTAAAATAGAAACTGTCTGGAAGAAAAGCATTCCTTCAATTTCAAACCCAGACCTACTGACATTTGCAAATTATATAATGTAGAATAAGGAACCAAGCAACGAAGAACTGTTTCCTGTGGTACCGCAACCGTTACTTCAAATGCACTGGACCAGTAGGGATTGGTGGAGCTAGATATTTCAACTATTGGTGGTTTCTCTGTAAGATAGCTTTTAAACAAGTCCAATGTAATACTTAAACTCCTCCTTAGCCTCTTGAAAATGTCTGCAAAACAGGAGCAGAAATGACGAGTTTTAATAAATTCTGGACGTGGTTCACGCCGAGAAACAAGTATATCTCATATGTGTAATATGTATGCAACCGATAACTTAAAAAATAATTAACCGATTTTGATACAACTTAGTACATGTTTTTGTTTTGTGGACAGCTTGGATGAGTTTGCTATTTGGCACAATCAGAACAATTATTAAGATAATAATAGAAATTTTTGTGTCTGACACACATGTTGCCCTACTAGGGACTTTATTGTATGCCATATAACAACAAGTTTTGAGGTGAATATAAATCTGTTATTTGATTTGTAATGTCTTGTTGAAAATGTGTTACCATAACATACAACCTCCAGGCCTTATTCTGTAGATCCTTCAGGTGAAGTTGAGTTTTTCACGAAAGGCTGATAAATAATTATCTTCCTTTTACCGTGTGATCAGAGTCAAGATAAACCATTCAATTTTTTTAAAGTTTTCTTGTTACCAGGAGACCGCGATTATAAGGTTTTTAGTGCTAATATGTTAAGCAAAGCGTTAAAGCAGGAAACAAGAAGACACAGTAAGAACAGTTAGTGTATATGGGATTTTTGAGCGTCTGTCTTGATACATGAAATAATTACCTCTGAGCAATTAACTCGTTTATTGGATAGAAATAAATAATGCCTCTCTTAACATGACGAAGGTGTTTCATAGTAGTTGTGATATAGATCTCTCTATCAATTAAATTATTAAATTAGCTGAAAAGTATGCTTGTACAACATGACGAGTTTTTATTTAAGATTATTAAATTGTTCTATCTATTTAGTTGAGCTAGGAAGTCCTTTCATCATATAATTGATACGATGAGATAATAATAGTCTTTCGGAAATATTAACATTTTAGATTATTTTGGGCGTATCACGTCTTTTTGGCAAAGTACAATGTTCTGCAGAAATTATGACGTTAATTGCTGGATCTCCATGAATGTTTTATGTTTCGTAATTTAGCCCATTATTCATTATATCAGTGTTATTTTAAAGGCGCAAAATATAAAGCTTAGATTGAAATATACGTTTCGCCCTATGTTTAGACATAAAAGCTTTTCCTTGTAAGACTAGATGCATTCTTGCAACAACCGTAGACCGGTTTCGCTCTCATTAGAGCTCTTTAGTACGGCATACTAATTGTAGCAAAAATGCACCAAAAATAACACGGCTATCGTATAGCCAGTCTTAAAACACTAAGTGAGTGGTGGACGTGCCGCCACCTAGTTGCGGAACCAAGTAGTATGTTGTCACGCCAGCTCCAAATAACACAAAGTGTTAAAAAAATAGAGACTGTATACAACTAACTAACAATTTAGAAAATCGTCAGCCCTGCCCCATTTCTACCCCAATATGGGGACAAAGTATGTAAGACTAGATGAATTCTCGCAACAATTAGAACCGTAGACCGGTTTCGCTCTCATTAGAGCTCTTTAGTACGGCATACTAATTGTAGCAAAAATGCACCAAAAGTAATACGGTTATAGTATAGCCAGCTTTAAAATACTAAGTGAGTGGTGGACGTGCCGCCACCTAGTTGCGGAACCAAGTAGTATGTTGTCACGCCAGCTCCAAATAACACAAAGTGTTAAAAAAATAGAGACTGTATACAACTAACTAACAATTTAGAAAATCGTCAGCCCTGCCCCATTTCTACCCCAATATGGGGACAAAGTATGTAAGACTAGATGAATTCTCGCAACAATTAGAACCGTAGACCGGTTTCGCTCTCATTAGAGCTCTTCAGTACGGCATACTGATTGTAGCAAAAATGCACCAAAAGTAATACGGCTATAGTATAGCCAGCCTTCAAATACTAAGTGAGTGGTGGACGTGCCGCCATCTAGTTGCGGAACCAAGTAGTATGTTGTCACGCCAGCTCCACATAACACAAAGTGTTAAAAAATAGAGACTGTATACAACTAACTAACAATTTAGAAAATTGTCAGCCCTGGCACATTCTAATTGTTGCGAGAATGCATCTAGTCTTACATACCTTGTCCATATATTAGGGGGAATTTAACAGGATTGTTCCTAATTATTTTCAACATTTACTTCAATACTATGCTAGGTTTTTAGGTAAAACGATTTATTTTTTTAATTTCTCGGGAAATTCATTAGTGATATTTCAAAAACCCATATCTTCTAAACGAATAGAAGAAATTTTAAAAGTAAAAAAGCAGTGGATAAGGAATCAAAAGCTGTTTTCGACGAGCTATCACATTACCTCTATTCCTATTTGAAAAAAATTGAGCGATGACACCCCCGCTTAGGAGGGTAATGTTTGGGCTAAACTTTTTGCGTCAAAAGTTGTCTCCCTTACAAGCAAACTTGACGTGTTTCAGGTTTTTTTTTGACAAAATCTTTTCCTGGCAGTTATGGAAGCCCGCTCGTTTTCAGTGGGCTACCTATATATATATATATATATATATATATATATATATATATATATATATATATATATATATATATATATATATATATATATATATATATATATATATATATATATATTCAGAAAGATTTCCGCGGTCTTTAATGTGAGACATGCTTGGTTCTCGGGTTAAACCGCGTCCAGAATTTATGGAAACTCGACGTTTCGGCTCCTGTTTTGGAGCCATTTTCAAGAGGTAAAGGAAATATGTAAGGACACTCTAAGGCCTCAATCTGCCTACTCCTTAGAGTGATGGACAAAGGTGGGTAAAGGAAATATGTAAGGACACTCTAAGGCCTCAATCTGCCTGCTCCTTAGAGTGGTGGACAAATGTGGGTAAAGGAAATATGTAAGGACACTCTAAGGCCTCAATCTGCCTACTCCTTAGAGTGATGGACAAAGGTGGGTAAAGGAAATATGTAAGGACACTCTAAGGCCTCAATCTGCCTACTCCTTAGAGTGGTGGACAAAGGTAGGTAAAGGAAATATGTAAGGACACTCTAAGGCCTCAATCTGCCTACTCCTTAGAGTGGTGGATAAAGGTAGGTTGGGTTGTTGTAGCTCGATTACGGGGCCTCAATCTGCCTACTCCCCAAATCTCGCTGGAGATCGTCTGTGAGGTCTCAGTGTGTTCAACCCTAGATCTCTCTGAGGCCTAGGGTTGAACACACTGAGACCTCACAGACGATCTCCAGCGAGATTTGGGGAGTAGGCAGATTGAGGCCCCGTAATCGAGCTACAACAACCCAACCTACCTTTATCCACCACTCTAAGGAGTAGGCAGATTGAGGCCTTAGAGTGTCCTTACATATTTCCTTTACCTACCTTTGTCCACCACTCTAAGGAGTAGGCAGATTGAGGCCTTAGAGTGTCCTTACATATTTTCTTTACCTCTTGAAAATGGCTCCAAAACAGGAGCCGAAACGTCGAGTTTCCATAAATTCTGGACGCGGTTTAACCCGAGAACCAAGCATGTCTCATATATATATATATATATATATATATATATATATATATATATATATATATATATATATATATATATATATACAAAAATCCCAACGGGCCATGGTTTCGGGTTCTAGGGACCCAAATTCGCGATCATTTGGACAAAATTTGGAAAATCACCATCGATATCATTATACACTCTCTATTAGCGAATGATTTGTTTAATAAAAATTCGCTAAAATTACATTTCCAGTGATATAATGATCAGGTATAAAAAGGTGAACTGTTAGGAACGTGTTAGGAAAATTCATTTGTTCTGACTTTTTTTTCAGCTCACCACCGTTATGAAAACTCAGATAGTTTTATCAAATACTACATAATGACAATACGGGACACTCCTATGCTTTAGCATTGGTGATATTTGTGACAAGTACACTAGCGTCACCTCGCGTGAAGTACTGACAACTGAGCGGGTAATTTGAACTGTATATTTACCTGCATATTCATAATTTAGACAATTGGTTTATTATAGATGAATATAAAAATTTGTACATGACAAAACAGTGAAAATTTTCTGATTATATAGTTATAAATAGAATTTGTATCAACTTGCAACCTAAATGAATTCAGCATGAATAGTTCTGCAAATTTCTCTTACCCATAATCTTATTTCATCATAATTTAAAGTACTACCTTGAAACCGCCGTTAAACTACTATTTCAAGGGTAGGTATAGGAATATACTGAGAGCTGTTTGTGAGGATAATAAGTTACAGTCTGTACTTACCTATAAATAGTTGTTCTAGGTATACATCAATTTGCTATATATCTACATGAAAATTATCTTATTAATCTAATATTTTAAAATATGTAACTGATATACTTAGTACATAATTAAGAAATTGTGCAGATGAAAGCTGAGACTAACTCTTACTTCCGTGAATAAATCTATTATAGGCTGAATCTGATATTTCTACTTGTCTCTTTAAAAACTTGCCTTGGGAATACTAAAAGCCTTTGCCAGGCAAAATATATTAAAATGTGACAATTTATGCCATACTAAAATAAAAAAGGACACAGAAGAAGATAGAAAAACCGTTTTCTCATATCATTTATTATTAATGCAAAACTTTTTTGCCTTCATATTTCCTTTTTCTTGGTGCACTGGAAGACAAGTTATGAATGAAGCCTTTCAACCATCCGTTTACGAAGTTTATATATAAATAGGTGCATGATGGTAAATATTACACAATAAATTATCTTCTGCGAACTGTACATATTGGCATAAAAATGATCCTGAATTTGGCTTCTGCTTCAACAAATTTATTCTTTTGGAAGTGACATTGAAATGTAAAATGCACCTTGTGTCTTCAATACTAAATGCAAATCAGTTCTTTTTGATAATAGTACCCTTTTCTTGCATCTATAATACAAAATTTTCGTCAATCCATGTTATAGTTATTGTTTAATATTAATTATTAGGCGAATTTGTAACAAAATTCGCTGGTAACAAAAGAAAACACAAAATTCATATTCACGTTTCGCCATCGTTTGGAAACCTATGAAATGACTTTGATAGATTTAGCACGTTATAATTCGAACAACTATAGATTGCACACACCCAACCACTACAATTTATTGTAAAAAAACACAGCTCAAACTTAATTATACACAGTTAAACATCAGCAATTGCTAGTGTTACACGTTCTCGAACGACGTAACATAAGTACTATCCGCTAGGGGCGCTGATATTCTTGAAACACGAAATCAGCCGGAGTGTCCTGTATTGTCGTTATAAAGTATTCGGTTTTATCAAGTAACTCTATGTATATGTAAACATTTTCTTTGCAATTAAATAACTGCTGAGAGGATGACTGTGTAATATTAAAATCACTACTCTGAGAGTCAAAAGAAAAGAAATCATTGGTTCCGTAGTTTTCGGTAACTCGTATTGATATTGGAGCACGTGCCTTTTACCACACACATACACGCATACAATGGTTTTAAGAAGAACAGAACTTAATAGATAATAAGAATGCAGGTCACGACCCCTGCCGAGTATCCATTCCATCAATAACAATTCTTCGTCATGTCTGCATCCAGTGGCGTATATTGCATACCTGGAGGCAGTTGAAATGTTGATAATCGATTGACGTAATTAATATAAAATGTCTCTAAACAACACTTTCCTCCAGCATAAGTCCTTAGGATGGGAATTTTTCCACTGTGGTCTAATTACTAGAGAATGTTTGGTAAATATGGAATACCCATTTATATTCTACAGTTGTAGCCTAACATATCAGCATGTTCGACAGTTTGCATGTTTTTTTCTTATCACATCTGATAGACGTCCCGCAAAGATGTTTTTTTTTCCATTTCACATATTACAAAAATAACGATGCGAAAAAATATTTGAAAGTGGGAATCTTATAATTGATTTCAAACACCACTTTGTTGCCGCCATGCTCTGTGATGTCACAGGACAGTACAATAGTCAACAATGAACTTGCTTCTCTGTGTTTACATCCTGTGTTGCAAGTTATTAATTGAATCTTGGCTTCTACACGTGATTTTATTTGATAATATTGAACATAAAGCTTATATAAATATTGTATCGTACCACCGTGTACAAATAAGACTATATAAACTTCAGAGAAACTATTTTTTTATTGTTACAAAAGTGTCTAAAATTAGAAAGCAATGGAGCAAAATTATAAAGCGGGATGAAAGGAAAATCCGCAGTTATATAAGAAAACCACTTTATATTGTTGTGAAGACCATTTTAATGTAAGCACCTCCTCATTCTCACAATGAATATTAGTGACAAGGTTAAAATTCTTATCATACGTTATTAAGTTTGGTTATAATTTTAATGTGGTCAAGGTATGTTTATCTATACATATTAAGTATTAACTTTACACATTATATATTAACAACCGGCAAAAGTCTTGGTTATTAATTAACAAAATTATTGGGTTTGCTTCCATTAATTATCTGTAATTAATTCAGACAACATTGTTCTATCAAAAACATATGGCAGATTTGACGTTATGTTGTTGTCGTGTCATGTTGACTTCGTTCAAAGTAAAATACATTACAAATGACATGAATAAGTACATGATATACTTGGTTAATATGTGCCCAACTAGCATAGATTTATTTGCACATACTTTCCAGCTTTTGCTCATTCTATTTCAGCACTTATGAGGTCTGGATTCTCACCAGAGAATGATGTCATCATAAATGAGTCAATTCTTGGTAAAATATGTGATTGCGCCTGTTGAAAATCTTTGTCTCCCATTTTATTATGCACAGTTTACACTACTCGACTAAAGGAAACATAATAAACGAATAAAATTCACCACGATGTTGAAAAACAGGCGATCATACTTATCACACAATAAGGCAAATGTAAACACAATATTTATTTACTATTCAACTACGTCACGACCAATAGCAGAACGTTCGTGGTTACATGATAATAATTTAAAAAAAGATTTTGAAAGCTTTTTTCTGTCCACTATGCCTACATATTTTTGGAAATTTTCATGCATGTAATAATGTCCTATGTATGAAAATCTATTAGGTAAATGTTATAATAATATAACGGAAAATCCATGCAAATTATATAATATTTGTTTCAATTCGGGTATGAGTCTGTATGATTTTTCAGCCTGTGTGTCTAACATGAAGCTTAATTCAAAGCCCAAAAGAGCAATAATTTTTCAATTAATTATGTAATCTTGCTTCATTTCGGTGTTTGGATCCTGTTTACGAGAAACATCGGTTTATATAGGAAATTAAAAGCGAAACAAACCAAGTGTATTAATTGATTTCTGTAATTGAGTAATTTGTAATGGACGCGTGTGCGCATACGTCGGTAGCAATCTACCCTGCACCAGACTACCCAATTTAGAAGCTGGAAGAAAACACATACTTGGGATGAAACTCTATCTCAGGGCTGCAACTAAATTCATCTGTTGCATTTACCGGTCACCTTCTGACAACAACTTTGTCCAGCTCTTCGACTACATTTCTGAAAAAACCGACCATCTGATTTCTGAATATCCTTCCTCCGAGGTCACTATTCTTGGTGACTTCAATATCCATAATAAAGAATGGCTAGGATCTTCAAAAACCGATCCACAAGAGAGAGCAGCGGAGGCATTTGCAGTCAGCAATCCTTTAGCCAATGTGGTTCAGCAACCTGCTTACTTTCCACGCATCCCAACACACAACTCAAATCCCTTGGATCTCCTTCTTACTACAAAACCTGAATGCTATAAGTCACCCCTTGGTCGCTCACACCACGGCATGGTCACTGCTTCCTGCGCAATGCAACCCGAGGTCATACAGTCATCATACCCGCGAACTGGGACGAAATGCGGGATTACTTTTTCTTACTTCCATTGGCGTCTGTCTGCTTCTCTCATCCTGACCCGTCTGATATCTCACAAAACGTCACCGAAATTATCCAAGCTGGCATGGAACTATTTATTTTACGTACACAGAAAACCTCTTCAGCCACTTAAAAGTCCTCGTTCTCTAAATCCTGAAAAGGTCAAAGCTCACAAAGCGCTTCTACACAATCTCCGTCAAGAAAACCGTCAAACATTTAACGACGCAAAAAAACTGCTATGTCCGCATTATTTCTGAGGCAAAAAACTCGTTTAATAATCACATCAAAAACATAGTCCTCTCAATCTCCAACGGCAGCAAACCCTTCTGGACTCTTGATAAATCTATTGGGAATAATCTCTTCAAGAGCACGTTCCCACCTCTGTTTAAGGGGATGAAATTGTTTCTACCGCCCTGGACAAGGCTGAACCTTTTGCCTCTTTGTTCGCCGACAATTCTACTCTCAACCCACAACCAAATGTTCAACCACCAGCAGTCCCCAGTGTCGCGCATAAAATGACGGATATCATTTTCAAAACTAAAAAGGTACGAAAGATGCTCTCTTCTCTTAATACCAGGAAAGCCTCTGGCCTTGAAAATGCGCACCAGAACTTGCTGCTGTCCTGACTCGTCTGTTTCAGACATCTTACAATAGAGGCATATTCCCTAGTAACTGGAAAACTGCTCGAGTACAACCCGTCCCCAAGAAAGGATCCAAAGCGCTTCCCAGCAGCTACAGGCCTATTTCTCTCTGCTCAGTTGTCTCTAAAGTGATGGAAAAGTATATAAACACCGAATTACTTATATTTCTTGATAAACGCAGTCTAATTCACGACAGGCAGTATGAATTCCGTCAGCGCAGATCAACTGCCGACCTCCTTTCCTTTGTTACCCATTCTTGGAACAAGTCTATGGAACTACACGGTGAATCCCAGATTGCCGCTCTAGACATATCCAAAGCATTCTACCAGGTCTGGGCTATCAGGCTACATATCTCTACCAAAAGATAGTATTATTTGAAACTTCTGATGTTAAAATTTGGTTTTCTAAATGTTTCATAAATATGCTACTAAAGAAGACAACGAACTACGCATAGAAGGGCCTCCATCTTGCCTATAAATTTTATGATTATATATATATATATATATATATATATATATATATATATATATATATATATATATATATATATATATATATATATATATATTTTAAATAATACTAAGAATAAATACATTCGTTAAAGGGATTTATTATTTCCTGTCTTTTAATGACCTTTTTTTTTTGTACAAATTTTTCTAATAAGTGCAAAGATTCTCTGCGAAGAATTTTAGAATACATGCTACAAACATCAATTAAACTAATTTACTGGTTGGAGGAATAATTATTATATTTAAAGTTTGTGTCATTTCATAAAAAATTTAACCCCATAGCTATTTTGGAATGTAATTATATTCTCAAAAAAGTGAAACTAGTCTACTTGCTATCTTAGAGTGATGTGTATTAACATAGTTAACTACTAGCCTTATTGGAATGTTTGGTTTGTGAATATTTAAATAGCCATACATATATATTTAATTTAAGTAATTATACCACCTATTAAATACACTTTGAACTACAACATATTTTCAAGACCTGACGATCATTTCGCTGACAAAGTCAACTTCAACAAGGAAAGAATAAACGCATGAAGCTCACTTTATTAGCTGAACGTACTCAGGTGTTGAATTTGTGTTATGGTAAGTTGGGTCCCCCAAAGTGTACTTATGGGTGGTTGCCACAGATCCTACTAATTCGATTTACTACACTAAGTAAAGATTGGAACCTGTGATGAGCACTGATAAGTACACTTGGAGAAACCAAATCCACACATGTGGTGATTTGGGTTCTCCAAGTGTACTTATCGACTTACTAATTAATTATACTTTCTCTTAAAAATTTTAAAACATTTTTTTAAACTGTGACGTCCGATGATGCATAAAATGAAAGGCAATAGTTATGAGAATGGCCAACTGAAAACCCACCGTAGTCTCTCCCTGCATCATGTATTATATCATTATGTATTCCTAATGGCAAACTAGTTGAAAGAACAGTAACTTTTGACCGATAACCAAGATATTATGGAAAATTGAAACAAAGGCATATACACTGAGAAGTCGTTATTTAATTCTAGTTATTTTTTCAGTTGCACTCCGTCCCTCGTTTTAGTGAATAGCTATAGCATATTTTAGACCTCTTCGACACACACTTTAATGGTGCTTTTGCCAGCTAAAAGTATATATGGACGGTACGCTTGTATCAATTTTTGCTGGCCAAACTTGCGGAAATAGGCCGCCATTGAATAAATAAATAAATAATATACAAACAAGATGCCGATGGCGGTGGCACGTCGAGACCTTTACATCTCGATACTCTTGTCGACTCTTTTACCATCACCGTAGAGTCACAACATGGTCTGACAGCTATCAGTCTCACGACCTGGCCAGCCGCACGACTTGGCCCGATAGGAACCCATCACATAGTTCTCATTATGTTATGAAATCGCGGTGTGCTGCGACTGGACCACAGAGCCGTAGCTGGATTAATCACTTTTAAAAGTGGTTATTGAAATAAATCAAGCTGCACTATGAAGGAAAAATGAAGCTCAAAAGAATTGGAGCTTTTCATTGGTTAATATAAGGTTAATTTTTTGTAGAAGGAATCGGTGGTCCAGTGGTAAAAACGCGTGCTTCTGAATCCAGAGATTCATTCACTATAATATGTAGATGTTTGTAATTTTCTTTAATTTGTTGTTTTTGAGTTAAGTTGTGCCTCTGAATCCAAGGGTACTGGGTTCGATTCTCAGTAGTTGACCATTTCACTTTTTTTGGTACATACTATAAAATTAACGTCAACCGACGTTTGGCAGCTTGTTTTGGCATATATAAAATATTGTAATACGCCGCTTCTACCAATATAAATCAGAGTCCTATGAAAATGACGCATTTAGGGGCGGTTTGGTTTATATTATTCGTCGAAAGACTCGAGATTCATACATATTATAAATAATAACTGAATTTGAAAAAAATCAAACTGTTGTAACTCTTTTTTTTTCAAATGGAGCAGCCTGTATTTTATGTTTCAGAAGTGAATAGCATGCACTCTGCTTCAACTTTTTTTATAACACTCCCTATACCTAAAAACTCTGGTTTTGGACATATTTACATTTATTTGTAATCGTATCCCATGATTCAGGTAGGGATCAGCTTAAAATTTGTTTTTCAGTTTTTTTTATCGAGTTTTTGAAGAAAAATTATTATATACATATATATATATATATATATATATATATATATATATATATATATATATATATATATATATATATATATATATATATATATATATATATTGGAGAATTACAGTTTTAAGGAAATTTTGTTTAAATTAATATTAAAATTTGAATAAAAGTAAACATAAATCTTTATCACTATTCTGGAAGCCTAGGTGGGACTTGCAGTAGAAGGCGGGGCAAAATTAAGAACAAAATCAAAAGTGACATTTCATAGTTTTGACCGCAGTTTAGGCGGATTTAATAAAATTGTGTCAATACAACCACAAGCACAGCTTATTTGTAAGATGCAATGTACAATTTTAATTAGAAATAAATAATTAAATAATATATATATATATATATATATATATATATATATATATATATATATATATATATATATATATATATATATATATATATATATATATATATATTATAAGTTCTTAAATTAACTTTAGTACAAAAGGTTGTATGAAATCATTATTTCGATTAGATTATCTATATTTACACTTTCGTAATATATGGGTAAGTAGTGGATAAATTGTTGTCGCAAATGTCAAACGATACTTTAAAGTAACAGACTTAAATAATGTTCTTATTTCTAACAGCTTATTTTTCTTTACTTCCACTGTATCAAATTATTATTTTTTAATTTTCATTATAGATTGATTAGGTATAATATAAAATATGTGAATTTTATGTATTTTTTTCAGCAAATGTTTGTATAAAAGATTTTGAAAAAAATGTTTTCCGATTCACCTGAAAAAGTTTTCGAATTTTCGTGAAAAACATATTCTTAGTAAATTTTCGTGTAAAAAACTTTTTAAATAATTTTAGTAATAAAATTTTGATACATTTTTTTTCAAAGTAATAGTAATAATAATATATTTTGCAGACAATTATACACTGTGTTGTACAAAGGAGCGTCAGCTTGTTGTTGTAAAACGTGTTCCTCTGAACCGAAGGGTACTGGGTTCAATCCCAGGGTACTTCTTTCACTTTTTCAGTACATACTGTACAGTTAACATCCATCTAGGTTGTGGCATTGTATTTGAGCAAGTTGAATGTCTGCACGTTCCGCCCTTCGGAGGGGCGTGAAGCCAACGCTCCCGTGTTCATGCGCTGTTGGGCACGTTAAAGATCCCTATTCTCATTACAGAAAGGCAGGGGTTCCAGGATAGTGAGGTGAGACTGCTCCCTGGCGTCGGTGATTGGCCATAGTCACGGAAATAGGCCGACGTTAAAGAAATAAAAACACACACATACATCAATCTAACTTGTGTCTAAAACTAACTTTTCCATATTGAATGCTATAGTTACTTAAAAATACATTTGAAATTTCTCAGAATAAATATTTTTGTGCGTAAGATTACTTAGACAATCCTAGTTGAAAAAATGGTAAATGTTCGTCCATCGTTGTTAAAAAATGGCAAATTTTCATTAAACCTATTGGTTTCAAATTTTCATCTAAACATTTTTTTTATTACTGTCAAAAAACTTTATGTGAATAATTATATCTTGCCTAGTGTAGTTTTTGTGTAAATTGCTTGGATAGGTTTAGTTGGCAGGAAAGTTAGACCAGTTTTTTCGGGAAATTTGTGTAAATTTATATTTGTATTTGTACTTGTAACTTGTAACTTGTAACTTGTAACTTGTAACTTGTAACTTGTAACTTGTAACTCGTAACTTGTAACAAAAAGTACTGAAAAAGTTTCTACTATAAACGTTATACTATCTACTAACAAAATATTAAACATTAAAATCCTTCTACGAAAGTTCGCTACCAGAACGCACTAGTTGCGTCCAAATTATTATTATTTTTTTGTTTCGCTTAATACAACTTAGAAGCAACAAATCTCTTTGCACCAGCAAAGTATATACGTGATTCTTCACTACTATCTAACTACGGCCCTTTAGAGCCCCAAGAATTTTAAGCACGTCGCCGGCACGTTACCAACTCGCTCTCGTGTTTGTTTAAAGGCTAAAGCAATAATTACCATCGGTCTGCAATCTACCATCACAGTAAACAGCCCCGCAAACACACATATACATACGTACACCGTGAACTGCAAGGTTAAACTGATAACTTCTTTCAATTACACGTCATCTTTGTAATGTTAAATTGATAATAGCGAAGAGATATTGATGAGTCTCGATGCATGGAGAGTCATGCCTGTTATAGCCTCTTTGCTTGGCTCTTGACGAATCCAGGTCGAAAGGCTCGCGGTTATATTATCAGATATGTGAATAAAGCTCGTGTAGATTAAATTTTAGTCTTTAAGAAACAATTGTTTCTGTGTATATGATCTATTAATATTTTTAAGGTTATTAAAAAAATGCTTAGTCGTCAAAGTCTTGTGTAGTATAATCATACTGTATAGTAGTGATTTTAATTTAATAGATAAAGTTTTAAGTTGGTGAATGTAACTGATTATTCCGTGCTTGTGTCCGCCCGTGCGTGAGTATGCGGGCGACGTGTGTACAACGATTTTGATAAATTGCGAAAGGCTTGGCTTTCGCTTTTGGTATATACGATCCCCAAACCTTCGAAATAAGGCAATTAGCAAACCAGCCATCTCCTAACATTTTTTGTTTTCTCAGTCTAAGAAAGTCGCTTTGTTATTAGTTAAGAAAACAAAAATCGACTTATCACCAGTAAAAAAAGGTATATATATATATATATATATATATATATATATATATATATATATATATATATATATATATATATATATATATATATATATATATATATATATAAGCCAAAAACACACTTTAAAACAAAACAACCCCATACAAAGCCTAAAACAAACATATTTCGCTTACTCTTTGGGGTATGCAATGTTTATGCAGTGTATGCCTAAATTTTCCAGGCATATATATATGTATATCAAAGAAAGTAAAGCAAAGGCATGGCAATTGTGAAATTAGTTTATAGCAAGTGCAAGTTTTATCAATGACAGGAAATGGACTGCATAAAAATGATACGACATAGTGCGAATAGATTAAAAAGACTAAAGCAAGATAATGTAAATATTGGACCATACAAACTGTATAAGTAGTTTTTAGGTAGGTTAAGATGTTCATGTTTAGTAGAATTAGGGAATTTATGGTGTTCATATTTATTAGAATTAAGCTTGTCAAAATTTCATGTAACCTAAATATAAGTCAGCTGTACAGTTACGACAAATGTCAAACTGACAATAAAATTATAGTATAGGTTAACAAACTGTCAAGAGAAGATAAATGTCGCAACAATGAAAAATGATGTATCCTGGGAGACTATCAAGATGAGGATGATTATAGTTAAATTATAAAGAGTTAGTACTTACAGGCATTTGTCAGACGATTTACTATCAATAAAAGTTTAAGTCTGTGTTATTTAAAAATTTAGTGCCTTATTTTATTTTGTTTATATATATATATATATATATATATATATATATATATATATATATATATATATATATATATATATATATATATATATATATATATTTGGAAAGAATAACTAAAATCAGATAGGGCAATATATAACAAAATTTTAAAAAATAAACAAATATATTTCAGATTACAACAGATTCAGTATTTTAAGATCTAACTTTACTTTTGGAAAAAATAATAAAAATTTTGATAGGACTTGAACCCACTAGCTAAATAAGCTCCCTGTTTTAAGAGTAAGTACATCTATGCTATAAACTTATTTAGGTTCCAGGCAGCAATAAAAGACAGTGGAACAACAGGTTGTAAGTTTTATACACAGTTACTTTACAAGAATAATCTAACAACTTTTCATGAAACTTAATAGCTAAAACACTTAGAAACTTACATCACACAAAAAGCACTAAACATTTCAATTAGCTACCATATCAAGTATTTCAATATACCTAATAATAATAATATAAAACTTGAGATAAACTTTTCTCTATTTCAATTAAAGTCCATAATTGTGGTAGTAAAAGATAATAATAAAAATTCGGGACGCAGCAAGTGCGTTATGGTAGTGAATTTTCATAAAAATCTTTTTAATAACAAATATGTGTTTTTTTTTAAGAAAGCAGGCATCAAATTTGGTTACCAGTATAACCTATATAGTAAAAACAATGTGCCATGTTCCATTAAAATAACTTTATTGTGTGAAAATGTACAAAAATTTCCAAAAGTAAACTTAAAATGTTCCCGAAAAAACACGTTTCTTGGTCAACCTTATAGGTTAATAGCGAATTGAGCTGTTCAAATATGAAACATTTGATCAAAATTCGCTACCATAACGCACTTGCTGCGTCCAGAATTTATTTTCTTACAAATATGCATTATATTTCGATGGAAAATGCAAAAATGCAATAACATAAGGCGTGTTTGATTAAAAAAAGGAAATTTGTATCACCAACGACTTATGGGCCAGCCTGTGATTGCAGAAATATTATTTTAAGATGTAGCTCAAGACACCCTATAATTAATATATACAAATTTTCTTCATATCTTATATAATAACGGATATATTGAGCTTTATTAATTTTTTACGAGACAAAAATTATATACCATTAAATGATAAACTCTATAGCTAAGGCTACTGCCAAGCATCAGAGAAAGGGTCTATTTGAAATGAATTTTCTGCAAATATTTTAGTAAAATGAAGGACTATGACGGTTGAAACTAAGACTTTAGGGTTTGTAAAGCATCCTTCTTGAGACATTTTATTTCTATAGCCCGTATTAGATTTAAGTTATTTGCCTAAATGTTGCCAATTTTGACATTTTAAATCGCCACTTTGACGTTTTGAGGAAAACCCCAATTTATTTATTTTTAAATGCCTATAACTTTTTTGTCTTTTGACCTACATAGCTAAATTTTGGTGGGTAGCTTACCTATAAGGATGTAAACCTGCGTGCCAAATTTGATTGCCCTTACTTTGTAAATTCCGGAGATATAAATTTTTTTCGAAAGAAAACACAAAATTTTCCGGGAAAACCTGGGCAGATTTTCCTGACTAACGAACTCATCCAAGCCATTTGCAAAAGGAATTTTTTCACCAAATTTGATCAAAATCGGCCCATTATTTTTTGAGTTATCGGTGTGATACATATATATATATATAAATATATATATATATAAATATAAATATATATATATATATATATATATATATATATATATATATATATATATATATATATATATATATATATAAACATATAAAAATTGAAACTGACCCCGGATATGTTTTCTGGGGGGCCTAATTAGCGCTCATTTGAAGAAATTTTTTCAAAATTCAAAAGTCGGGATCTCCTCATTAGTGAATTTTTTTAAAGAAAATTCACTAATATAAACATCAGATAAACCCATTCTGTATGAATTATCACCCAAAAACGTGGAAATAAAACAACCCTAGCTTACCTTTCTATAATATATATATATATATATATATATATATATATATATATATATATATATATATATATATATATATATATATATATATATATATATATATCTGTGTGTGTTTGTGCGTGCGTGTGTGTGTATGTGTGTGTCCGAGCGATAACTCACAAGTGATTTGAACGAAACTCGGCACATATCTTCATTTTGTTAAGACCGCGGACGAGTTATTTAGCCAGCCGGATCGGACCAGGTTTTGTGAAAAAATATTTGATTTCTATGAAAAAAAATTGTATGTCAAAACATTTGGTAGGCATGTAAAGGCTTTCCTATATGCCGAAATTCAACTGTTTAGATTTATAACAAATTGAGTTATTCATATGTAAAGCATTTAATAAAAATTCGCTACTATAGCGCACTTGCTGCGTCGCGATTTTTTCCCCTAAAACAGCATATTTCAAAATGCTTTTAAAAAATGTTGTGATTATTGTTTGATCAATTTTTAAGATGCGAAGTACTTTTTTTTAAATAATATTGGCTGCGGCATCTCAGGCCATTAGCACATTCATTTCCCATCATTCACTATTTTTACTAATTTTCCAGACAAAGTCAACTTCTCGTTGGCTCGCCCAGGAATCGAACCTGGGACCTCTCGCTTAGCAGGCTGGCACCTAGCAACCTGCGCCACGAGGGCGTCGAGAAGTACTTTGAAGTAGACTTAAGAAATAGCGAATTTCTGTTTTTGATTCATTTGCACTGAAATAAGATTTTGAAAGTCTTATTTCAGTGCAAATGAATCAAAAACAGATATATATATATATATATATATATATATATATATATATACTGGCTTCCATTTTAAAATGTCTTATATATATATATATATATATATATATATATATATATATATATATATATATATATATATATATATATATATATATATATATACTGGATTCCATTTTAAAATGTCTTATTTTAGTGCAAATGGATCAAAAACAGAAATTCGCTATTTCTTAAGTCTACTTCAAAGTACTTCTCGACGCTGATATACTAACCCGTAAAAAAGGCGTGGTTAACCAAGGCTCGGAAATACTGATGGAAATATCACTAGATGAGATTAAAGTAGCCCTAAAAAAGATGAAAAATCAAAAATCACCCGGAGAAGACTGCGTGGTTTCCGATGCGATAAAGATTGGTGGTCCTTTCTTGCTCCAAAAAATCAAATCTCTTTTCAACCTTTGTCTCTTCAATAGTACGATACCAGAAAAGTGGCACAACACCATCGTAATACTAATCCACAAGAAAGGAGACATCTCTAACCTAGAAAATTACAGGCCAATAACTCTACTTAGCCACATCTACAAATTATTTACTAGAATAATTACCACACGACTTGAAAAGAAGTTAGACTTTATGCAGCCAGTAGAACAGGCCGGTTTTCGAAGTAGGTTTGGAACCAATGATCATCTTTAAAGCGTTAAAACAGTGATTGAAAAGACCATCCAATATGGCAGACCACTTGTCCTTGCGTTTGTGGACTTCCATAAGGCTTTAGACACTCTGGAGCTGGACGCAGTGTTGCAGTCCCTGGAAGCATTCCGTATTTACTATCGCTACACCAAACTAATGTACAATATATATATATATATATATATATATATATATATATATATATATATATATATATATATATATATATATATATATATATATAAATGCTACTCTTGTGGTAAAACTACATGAAAACACGAATCCTATAAAAATTGGGAGAGGAGTACGCCAGGAAGATACGGTGTCTCCAAAACTGTTTATCACCGTCCTGGAGTATGTGTTCAAGAAGCTAGATTGGGACCAAAACGGTCTAAGAATAGACGGCCAAAGTCAGTCAAACTTAAGGTTTGCAGACGACATTGTCTTACTAGCTGACAACTTGGAAGATATTAGAGTGATGCTACAGGAACTTCAGGAGGTCTGTGCAACAGTAGGTCTAAAAATGAACATCGGAAAAACAAAATTTATGACAAACCTCGTCCCTAGTAACAATCTAATTATTGAAAACTCTGAGGTGGAATGGGTAGACAAATACACATATTTGGGCCACGAGATAAGCATATCCAAAACCAACCAATCATGCGTGATAAACAGAAGAGTTATACTCTCCTGGCCGGCTTACGGCAGACTTAGAGACGTTTTCAGAAGCGACCTTCCGATATGCTTGAAAAGAAAAGTTTTCAACCAATGTGTTCTACCGGTTATGACCTACGACGCCGAAACACTAACCCTTACCAACGTTACTGCTAAGAAACTGAAAGTAACACAGTGCAAAATGGAGAGGTCGATGCTTGGCGTTTCGTTACGTGACCACATTAGCAATGAAGAATTACGCAGAAGAACAGGAGTGACTGATGTGGTCGTACATGTGGCAAAACTCAAGTGGAAGCGGACGGTACATGTGGCTCGCATACAAGATGACAGGTGGGCAAAACGATTACTTGAATGGAGACCCAGATCCGATAAAAGAAGCAGAGGAAGACCACCAACTCGCTGGACAGACGACATTACAAAAATTACAAAAAACTGGATTCGTAGCGCTCAAGACAGAAAATAATGGACTCAACTAGGGGGGGCCTACGTCCAGCAGTGGACGCAGAGGGCTGATTGATGATATATATATATATATATATATATATATATATATATATATATATATATATATATATATATATATATATATATATATATATATATATATATACGGTGTTTCAAATATGATAACTTTAGAAAGCTTTGAGATAATTCTGGTGTCTTCCTAGTCTCAGCTGATCAATAATACCAAATTATCTAATATTATTCCTTAAGTTTCACGAACAACAATATCAATATACATATAATTTCTCCACTAGATAAAAACCTTATAGTTTCTTCTTTGAGGAAGTTTGCTACTTATATTGGAGATACATAACAAGTCTTCTATTAAGTATGGGTGGATCTAGATTTTACATTATATTCTTGTTTGATTGGATCGTAGGCTTGTTGTCAAAACCAACGGTTTCATGTTGTGCAGTTGCATTAGTGAAAACGTGAGACATTTGTACTTGTAAGTTTAGGAGACCCAAAAATTTCTGCAGATGTCAAAGGCTCATCATCTACAATCTCAGTATATCTGTTAAAAGAGTCCAACCGAAGTGGATAAGACTGTATTGGTAGATTTTACCTGCGTATGTAATAAATGTGAACATAATTTGCTTCATTACTACATTGACGAAATAAGTTACAGATGAACTGCTTTTAAAATTATTTCTGGTACCTAGTTTACCAAATGGTTGTCTATGGTCTTCACAGCTACCGAATCCTCCATAGAAATATTCTAAAAGGTGCAGTTTGTTTTTAGCACTTTTTCAAAGTTAAGTTAATTCTTGTTGATATTAAAATTCGGCTTCATAGAATCTAACACGGATTTTGGTTTCTGGTTAAAAGTAGTTTCACCGAAAGATAGTCCATAAATACTACATTACTTAGTATTAGCGCTTCTGTTTGTAAATAATAAAAAATTCGGCAATTTTATAAGCGTTACAACTCGCCTGGCAAAATTTTATTTATAAATGTTCGCTAACAATTTTTAAACTGGCCTTGATTGGTTGAGTTGAGGATGACCATCGCAATACAAAACTTGTATAATTAATTTTTTTCCGAAATTTCGTTGAGCTCATCTGTTAAAAGCAACATGGTGTGACATACTGTTTATACCATAAACATCACAAAATGCGAAGAAAGTATTAGAACTCAGGGGAGGTTCGTTGTCAGAGCCAATGTCAAAAGGTAATCCAGATATACCGAAATGATGTAGTACTTAGCTTTTGTTATGCATCCAACCACTTTGACCTAAGAAATCAAGGTGGATTATCTGCCAGTTCTCAACTGCTACTGGCCAATAATTATGTGGAGATTTAGACATGGAATTTTGTATTGCTAAACAAGCTTTTTATTAGTTTGCATTTGCTTTATTTTTTTTGTCAGTGGTTGGCCACCAATAGGTGGATCTAGCTACTACCTTCGTTCTAGCAATCCCATTGCGTTTACGTTGGAACAACTGTGATATATTATGCCAAACATTTTCTGGGATTATCACGCGATTTCCCTACGATACATATAGAGTTTTTAGAGCTTGTTCAAAACGTTTTAAAAATTGGGTTCTAAATAAATATATTCAATGAACACAGGGCAACCTGTTATTGCCAAATCAAGAAACTTAGACAAAATAACATATTTTTTTGTCTCTACTGCTTTTATTTTCTGATCTAATAATGTTTATTAAATACCTTAATTTATATTTTCTTTTATGGACTCTGATGGTAAACGTGAGGGTGGTATTACAGCTCTTACAATTTATGTGCGCTTTCTATAACATATAGAATAATCATACATTTAAGATTTAGTTTCAGTATTTTATAAATAAAACCGTTAGTCCACATCCTATTAAATGTTGGAGATAGATCTAAAAATAGGACAACTTAGAATTTTTTTTTGCCTTAGAACCTCGGTGGTTCAGGGGTAAGAACGCGTTTCTCTGAACCGAAGGGTACTGTGTTCGATCCCAGGTTACTCCTTTAACTTTTTCAGTACAAACTGTAACATTAACATCAACCGAGGTTCTGGCATTGTATTTGAGCAAGTTGAATGTCTGCACGTTCCGCCCTTCGGAGGGGGCGTAAAGCCGTCGGTCCCGTGTCCATGCAATGTTGGGCACGTTAAAGATCCCTCCTCCTTACAGAAAGACAGGGGTTCGGCAAAATTTCCAGTGAGGTGAAACTGCTCCATGGCGTCGGTGATTGGCCATAGTCGCGGAAATAGGCCGACGTTTAAGAAACAAAACACACACACACACAATTTTTTGCCAGCAACATCTCTTTTAATATTAGTTTAATTTTCTTTAAAAAAATTCATTAATAGAGAGGTATCGATGGTGACTCTTTGCAATTCAAATGGGCGCGAACTAGGACCCGTAGAACCCATATCCGGGGCCAGTTTAAATTTTTATATGTTTATATATATATATATATATATATATATATATATATATATATATATATATATATATATATATATATATATATATATATGTATCCGTCTGATAACTCAAAAAATAATTAACCGATTTCGATGAAACTCGCCAAGTGCGTTCATTTTATTAATGGCTTGGATGAGTTCGTTATCCAGGAAAATCGGACAGGGTTTTCCGGGAAAATTTTTAGTGTTCTTTAGAAACAATTTTTTTTTTCTCCGAAAATTGCAAAGCTGTTTTAATTAAATTTAAGGGATATGTTTTCTTGGAAGAGACTTTACTACGCACCAAAATTTAACTTTCAAAGTTTATAGAAAATTGAGTTATTTAAATTTGGAATTTTCTTTCGAAAAAAATTTTTTTCTCTGGAAATTACAAAGATATGTTAATGTAATTTGGTGGGGATCTTACCTTAGGAAAGACCTTACTACATACCAAAATTAAACTTTCTAGGTGTATAGAAAATTTAGTTATTCAAATTTGAAACATTTAATAAAAATTCACTACCATAACGCACTTGCTGCGTCCCGAAATTTTTTCCATTAGGCAGAGAAATTGATGAATTGTGTGATTTTCTAAAGCGACATTAAACAAATGATATAATATCTTCAATATGCTGTTGCAGGCAAACATTTTTGACCTTTTTAAAGAGCTTTGATAGTTTGGAAAGCAAGCCCACTTCAAATCTAACAGAAATTAGATTTTTGCAGCAGTTTTAGAGTTGCTGCCTATGATCAAGTTCCAATATGACGTTAATGACTTTCTGTTTATTTTGAGTCCCATCAAATGTTTGACATATTGGCATCGTGTTCTCTAAAAGTAACATAATCCTAGGTTTTAATTACGCCTACCTAACAAAATTGGCTGCATTGTAATCTGATAGTTTTATCTAATCATCACATATAATGGAATTTGTAAATTCGAAACGATTTTATTTGTTGGAAAATTACGCATGATGTTTGAATATCATGGATTAAAGATTAAATTATGATGTAGGAAACTACAGCTGCTCTGCTGTAGATGTCAAAATGTCTAGGTCTCCTTATTTGTTTTCATGTATCAAATTACAAGTGGTGGTAAGCTTTCTGGGTGATATACCTACCTAATGTTGAGTTTTGAACTGAAAAGCAAATTTATGCACAAAAAACCCAAAGCGTTTGCTATGTGATAGTAATAACAGATTCTCTAAATCCAATAGCCAGACCACGTTATTAGTCATACTATCCTAGAAAATAATCGTCAAAAAAATAACTGCATACAGACTTGGAGAATACTTCTCTGGCTTCCAAGTCTGTATGCAGTATGGACAAGTTTCACCAAGTAAGGGCAACAACAATCAATGAAAAAAATAACTGCTCTGTTAATAAATTCACATAAGCTGTAACAACTCACACTTATAGAATAAAACCAAGGCTACGAATTGTTAGATACTTTGGTGTTCTGTATTTGGTGACCAACAAAACACATTTTTCCAAACTGCCAATATTATAACTTACTATTTTTTAACAATAAACACACCAACCATGATATGTTTCTAGTACCAAATGTCTATATAACTAGATCTCACTTTTCGCCTTCTATTATCAATTATTCCGCATCAACACTGACTCACTTACTGACTGCCTGCTCCATCTGCCGTCCGCTTTTTTACCGTCTATGGTAATTATAAATCTTTGTAGATTTTCAATCTGTGGTTTCTCGTTCCCTCTAGAATATAATTCCAGAGGGTTCGCTGCTACCAACACACTCTTGAAGCTGTCTATTGACCATAGAGGTATAAATGTTCTATGAAGTTGACTCTCGTAGAAAAGAATGTAACACTGCCCCCTTCTTACTTTCGACCGTCCCGGTCGATTTCTAACATTTCTTGGTATGGCGTTAGTCTGTGCATATGGACCACCTTCATATTGTTCATTGCGCTTCTCTAAATGCAATAGACAACGTCGTTGATCCGTTTGGTCATTATTGTTCAGGTAGAGGGCAACGAAATATCGAGAAAGATAAGGCACCGTAGTCCAAATACGTAACTGTGACTCTATAGAAAAACACTGGACCTGCCTTAACTTGGGGTTGACATAGAAATGCATTGTCAGTAGATTTATAACATGCAAAACAAACAAGCACTATAAAGAAATATTATTTAGTAACTATTATTATTTATTATTTATTTATATAACACTAATCCATCAATAATGCTTTAACCTTAAAAAGATTTATGGTGTCGATTCTTATTTATCGCCAAGACAAGTATTATAATATTCATGAGAAAAGCGATGCGCCATTACAAGATCTGTAACTAATAATTATTATAATTACGATTTTTATTCAGTTGCAAATTACAGGTAATAACTGTCATGTTATTGAAAATCTTTCCTGCGATGGAGAAAAATGATCATTATAGTACCAGCTGGCAATTGCATTCAACTGCGATAGCTGCAATTCATACTGTTGCAATCACTTAGGATCATTAATTTTACAGCTCTGGCACTTGCAAGTATTCACGCCAGCACATACAGGCCTTCTTAAAATGATTACATTAAGCAAAAATAGGCGTGAAAAATTGGTCGAATAGATTTGGCGTTTAGTGTGATTTTAGTTATAACAAGTTATTTCAAGATTTCGTTTAATGCAAGCAGGTATAACAGACTAAAATTATAAACTTAAAATAGTGCTGCCGTTTATTTTGCCAGAGTTACTAGAATTAAAAATCCCCAAAATACAGCAAATAGCAAGCAATTGTTGAACATCTTGAGCCTCGGTGGTTCAGAGGTAAGAACGTGTGCCTTTGAACCGAAGGGTACTGGGTTCGATCCCAGGGTTCTCCTTTCACTTTTTCAGTACATACTGTAACATTAACATCAACCGAGGTTCTGGCATTGTATCTGAGCAAGTTGAATGTCTGCACGTTCCGCCCTTCGGAGGTGGCGTAAAGCCGTCGGTCCCGTGTCCATGTGATGTTGGGCACGTTAAGGATCCCTACCCTCCTTACATAAAGGCAGGGGTTCCGCTAAATTTCCAGGATAGTGAGGTGAAACTGCTCACTGGCGTCGGTGATTGGCCATAGTCGCGGAAATAGGCCGACGTTAAAGAAACAAAACACACACACACATTAATTCCCGAACCCCACGTGATCGGATTCTGTATCTCTCTCTTAGTGGAATATGATTTTATGAGTTGGCAGTCAAAAAGTAACCAAAAAACAACTAGACTAGAGACCCTAATGTACTAAATCAATTAACAATTGACAGTTCAGTCCATTGGCGGTCAATTCCCTTTTGACGGTTATTTTGTATGTATATTGTGCATTTTCCAAGTTCGACCAGTGTTTACCTTCTTCGAATAATTTTCTATCTGTTGGGCAATAAAAATAAACAGTTTTTATCAAAACTTAGCATTTTTACTGCGCTTTTACGTAAGTTAAAAGTGTAGGTATGTTAAGATTATGTTCTTGACGATATTCTACATCGCATGGAATGAAGCCCTACCAAATCTGTTCGTCGGTAATCTGCCCAAACAGGTACATATTTATTACATGTTACACAATCCCCTTCCTAAAAACGTAAAATAGAAGTTTAAATATTCGGACCTCAATTTGTTTACGTACATTACAAAATTGTGATCTCTATACAAATAAAAGTAATATTTTATTATGTTTTTAATTTAGATTTTTAACAATCAATAACTGTAAACCATACATGAGCATACTTGCTGTTAAAATACTAAATAATAAATACATTTAAGACATTTACTGTTTTTAACTTATATAATTTTTATATTCTTTATAAAACCCCAAAGGAAATATGAGACAACACTGGCATCTTAGGGATTTCATTAATTGAGGTTGTAGAACCGTGTATGCCGCGTTGCCTAACTTAAGTGGTCACGTGGGGTTCGGGAATTAATGAAAGTCCTGTATATATATATATATATATATATATATATATATATATATATATATATATATATATATATATATATATATATATATATATATATATATATATAAGAATAGCAATGTGAAAAATATATTATATGCGTATATGAGGAGCAGACATGCAAAACGCTTTTTGTCAAATATTGTAAATTCACCGGAAACAGAAGAAACTGTTGTGGCAAAATTATAGATGTTATTAAAATCGAATTTGTTTCTATAAATAAAAAATAAATCAAATATATTTGCCGCAGAACCTAACACAATGAAGCATGAATTACGAAAGAAGGAAAATGTTAAGGACAAAATTCATTTTGCTACTAATATGATAGAAAAACTGAGTTTTGCAGCTTTTTATTAGTACGTACAAATTACAAAATGATACTAAAACTCATTAAAATAATAAACAAAGTGCTTTATTAAACAAACTAATAATACTTTTTAAGAGGTAATAAAAAACAATCTGGTTTGTTTATATTTTAAGTACGCAATTTTTAATTCTTATGTTAATTAAGTAATATTACTTCTATTACTTCCACATCGTCAATACGTGTGAAAGTATGCTATCTGTAAAAGAAATTAAAAAAAATCGCTTAAACTTAGTATAAGGTGTCACAATATATAGAAAACATGATTTGGGAACGAATTTTTTTGTCTCTTGGTCTGTATGTCTGTCTATTAGTCGCCACAATAATTTTCAAACGAATTGAGATATAGTCTTCAAATTTGGAATACAGTTAGCACCTGATAAGCGAAGGATTCGGATTGTTTTTGGGTAAAATCGCTCCAGGGGATAGGGGATTTGCTAAAAATTTACATTTTTTTCGTTAAATCCTGCGTCATATAACGTTTTAGGGTTTGTTTATTAGGAAACTTTCAATTTGATTAAAGGTCTGGTATTCTGTGCTGAAATTAAATTAGTTAATGAGGTGGAATGTGTGATGGTAACCGAAATTTCGATTTTCTTATGCCAAAACGGAGTAAAAGTCTCAAAACATATAGAAAAACTTTATTTTGAAAGGAGTTTTTTTTTGTCTGTTGATCTGCCGGTCAGTCGATCTGTCGGCTTGTACGTTTGTCTATTAGTAGACGCAATAACTGTCGAACGAATTGACACATCATCTTTAAATTTGGTACACAGTTAGCGCCCGACAAAGGAACGTTTCAAATTATTTTTCGGTAACATCGCTTCAGTGGAAGTGACCATTCAAAATCATCTGCAAGTCAAACGCTCCTGCACAAAAATATGCCACAATTATTCTAAAAGTTTGAGTTACAGATAAAAAATATCAGGCGCAAGGCTGCAGAATGTTTCCCTGGCTATCTGAAGGTTACCTTGTAGTCTACTTGTATATATCGTTTCAGAAGTTTATGGGTACATAAATACGAATATTTTGTTTGTGGTCAATTCATTTCATGATAATCTCTTTCTGAGGAGAGTAAATGATCACAGCTATGTGGACGTTGTGATTCAATTTGCAGCATTATTTTATATAAAATTTACTGCTTCAATGCCATTATATTTACATATTTCGGCATTACCATCGCTATTATCATTTTATTCATCAATTCAGAATTCAGAAAATATTGTAGCCATCCAAGTCAATTACATATCCACTGTGCTCCAGTTTACAGCATATGTTAACATCTTAGAATATTATTTTAGCAATCACAGGTGGCCCATAAATCGTCGGTGATCGAAAGTTTCTTTTTGTTTTAAAATGGAACCTCTTATATTATTGCATTCTTGTATTTTCCATAGAATTATAATGCACGTTTATAATTGTCAATAAAGGCATATTCCCTAGGAACTGGAAAACTGCTCGAGTACAACCCATCCCCAAGAAAGGATCCAAAGCGCTTCCTAGCAACTACAGGCCTATTTATCTCCTTTCAGTCGTCTCTAAAGTGATGGAAAAGTATATAAACACCAAATTACTAAAATTTCTGGAAAAACACAGTCTAATTCACAACAGGCAGTATGGATTCCTTCAGCGCAGATCGACTGCCGACCTCCATTCTTTTGTCACCCATTCTTGGAACAAGTCTATGGAACTACACGGTGAATCCCAGATTGTCGCTCTATACATATCCAAAGCATTCGACCAGGTCTGGCACGCAGCGCTGCTTAATAAACTTCCGCCCTATGGCCTATCACCAAAACTTTGTACCTGGACAGCAAATTTTCCCTCCAACAGGAGCATTTCTGTTGTTGTGGATGGACATTCCTCTAAACTGTATCCAATTAATGCAGGAGTTCCTCAAGGTTCAGCTTTACCCCCTACTTTGTTTCTTCTCCACATCAATGACCTCCTCTCTAGCACATCCAACCCACTTCACAGTTACGCGGACGACAGCACCCTCCACTCAAATATACAATATTCTAAGCCTGTCTCTGTAGCCCAATTAGATGAGGATCGCAGACTCATGGAGAGTTCTGTCTCCGTGGATCTCCAAAAAATATTAGACTGGGGAAGTAGAAATCTTGTACAATTCAACCCCACCAAATCTCAGTCTTGCTTTCTTTCTCATAAGAGATACACCAGCCCTAGACCCATCACAATGAACAACCAAGTTATTCAAAGTAATGAGTCCTTTTCTCTTGTTGGCATTTCTGTGGATCGAAATCTTAATTGGCACCAACATGTCACATCAATTGCAGAAGCGGCTGCTAAGAAATTAGGTTTCCTCTTCCGGGCTCGCAAATACTTTTCACCAGCTAATCTCTATACCTTATATACTTCACAAATAAGGCCAAACCTCGAATACTGCTCCCACATATGGGGTGCAGCTGCCGCTTCTACACTCGTTATCCTGGACTCCATTCAAAAGAGAGCTATACGTCTCATCGGTGACCCTACCCTCACGCAAATGCTGCCATCCCTTGCCTACCGACGTGCCGTTGGTGACCTCTCTCTCTATTTTATAGATATCTGCACGGGCACTGCTCAGAGTAGCTTTCCTCCATAGTTTCCCCACCTGCTGCCCCCAACAGATCCACCATAAGAACAGAGTGAATGCACCCTTTTACTGTCCAGGTCACCAGACATAGAACTTCTTGTTATGCCCGCTCTTTTGTCCCGAGGACTTCCAAGTTGTGGAATTCCTTGCCGGCACATGTGTTTCCTTCTCCTCCGAGCCTCCAAACCTTCAAGTCCAGAATTAACAAGTTGCCTCTTTCCTTCCTGTCAAAACCCACGGTACGATAGTATTTAGGCTGTAAGCCCTTGTGGTGTGTTGTTGAAATTAAAAAATATATATATAGCGTTCATAGTTTTCGAAATATTTAAATTCTTTTGCAACTTTTACATCTCTGGCGCACATCGAAAATTATGTAACAGCATTTTTACCAATACGTAACAGAGTCCCATGCATATTATTCGTCAGGTAATTGAGAAGCCGTATACAGGCGCTCTCAAACACGGGCTGGATTCAAACTGCCGTCAGTTAATTTTTTCAAACGGAATAGCCTGTATTTTGTGTTTCAGAACCGAACGGCATGCTTCAAGTTTATGACATGAAAATATTAGGAATTTTCACTTATATTTTCTCTGCTTTCACTGGTTCAAATTTCCGTGAAAAGTTAAAAAAACATTTACTTTTTTTCGATTTTAATTACAGATTTTGTGTATATTTCGAATTTTATGTATTCTTTTGGCAACTTTTTGTCCAAAAAATATTTTGTCAGTTTTCGTACAAATGTTTTTGTGTTTTCGTAGAAATCAGTTTTAAGATTTTTGTGAAATTTTCGTAACTAATGATAAATGTTTAATAGGTTATTGTAAAAAAATCTTTTTCGGATTTTCGTGAAAATTGTTTGCAAATTATCATGCAAAGAATTGGTAGTTTCGTCAAACAGCTTTCTGGGAATAATTGTACCTTGGCACGTGGATAAATAACTTGAGGAGGTTTGCTGGGCAGGTAAATCGGACTAGTTATTTCGTAAACATTTAAAGTTTATTTTCAGAAACTCACTGGTAACAAAATTTGCTGCCTGCTGTCATTACAAAAAGACATATTTGCTATTAAAATATTTTTATAAAAATTCGCTACCATAACGCACTTGCTGCGTCCAGACTTTTTTTAACTTTCCGGGACAAGTTTAGTCATAAATATTTTTTATTTTCTTAGCGTCGGAATGTTTAATAAAGAATTTAGCACCAGAAAAACGTCGTGCCTGAATACCAGACCGTTTCCTTTTAATCCCACTGCAATATTTTCTACACACCCTGTATGTTTACTATAGAATATTCAAAACACCTTAAAATCGTTGCCTGCTTGATGTATAATCTATAAAACAATCTGAAACGTAAACTAGATTAATGTTCAACATATACGATTAATTAATTGATAAAAATCAAGTCACCTTAAACATCTGACAAGTTAATTATTATGTTAATTTTTTCCGCATCTGCCAATGGAGCAGGTAACAAAACATTTGAATGTGGCGTGCATAATAATAATCTTTTCTTTCTATTGACACATATAAATCACGCCCACGTTGCATTTTATCTAGCAAGCAGGGCCACTACATGTAAACTGCTTCTCTCGTCTAGTTTCTGTGTTTGCTTTTTTATTTGGTTTCGGTTCGGTAGATCAATCAAAAATAATTATAAATGTATATTTGATTTCGTTCTACAGTGTAAAAACAATCACTGTGTCATCTATATATCTTTTTTTTTAAATATATGTTTCTATCTTCTATTTAATTCAATTTCACACACATATCAACAAATGTACTGCGAAGATGTATTTTACTCTCACATCGTTACAACGTGTGGAAGTATCGCCTCGGCGACAAAAATTTAAAAAAGAAATTCGTTTGAACGTCGTAAAAAGTATCAAAACATATAGAAAACATGATTTGGGAAACGATAATTTTAGTGAATTTTCTTTAAAAAAATTCACTAATGAGATCCCGACTTTTGAATTTTGAAAAAATTCCTTCAAATGAGCGCTAATTAGGCCCACTAGAACACATATCCGGGGTCAGTTTCGATTTTTATATGTTTATATATATATATATATATATATATATATATATATATATATATATATATATATATATATATATATATATATATATATATATATATATATATATATATAGTTATCACACCGATAACTCAAAAAATAATGTGCCGATTTTGATAAAATTTGGTGAATGCCTTCCTTTTGCAAGTGGCTTGAATAAGTTTGTTATCCAGGAAAATCGGCCGTTGTTTTCCCGGAAAATTTTGTATTTTCTTTATAAAAAAATTCTTATCTCCAGAAGTAACAAATCAAGGGCAGCCAAATTTGGTACGCGGATTTACATCGTTATAGGTAAGCTACGGGCCAAAATTTAGCTCTGTAGGTCAAAGGGCAAAAAAGTTACAGGCATTTAAAGAAAAATAAATTTGGATTTTCCTCAAAACGTCAAAGTCACGATTTAAAAGGTTAAAATTGGTAATATTTACGAAATGAACCTGAAACTACATCGTACATCGTTTTATATCGCTATAGGTAAGTTACCTACCAAAATTTAGCGCTATAGGCCAAAAGACAAAAAAGTTATTGGGGTTTTCCTGAAAACGTCAAAGTGACAATTTAAAACGTCAAAATTGGCAACATTTAGGCAAAGAACTTGAATCTAATACGGACTATGGAAAGAAAATGTCTCAAGAAGAATGTTTTACAAACCCTGACGTATTAGTTTCAACCGTCATTGTCCTTCATTTTACTAAAATGTTTCCAGAAAATCCATTTCAAATAGACACTTTCTCTGATGCTTGGCAGTAGTCTTAGCTATAGAGTTTATCGTTTAATGGTATATCACTTTTGTCGAATTTTCGTAAAAAAATCAATAAAGGTCAGTATATCCGTTATTATACAAAATATGAAAAAAAATTGTATACATTAATTATAGGGTGTCTTGAGCTACATTTAAAAAAATTATTTCTACAATAAGTATAAGTCGTTGGTGATACAAAAAAATTTTTTTAGTCGAACACGCCTTATGTTATTGCATTTTTGCATTTTCCATCGAAATATAATGCATGTTTGTAAGTAAAGAAATTCTGGACGCAGCAAGTGCGTTATGGTAGCGAATTTTGATTAAATGCTTCATATTTGAAAGGCTCAATTTGCTATTAACCTATAAGGTTGACCAAGAAACGGATTTTTTCGGATACACTTTAAGTTTACTTTCGGAAATTTTTGTACGTTTTCAAACAATAAAGTTATTTTGATGAAACGTGGCACATTGTTTTTACTATATATGTTGTACTGGTAATCAAATTTGATGCCTGCTTTCTGAAAAAAAAACCACACATATTTGCCATTAAAAACATTTTAATGAAAATTCACTACCAGAACGCACTTGCTGCGTCCCGAAATTTTTAAATTGATTATTGGATAATGTTTTTAGTGAATTTTCGTAGAAACAAATCACTATTGGAGAGATCCCGACTTTTGAATTTTGAAAAAAAATTTTGCAAATGAACGCGAGCTATGACCCTAGAACCCATATACGGGGTCAGTTTCAATTTTTATATCTTTATATATATATATATATATATATATATATATATATATATATATATATATATATATATATATATGTATGTATGTATGTATGTATGTATGTATGTATCACACCGATAACTCAAAAAATAATGGGCCGATTTTGAAAAAAATTGTTACGTAGATTCCTTTTGTAAATGGCTTGGATAAGTTAGTTAGGAAAATCGGACGAGGTTTTCCGGGAAAATGTTTAATTTTCATTGGAGCAATTTGTCTATGTCTAAAAGTAAAAAAGGTATTTTAACCAAATTTGGTAGGTAGGTTAACGATATAAAAAGTAAAGTACACACCAAAACTTAGATTTCTATGTTACAAGAAAAAAAAGTTATCATAAAATATTTTGTGCCAGAAAATTCACTACTATAACGCACTTGCTGCGTCCAGGCTTTTTTGTCTGTAGCTGTGTATGACTGTTTGTAGCCACGATAACTTTAGAACGAATTCAGATATCGTCTTAAAATTTGGTATACAGTTAGCACTCGACAAGCGAACAGTTCAGATTGTTTTTGGGTAAAATCGTTTTAGCGGGTAGGGGATGAATGGGGGGTTATTTGGTAAAAATTGACATTTTTTCATTAAAACTCGAGTAATGTAACGTTTTAGGGTTTATTTATTTATTTTTAATTTCCTCAAACATATGGTATTCTGTGCTGAAATTAAATTAGGGGTTAAATGTGTGAGGGTCGAATATTGTTAAAAAAAGTTTCGAAATTTTGTTTGTCGCTAAAACGGTGTAAAAAGTCTCAAAACATATAGAAAACTTGATTCTGGAACAAACATTTTTTTGTCTGTCGGTCGGTCGGACTGTCGGTATGTCGGCATGTACGTCTGTCTGTTAATAGGCGCAATAACGTTTGACAGAATTGAGAGATCATCTTCGAATTTCATATTATTATTATTATTATTATTACTGTTTATTGGCAAAAATTATACATTATGTTAATACAATAAGTCTTATGCGACTTGTGGTGTATCATATAACATAATTTAGAAGGTTGAATCCTAAATAGTTTGACACTCCGACACTAAATTCAATAAACTTCAGATTTTGACGTATCAAACTTAAATTCTTTTTCTCTTATATTTCGCACCTTCTAACACTTCAACCATCACCTTCAGTTACCATACATCTCTGCTATTCCATAATGTCTTTCTAACTGCTATCCTTTCCAAGCCACCCATATTTTCACCAAAAATTTTAAATTCGTAGGAGATAAAAATTACTTTAGTTTGACAAATGTCATTCCAGTTAACACCCAACAAAAAAACACTTGGAATTCTTTTTGAGTCAAATCGCGTTAGGGGGTAGGGGATGAATGTAGAGTGATTTGGTGAAACTTGACATTTTTTCAATAAAACATAACGTTTCAAAAGTTTATGGGTACGGTTATACAAATATTTTCTTTGTGGTCAAGTGATGTGCCCTAAATTAATTCCATGAGAATGTCTTTCTGAAGAGAATGAATTATCACAGCTATGTGGCAGTTATGGTTCAATTTGCAGCGCTATTTAGGCTAGTATAGAAGCAACAAGATTCGAAATTCTTGAACATAATATTTTCTTAATTGCATTTATCTATTACATGCAACGCCTATTTACCTTCAAATTTTTTCACCATCTCTGAAAGTTGGTGTTTCAAAAAGATTTATAAACTTAAAAAAAAATTCGATGCTGCAAGAGACCATGGTCGAAGTGAGCCAGATCAGGGGGAGAGTTCAAGTAATTCTAACCCCAAATCAAGCGTTGTTTCTGTGGCTACATGCCCTAATTTTTATGCCAAAGCATCGCTTTGCAAGAACAAAACTAATTTGGATACCTCTTTTTGCCTTATTTCTAATGTTTTCTCGTCGAGTGTTCAGCAGCGTCAAATAAGAAATAGGGCTTAGCACAAGAATAGACTTTTCTCGGTCTCGACTTATCTCGTATCATTATGACGGGATGAGAACGAGATGTTATCTCTCACCCAATGTACCAGACGGATACTGAGACGAAACGACATTATTCAAAAATCTGGTCTCGTTCTGGTCCATATGCGTTTCAGATTCTCGACTCTCCAATGCGTGTATTTTTAATATGCATTGGGGAGTCGAGGAAAAATGCAGAGTGGAGACAAATCTGGAGACCTAGCTGGTCACTCAATGATTCTTCTTCTGTCTGTCCATCGGTTACGAAATGTAACTTCAAGGTATTCTCTTACCTCTCGACTGAAATGAGGAGTGGTGCCATCTTGTTGGAGGTAGACATTGGGAAAACCATTTTGAAACAATTCTTCGATACGGCTCACAATACATTTTCGTAATAATTTTAAATAGTGCAAACCTGTTAAAGTCCCCTTAAAGAAGAAAGATCCAATCGCGACTTTGACGTTATAAGAAGAAGGACTATAAAATTTTAAAAGCAAATTTTTTGTCAGTTCTCGGCTTTTTTGCGTCCAGAAAACTTAACCCTTGTCTGTAATATGCAATAGATTTTGTAATCCACACAAAATATTTTGGTTTTGTGCATTTCTCTGGTCATCAGTGGAATCCAAAATTTTTATCTTCAAAGGCTTATAACTTCTTTTACTTTTAACTTGAAGATTTGAATTTTGGCGTGCAGTTTGCAGTTTGGTAGCTTAAGGTGGGTACCAAATGTGGTTGCGAGAGATTGGTTTTTTGGATTACCAAAATTTTCCGAAAGAAAACCCAAAATTTTTCCGGAAAAAACGATTTTTCTGGCTAACGAATTATTCAAGTCACGTGCAAAATGAAGGTACTCACTAAATTTTAAAAACATTGGCCGTCTATTTTTTCAATTATCGGTGTCATACATACATATATATATATATATATATATATATATATATATATATATATATATATATATATATATAAACACATATCTCACCATTAGAGAATTTTTCGTTCTGCGAAAAATTCGCTAAAAGAATAATGTTATACCAATTATTTTCAACTATGAAAAACCTTGATATGAAACACAACCGTTAAAATGCAAATATATTTTTGATATACAAGTATAAACAGCAATCTATTACTTTCAGTGCCAGTTAAGTGGACTTTCACAACTGCTTTCCCAAGTATAGGCAAGACTATTGTTTAAGTAATAAAACTGCAAATACTGACTACTGTATAAACAACATTTCATACCACTTAAAACAAACCCATTGAAATCGCTATACAAACAACATATTCCTCTAGGTAAACGTGTGGTGTATAAAACGTTGAATGAAAGCAAATGCACAAACTGTGTATGCTATTAAAACTGGACGCAGAGGACAGAATGAAGGCTGTTGCTGGTGAACTGACCAAACCAGAGTTTAAAAAGCTGCACAGGTTTGTCCGGCTTTTAAAAATGTATCAACAGGTGCTTCTCTAACAAACAAATGTCTCTTCACGATACGCAAATTATATATATATATATATATATATATATATATATATATATATATATATATAAATATATATATATATATATATATATATATATATATATATATATATATATATATATGTATATGTATATATATATATATATATATATATATATATATATATATATATATATATATATATATATAATATATGCATCCACACGATAACTCAAAAAGCTATTAACGGATTTTGGTGAAACTCGGCAAGACTCTTTCTTTTATTAATAGCTTGGATGAGTTCGTTAGCTAGGAAGATCAAGTAAGGGTTTTCGGGAAAGTTTTTTATTTCGAAAAAAAAATTATGTCCGAAAATTACAAAGCTACCTTGATAAAGTTTGGTGGATATATTGCCTTGGGAAAGAGCTTACAACATACATCTTTCCAGGTTTATATAAAATTGAGTTATTTAAATTTGAAGCATTTAATGAAAATTTGCTACCATAACGCAATTGCTGCGTCCCGCAATTTTTGTTTTCCTGAGGCGAGATATCCAACCTACCGGGTCTCGGCAGAATTCCGCTGTTTACGCTTTAAAATCCCTCCAACAGTCGCATGCAGGAATCTCGACTACTGCAACGTAGTCCAGTGCTACCGGATGGACTCTGCATGAATTATTTACCTGTAACTCACTTTTCACAGATTAGAAAATGTAAATCATTGTGTCCCTTTCTGCATGTATAAATCACGGCGACTAATAAGTCCACGATAATTTATTTACTTATATCCACTTGTGAAAAACCGTAGCGGATAACAGTTTTATTTACAGCCGTTACGGCAACATGAAAATAAAAATGTGTTAAGTACACGCTGAGGTCTGGTCTTTGTTTTGCTGCATGTGTAATTACAAAATATGTCGGTAATCACATCGTTAATCTTGTTATTATTGCCGAAGCGGAGGTAAATAACAACTTTTGCCTGTAAGGAAGAAAAAATTAGAACATCATATATATCATACAGCAACAAGATGTCAGCAGAACGCATTTTGAAAGTTGAAAAAATTAAAATACCTGCGATACTCAAGCAATATATAGATATACGCAATTGCAATTGCAATACAAAAAATTGGCCTCATGTAAAACCTGTTTTCAGAATTGTAGCACTTATAAGCTCCACATAAAATGAACAAAACTACAATAGAAAAATCACACAAGTAAATACCTATGTATACCGTTTGAAGTTTTTTCCAAATTAAAAATAAAATATGCAACACATGAATTGAAACGACTAAACTGGTTAAACTCCAATGCCTGACAAAGACAAGGTACTCAGCTGTCATGCGTAGATACATACCTACTACAGGCATAAATCATAATTCAATGATAATGAGACAATACACATAAAATGCGTAAAACATACTACCCGAATTATCGATCGAGAAATCTCTGCCACAAAAATCCCCAAAACCATTCAAAGCGTTTGTCAACAATGACGACATTACAATGACGGATATGCAAATGCAGTGACGTTATGTATTTTATTCGGAAGTGTGTGTGTGTGTGTTTCTTTAACGTCGCTCTATTTCCGCGGCTATGGCCAATCACCGACGACAGAGAGCAGTGTCACCTCACTATCCTGGAAAGTTTGCCGAACCCCTGCCTATCTGTAAGGAGGGTAGCGATGTTTAGAGTTCCCAGCATCGCATGGACACGGGACCGACGGTTTTACGCCCCCTCTGAAGGTAGTAACGTTCAGACATTCAACTTGCTGGAATACAATGCCACAACCTTGGTTGATGTTAATTATACAGTATGTACTGAAAAAGTGAAAGGAGAACCCTGGGATCGAACACGGTACCCTTCGGTTTAGAGGCACACGTTCTTACCACTGAACCACCGAAGCTCTTTTCATTCATGCTTAAATATCATATTATAAGAATATGAGAACGAAAGAACGAAATAGTTTGGCGCACGTCTCTATGAAAATGATTTTAAAGCAGTGTGTTTTTTATCCGTAGATGAAAATTAGACTTCGTCCAAGGTCGAAACAGTTAACTCTTTATTTACACTTTTAGGATACAATATAAAATTTCCTGCGGCAGCTAGTTGCCGTCTCTATAAGTAGCACGTGGTACCATGGTTGAGTGCGAGAATGCTCGCGTAATAAGTGAGCGGTTCGGGTTCGATTCCCGCCCGATCCATGTAACATTTTGTTTAGTTTCATCAACTTAATATTTGGTAGAAACAGTTTTGTCCAGATTTCAAACGTTTGGACTAAGATAAACATTTTCAGTGAATTTTTGTAGAAAAATTCCCTAATGGGGAGACTTTTTAATTATGAAAAAAATTCTCAAAATGAGGCGCACAAGGACTCCTAGAACCCATATCCGGGGTCAGTTTAAATTTTTATATGTTTATATATATATATATATATATATATATATATATATATATATATATATATATATATATATATATATATATGTATGTATATATCACACGGATAACTCAAAAAATAACGGTCCGATTTTCGTCAAATTCGGTGAGTACCTTCACTTTGCAAATGACTTGGATGATTTCGGTAGCCAGGAAAATCTGACCAAGTTGTCCGGAAAATGTTGGGTTTTCTTTCGAAAAAAAATTATATCTCTACACATAAAAAAGCTATAGTAACCAAATTCAGCACGTAGATTTACAATATAAAAAGTAAACTATACCACAAAATTTAGATTTCTATGTTACAGAAAAAAAGTTATAGGCATTTAATAAAAAAATGTTTGGTACCAGATCATTTCTATGAAAATTCACTACCATAAAGCACTTGTTGCGTCCAGACTTTTTTTAAACGTCTGATTAACTTTTTCATCGTAAAGTATAAAATTAGAATTTTCAACAGACATTTTTTATTCTCGATACTTATTTGTAGATTTTGAATAAGAAACTTTACTAACAGATAATTTGCTTTTAAGAAAATATGTTTCGTTGTTGGCAAAACCGGTTCAATTACGTTGACCAACACGAAACTATCTATATAAGAAAAAATACCTGCCACGTTTATCATTTGGCAGATACATTCATTTTATGAATATTAACTAACTTTTCTTCTGGAAAGCTTTTGTAACTTTAATGAAATTTGTAATACAAGTTCCTTTTAGAGAGACATATCTGTATGTGGTTCCCCTCAAATCGTGTAAGAGCCTCATTATTCTTCCGTACCTTACTGCTAAATTTCAAGGGCATTTACGATAAAAATACTGAGGACTTAAACTTCAAAAAGTCACATGGATTGAAACTCAGTATATTTGGATACACTTCGAGTCATCCTCAACTGCAACTGTTTTCAGTCTACCAGAGCATACTTAACAGGAGAATTGATCTTAAGCATCAACAACATTTCAATGAAAAGCCTACAAAGCACTACTGAAACTAGGAGGGATTATTTGCTAATTCTTCAACACAAAACAATCGAAGCTAACATCGATAAACATTAAACAATGGCCAAAGCAGTGAAAATATCATTAAAATTTCGAACAATTTGATTTAAATTGTTTTTTAAACAACTAAATTTAGAGGTAGGTTATGATATATGTAATATAGTTAAATTTCCATATATTTCGAAAATAAAACAAAAATTGGGGATTACTCTTTCAAAAATGTAGCGTCATACATTTTTTGAGTCACCCTGTACGAATAAAAATTATCTTAAAAATGCCAATTTAAAAATCGACTGGTCTGAGCGTCTTCTTTGAAAGCAAAGAATGAATTTTAAATAAGTTTATTCTAACCTTTTTGAACTGACTGTATATAACATTATTTATTATGTCATCATTTCTATTTCCAGTAGCATAAAGATAATCCTCTTGAAAAGTCAAGGATGAAGCTGTACTAGTCCATCAGGCTACCTTTTCAACTGGGACTGTCCATTCATGCAGATATCAAAAAGGCAATAATTTATAAGCTGTTGTGATTATAGAGCTATTACGATAATGACACGAATGTATGTTAAGCACATATCATTAAGATTTAAGATACGACGACCAGTCGTGTACGTTTGAGAACCTGCAAGTGATGGTTGAGCATAAACCTTTTATTGCTGCATAAATAAATGTAGAGACGTAGAGGATGCAGTATTGCTGTAAAATAGTTTTCAAAGCACGATATTTTTTTTCTGCGGATTAAATGAAGAGAGATGCCAAAGACTGAGGCCCTAAATAACATTACTTAGTCGAATTTAAGGTCGATGGGATGTCGCCCATTTAATGATAGAATGTAGAGCGGCCTTCCAGCAGGACGGAAGCGACCCATTTGAGTACGCTAGAAATTGCTATACGGGTGGCGCATTAAAAACTAAACAGACCTATTTGCGTCCAGATATTTTTTTTAAGAAACGCTGAAACACGTCAATTTTAATATTGGAGGGGACATGTTTTGATCAAAAACTCAACTTTGTCACATCAACCCCTTAAGGGTGGTGATAACAACCCTTATATTTTAAATAGGGAATATGGGTCGAGTGTTACATCATTTGAAAGCTCTTTCTTTTCTGAATTCAGAACACAATTTTTTTTGGAAATTTTATAAACTCGTTAAAAAATTATTCACAGTTGGAGTTGCAAGAACGTATTTTATTCATTGTGATAAGAAATGCACTAATTAGTTAATTTTTCGTTTAAAAAAATTAAAAACCAAACTAAACGTTCAAAAATGTTTATTCAGTTAAGTAAGTGTTCAAATTGTTGACCACCAGCTTCCATACAAAAGTACAAATTTTGTTCAAAACGAGCTCTGACATTCTGGAGCATTTGTGGCGTTATTAGACGGCATTCTTCAACAATGCGTCGTCGTAATTCTTCCAGAGACTCCGGTTCTGTTGCGTAAATTCTACTCTTTAAATGGCCCCATAAAAAGAAGTCTAAAGGAGTTAAATCCGGTGATCTAGGGGGCCACTCAATAGCACCTTTACGCCCAATCCATTGTCCTGGAAACTTTCTGTTCAAAAACTCCCTAACACGTCGTGAAAAATGCGGAGGAGCTCCATCTTGTTGAAACACTAATTGATTTTGTTGATAGCGATCATAATTTTCAACAATGTCAATTAGTAGGGCGTAAACGATATCATCTAGTAACTCCAAATACATTTCGCCACTCAAATTGCCATCAAGAAAAATTTGTCAGATTAAACGGTCTCCAAAAGTGCCAGTCCAGATATTTAATTTCTGTGGAGTTTGAGTGCGGACTTCGTAAAAATTTCTTGGATTATTATCTGCCCAATAACGACAATTATGACGATTGACTGTAGAGTTTAATAAAAACGTACACTCGTCTGAAAAACAGATATTGAACACAAAGTTCCCGTTATCAGCTATTCGTGGAGTCATAACTTCACATAACTCCAGCCGCCGATCAAACTCATCTTCATTCAGTTGTTTTACAAGATGAATTTTATACGGGTGAAATTTATTATGCTTCAATATTCGCTGAATAGTTCTTCTTTTGATGTTTGAAACAGTGGCCAATTTTCTAGTGCTCAAATTTGTCCTAAAATTTCAATCTCAGTAGTCTCATTTTTAAACGGAAATTCACGTTCAGGATCCCGTTTTTTGTTGGCTACTGAACCACTTTGTCGAAACTTTGCAACTAACTCCAAAATGTATTTTCTGTTAAAATGTCTGTTCGGATGTCGTTCATTAAACAGATTTGCGGTACGGTTGGCACAGTCATCGTTTTTGAAAAAAAAGTATTTATTTCAACTCTTTCTTCTACAGAATACACCATTGTGAAATTAATTTTCGGTACTATCAAGTATCAAACCGACCGATAAACTGAAATAATAAACCGCATTTCTCTCGTTCCGATAAGAAATGTTCTGATAGTCACTTTTTTGTTTACAAACCAACAAAACATTGACTATCAGCCCATTTCTTATCGGAATGAGTGAAATCCATTTTTGCATCTTTAACTGTGAATAATTTTTAAACGAGTTGATAAAACTTCCAAAAAAATTTGTGTGCTGAATTCAAAAAATAAAGAGCTTTCAAGTGATGTAATACTCGACCCATGTTCCCTATTTAAAATATAAGGGTTGTTATCACCACCCTTAAGGAGTTGATGTGACAAAACATGTCCCCCTCAATATTAAAATTGACGTGTTTCTGCGTTTCTTAAAAAAAATTCTCTGGGCGCAAATCGGTCTGTTTCGTTTTCAATGCGCCACCCTATATATCAGCCTTATTGGTCCTGCTGGTAGTACCACAGTTTAAAAGCCAATGAAATTCTCTAATAGCGCACTTTTATTCAAAGTCGATATCTGTATTAGTTTCTATTTTACGCGGGAGTGAACTTGTCAGTCGCAGAAGACGCAATTTAACATTGTTACATAGAATCATGCAGCGGATGTGTTTCTACACCAGCAACTACTTTCGACTCGAAAAATGACTACTCGTGGAGTATTTCATAATTTAGGGATAGCTGAAAAACCGCCAAGGGCTTAGGAACACTAAAAAAGATTTTCAGATCCAAAAATATTGCTCTTGTTAAATGGGATGACGATGGCAACACAGCTCACCTAAGCTGCAATGCCATTGTAATTTAATTTCTGAACGTCACAACGTCTGGGTTAGACATATTTCCAAGCTAAAAAAAAAACAGAACAAGGCTATACTTCAGATTAAATTTATTTAGTAAAAGCCCTACTCGTTTCGACCCATATATCTGTCCATCTTCAGGGGCATCCTGAAAGATTACAAAAGGTGGTTGTGTCAGAAACAAAGTTTCTGGTAGGTCGGCAAGTATCACACGATACAAACAAAATTCTAAACAGTCTTACAAGCAAAGTCTAAACATAAACTAAAGTCAAAGCTAATATGCTCCACAACAGTTACATTAATAAAATCAAAGCTAAAAGCTAAAAGTTGAGAAACTAAAAACATCAAAATGTTCAAATCTCAGTCGAGGCACCTCCAAGCAGCAAAAACAACAATGTAAAAGCAGTAAAAGTTGCTAAAACAGGTAGAAACCCGTGTAAATTAAGATTTAAAAGTGCACTGACACACCACAATCTAAGGTCTCTAAACAAATAGATAAAGAAGCTGCAAAGGCAGGCTGAACAATCAGGGCAGAACTTTCAGAGAAAACACTGTATTAAACCTATGATACCTATAAAAAGTAAAACCAAAATGGCCAAAAATACTTACGTTCTGTTTTTTATATAACAGGAACTGAACTTTACAAGAAATCAATCATAGTGGCTATTTTCATCGACTGTCGCTTTTGTTTCCTTGCACTATATGGGTGAAGGCAGAATTAGAAGCATTAAAACCTCAAATCACAGCAATGGACAAACGGCGATACAAATAAAATTTCGCATTTGAAATGGAGGACAGTTAAAAGACGAATATATGAAGAGAACGGGAAGGGGCAAACAAATGTGCTACGACTTTCAGCTAAAAGTGACAAATGACAGACAAGTGACATGACATCTACCCGGCCGTGCCGAGCAGCACAGAACACGTAACATTTCCGGGCTCCTTGACTCCACAGAATACTTAGGTTTTTCACTGTAGATGGCACTAGTTAAGTATATTTCTATAAATTGGTGGAAAGTTAATTTCACTGGTATTAGAAGCATTTAGAACAGTGTTGTTGGAGTTGTAAGTGGATCTGTAGATTTCCATCTCTTCAAGGACGAACTGCTCAGTTCCAAAAGTGGATCGGTGAAGGATTTTAACATTGTTTTCCTTATCAAAGATATGACCGGTCTCTCTGAGATGGCAACCAAAAGCTGAAGTGACGTTATCAGCATTGTTTCTGCTCCTGAGATGTTCTGAAATTCTCGTGTTTAAGGCTCTCCCAGTTCTGCCAATATTCACAGTGTTGCAATCAGGATCTCCACAGCTAAGGCAATAAACTCCTGACTTCTTCAAGAGGGGATGTCGTCTTTATTGTGAACTAACATCTTGTTCAGAGTGTTCTTAGATTTGTAAGCGAATTTTAAATTTTCTCTCTTCAAGACTTTTGTGATGGCACTAGTAATGGGTGCACAATATGCCAACGGAAAGTAGCAAGTGTTGTCAGCCTGAGATGCTGGGATGACCGATCTGTCTTCTCTTAGAATTTGACGACTTTTTTTCCTGATCAGTCTATCGACAATGCTGATAGGATAATCATTGTTAGTGGCTAATTGCTTGATAATATTTAGTTCATTATCAAACTTTATCTGTGACATAGGGATTCTAAAAAGCTTGTCTATCAAAAACATCAAGGACGCCAGTTTATGGGAGACGTGATGACATGATCTGAAGGTGATCTGTTTGGTTTGGTTTGGGTTGGTTTTCTGTAAATTTCGAATTCAATGTTGTTGATGGATCTCGTCAATTTGAGGTCCAAAAAGCTAATTTTTGAATGGAAATTACCCTGATCGTTGGATTGGAAAAGGAGTCCCACTACCATGGCCTCCTAAATAGTTCGACATTAATCCTTTGGATTACTTCTTATACGAACACCTTTAATAATTAGTATACAAGACATCTGTTCAAAATGAAGATGACTTTTTTGATAATCAAAAATACACAAGGCATTTTAGAGAGAGCTTGTAATTCAATGGTCAGACGAATAAACGGTTGTATTGAAGTCAAAGGTGGTCATTTGCAGCACCTATTGTAGGAAAATGTTACTTTTCAATTCAAGAAAAATTACTATTAACTATGATAATATATATATATATATATATATATATATATATATATATATATATATATATATATATATATATATATATATATATATATATATATATATATATATATATACATATATATATATATATATATATATATATATATATATATATATATATATATATATATATATATATATTGTCGACTAAGACTAATTCAGTCTAAAATCTCAAGAGATGTCTTTTGTTTATAATTAATTTTTACGCCAGGAGAATGTACAAGATATAAAAAAAGCAGTGTCGTCCTATTTTATTTATAATTAAAGCACCCTGTATTTTCCAAACGAAGCCGTTAAGACTTATATTTAGATAATTTTTTTGCTTTAAATTCAAGAATACTTTTATTCCTTAAAGTTTGTGTACATACTTAATTACCACCCCCATATATTAAGTTTAACTTGAAAGGTGCGACCTTTGTTGGGATAATAGGCCCCAACTCCTCTTCCTCACCGAAACTCAAATCGGTGCCAAAACAGCCACTAATCACCTTAATTTCCCGAGGTATGAGCTCCTTACCTCCTTTAGATTGCATGGAGGCGTGTGCGCGTACGTCCGAAGCAATGTTTCCTGCACTAGACTCCCCAATTTAGAAGCTGGAAGAACAGACATACTATGGATAAAACTCTCTCTCAGGGCTGCAACTAAATTCATCTGTTGCATTTACCGGTCACGTTCTGACAACAACTTTGTCCAGCTCTTTGACTACCTTTGTGGAAAAACCGACCATCTGATTTCTAAATATCCTTTCTCTGAGGTCACTATTCTTGGTGACTTCAATGTCCATAATAAGGAATGGATAATCATTGTTAGTGGCTAATTGCTTGATAATATTTAGTTCATTATCAAACTTTATCTGTGACATAGGGATTCTAAAAAGCTTGTCTATCAAAAACATCAAGGACGCCAGTTTATGGGAGACGTGATGACATGATCTGAAGGTGATCTGTTTGGTTTGGTTTGGGTTGGTTTTCTGTAAATTTCGAATTCAATGTTGTTGATGGATCTCGTCAATTTGAGGTCCAAAAAGCTAATTTTTGAATGGAAATTACCCTGATCGTTGGATTGGAAAAGGAGTCCCACTACCATGGCCTCCTAAATAGTTCGACATTAATCCTTTGGATTACTTCTTATACGAACACCTTTAATAATTAGTATACAAGACATCTGTTCAAAATGAAGATGACTTTTTTGATAATCAAAAATACACAAGGCATTTTAGAGAGAGCTTGTAATTCAATGGTCAGACGAATAAACGGTTGTATTGAAGTCGAAGGTGGTCATTTGCAGCACCTATTGTAGGAAAATGTTACTTTTCAATTCAAGAAAAATTACTATTAACTATGATAATGTATATATATATATATATATATATATATATATATATATATATATATATATATATATATATATATATATATATATGTATATGTATATATATATATATATATATATATATATATATATATATATATATATATTGTCGACTAAGACTAATTCAGTCTAAAATCTCAAGAGATGTCTTTTGTTTATAATTAATTTTTACGCCAGGAGAATGTACAAGATATAAAAAAAGCAGTGTCGTCCTATTTTATTTATAATTAAAGCACCCTGTATTTTCCAAACGAAGCCGTTAAGACTTATATTTAGATAATTTTTTTGCTTTAAATTCAAGAATACTTTTATTCCTTAAAGTTTGTGTACATACTTAATTACCACCCCCATATATTAAGTTTAACTTGAAAGGTGCGACCTTTGTTGGGATAATAGGCCCCAACTCCTCTTCCTCACCGAAACTCAAATCGGTGCCAAAACAGCCACTAATCACCTTAATTTCCCGAGGTATGAGCTCCTTACCTCCTTTAGATTGCATGGAGGCGTGTGCGCGTACGTCCGAAGCAATGTTTCCTGCACTAGACTCCCCAATTTAGAGGCTGGAAGAACAGACATACTATGGATAAAACTCTCTCTCAGGGCTGCAACTAAATTCATCTGTTGCATTTACCGGTCACGTTCTGACAACAACTTTGTCCAGCTCTTTGACTACCTTTGTGGAAAAACCGACCATCTGATTTCTAAATATCCTTTCTCTGAGGTCACTATTCTTGGTGACTTCAATGTCCATAATAAGGAATGGCTAGGATCCTCAAAAACCGATCCACAAGGAAGAGCAGCAGAGGCCTTTGCAGTCAGCAATTCTTTAGCCAATATGGTTCAGCAACCTACTTACTTTCCTCGCATCGCAACACACAGCTCAAATCCCTTGGATTTCCTTCTTACTACAAATCCTGACTGCTATAAGATATCAGTCACCGCCCCCCTTGGTCGCTCAAACCACGGCATGGTCACTGCTTCCTGCGCAGTACAACCCTAGGTCACACAGTCATCACACCCACGTATCGTTTTGGCACTACAACTCTGCGAACTGGGACGAAATGCGAGATTACTTTTCCTCATTTCCATGGGCATCTGTCTGCTTCTCTCATCCTGACTCCTCTGATATCTCACAAAACGCCACCGAAATTATCCAAGCTGGCATGGAATTATTTATTCCACGTACACAGAAAACCTCTTCAGCCACTCAAAAGCCCTGGTTCTCTAAATCCTGTGACAAGGCCAGACTTGAAAAGGTTAAAGCTCACAAAACGCTTCTACACAATCCCAGCCAAGAAAACCGTCAAGCATTTAACGACGCAAGAAACCAGTATGTCCGCATTCTTTCTGAGGAAAAAAACTCGTTTAATAACCACATCAAAAACAAAGTCCTCTCCAGCTCCAACGGCAACAAACCCTTCTGGACTATTGCTAAATCTATTGGGAATAATTTCTGCAAGAGCACGTTCCCACCTCTTGTCTCAGCCCTGGGCAAGGCTGAACTTTTTGCCTCGCTGTTCGCTGGAAATCCTACTCTCAACCCACCTCCAAATGTTCAACCACAAACAGTCCCCAATGTCGCGCATAAAATGACGGATATCATTTTCAAAACTAAAAAGGTACGAAATATGCTTTCTTCTCTTAATACCAGGAAAGCATCTGGCTTTGACGAGATCCCAGCAATTGTTTTCAAAAAATGCGCACCAGAAGTTGCTCCTGTTCTGACTCGTCTGTTACAGACATCTTACAATAGAGGCACATTCCCTAGTAACTGGAAAACTGCTCGAGTACAACCCGTCCCCAAGAAAGGATACAGTCGTCTCTAAAGTGATGGAAAAGTATATAAACACCGAATTACTAAAATTTCTTGAAAAAAAAATTCTAATCCACGACAGGCAGTATGGATTCCTTCAGCGCAGATCAACTCCAGACCTCCTTTCCTTTGTCATGCATTCTTGGAACAAGTCTATGGAACTACACGGTGAATCCCAGATTGTCGCTCTAGACATATCCAAAGCATTCGACCAGGTCTGGCACGCAGCGCTGCTTAATAAACTTCCGGCCTATGGCCTACCACCAAAAGTCTGTACCTGGACAGCAAATATCCTCTCCAATCGGAGCATTTCTGTTGTCGTGGATGGCCATTCCTCTAAACTGTATCCAATTAATGCATGAGTTCCTCAAGGTTCAGCTTTAGCCCCTACTTTGTTACTTCTCTACATCAATGACCTCCTCTCTAGCACATCCAGCCCAGTTCACAGTTACGCGGACGACAGCACCCTTCACTTAAATATACAATATTCTAAGCCTGTCTCTTTAGCCCAATTAGATGAGGATCGCAGACTCATGGGAGGGTTCTATCTCCGTGGATCTCCAAAAAATATTAGACTGGGGAAGTAGAAATCTTGTACAATTCAACCCCACCAAATCACAGTCTTGCTTTGTTTCTCATAAGAGATACGCAAGCCCTAGACCCATCACAATGAACAACCAAGTTATTCAAAGTAATGAGTCCTTTTCACTTGTTGGCATTTCTGTGGATCGGAATTTGAATTGGCATTAACATGTCACATCAATTGCAGAAGCGGCTGCTAAGAAGTTAGGTTTCCTCTTCCGGGGTCGCAAATACATTTCACTAGCTAATCTCGATACCTTATTTACTTCACAAATAAGACCAAACCTCGAATACTGCTCCCACATCTGGGGTGCTGCTGCAGCTTCCACACTCGATATCCTGGACTCCATTCAGAAGAGAGCTATACGTCTCATCGGTGACCCTACCCTCACCCAAAGGCTGCCATCCCTTACCCACCGACGTGCCGTTGGTGACCTCTCTCTTTTATAGATATCTGCACGGGCAGTGCTCAGAGGAGCTTTCTTCCATAGTTCCTCCACCTGCTGCCCCCAACAGATCTACCAGAGGAAGAGAGCAAATGCACCCTTTTACTGTCCAGGTCACCAGACATAGAACAGCTTGTTATGCCTGCTCTTTTGTCCCGAGCACTTCAAAGTTGTGGAATTCCTTGCCGGCACATGTTTTTCCTTCTCCCTCGAACCTCCAAACCTTCAAGTCCAGAATTAACAAGTTGCCTCTTCCCTCCTTGTCAACACCCACCTACGATAGTATTTAGGCTGTAAGCCCTCGTGGTGTGTTGTTCAAATAAATAATAATAATAATAATAATAATAATAATGACATAATGTTTACTGTGTTTCTTCGATGTAAACCCATTAGCAACAATAAAAATATTGCGATCCATATGTGCGTATAGTTGGACATTTTTTGTAGTTAGTTACTAGCCATTATTGTTATTTAATACAAGAAGTATTGCATTTTCTCACAGCATATAAACCTAAATATAACGTATTTCACCTATATATGATTTTATTTGACCATAAAAACGTGAGATATTAAATAGTTTATGCTGACGTAATTTATAAGACAGTAGTTATAAAATAAAATGTTAAAGTTAATAAATCGCGATAATTTAGAGTCATAAATAATTTTTATAAGTGCATTCATTTTGCTTATTACTTTAATGAGACGTGACGCTGACATTTTTTTATTTTGTTTTATTATGTAATTAAACTAATAATATTTTTTTACACCTTCTGACAAGCATAGCGGGTGACAAAAAATACAAAATTACACCAGTTATTTACACTGTAAAATAAATTATTACTGTTATTTTATAAACAGTAATATTTTTACTTCGTCCGTTATTAAGGCGTAATTTATTTCCTTGTTATGCCTATTATTAAATTCATAAAATTTATTGGAATTCAGCTATCACCTTTTTTTGAATTTTTAAATGTTTTTGTAATAAATCTTAAAGAATTACCGCTTCCATAACTTCAGATTTAAAATCTAAAGTTACCACAGGCAAAGCATTTGCCATTATACCACGGCTAGTGGTATTTCCGGTTTTACCGATGTCAACTAATATGACATTTTGAGATTCTGCGTAAAATTGTGAATACTTTTTGTAAATAATGTCATATACCTAAGTCTTCTTCTTCTTGAGATATTCGAACTTTTATGGCAAAATTGACGTTTTCAGACCGAAACATATTGATATTTTTCTCTCATACGCACCACATATTTATTTACTTTGGATCGCTTTCCTTGTAGATGAGGACGTAGTCTTTGATTTATTGATTGTTGTTGCCCTTACTTGGTGAAACTGGTCCATACTACATACAGACTTGGAGACTACTTCTCTGGCTTCACTGTTAGTTTTCGTTTTTGTAGGTGAAGGACGTAGCCAGCGCGTAAGATTACTGGAGCAAGTGGCCCTTATAAATTCTGGAAGTTCTAGGATGTTCTTCATCGTTTCTGTGACTAGTTTAGCTGATAAGTACACTTGGAGAACACCCAAATCACCACAACACATATTTCAGAGACCTTACGATCGTTTCGTTGACCTAGTCAACATCTTCAGAGGAAGAAAAATTCTAACAAAAAACTAGATCCCGTATATTTATATCGCGTCAAAGAAAGCGAACTAGTCCGAAGGAAAGTTGTCGTCCAAGAACGATCGTTTGTTTATTGCGCAGTGAAACAGGTCGGAGACCTGCTTTAATCTTTTGGTCGACAAATTTATGACCCTTATCTAATATAGGTTTAAAAAGGACCGGCGTTCTTTAAAGAAACAGCACGTTTCCTTTCGATCTAGAAATTTACTATGTGGATATTGGTTCATGCCGATAAAGACATCTGCTGAGATAAACAACATAAACTCAAATCATCTCTTTTAAAAAAATAGAAAACTAAAAACCAGATGTCTGTCTCACCGTGTTACCTTTAACAAAGGAAAAATAGTTCAACTAAAATACTACACAAAAACTATATATTGATTTTAATTCTACGTGAAAATATTTATATTAACTACATAGATACAAAAACCGAACAGGTATTTAAATCAAGACAAACATAGTGATTAGTATATGTATAAACCGGCCGAGTTATTGACAATAATTTATTATTCTACCAGACTAATTATGAGTATTTAAGCGGTCAAATGCAAAGAGCAAACAATGGGCTAGAAATTACAGGTGCCGCACCATTTGATGAAGTTTTGTTCTTAATAGATCTTAATATAAAAATACTTTCTAATGAATCAAGCATAGTTTGGTGTCTGACATTTTTGACAAGTTTCAAATTTTCTTTGTCAATGTGGTGGTTATTATCCCATATATGTTGTGCCACACAAGATTTGTCTACCGTACCATATCGTAACTGTGCGAGATGTTCACGAAATCTGGTGGCTATGTTTCTCCTAGTTTGGCCCACGTATTTAAGATCACAATCTTTGCAACTAATCTCATAAATTCCGGACATTTCAGTGACTTTGTCTTTGTCTTTCGTATTACCCAACAAATTTTTTAAATTACTTTTCGTCGAAAACGTCAAATGTAAATCGGCTTTCTTAAAAATACTTTTCAAACCCTTTGTGATTCGTGGTTCATAAGGTTAACATACAAATTTTTTCTCGATTTTATCATTCTTAAATGTCGTACATTCAGATATCAACTTCTTTGTTCTGTGTTTGTTAACTAATTTGTCTATTAAACCATCCGAGTAACCGTTATATCTCGCCACATGTTTTATGTATTTTAATTCTGTATTAAATCTATTTTTACTCAACGGAAAATTTATCAATCTATTTACTAAGAAATTGAAACTAGCCGTTTTTTGTACAAACGTATGATGTGAGTCATTAGGAATATAATTAATAGTAGCCGATTCCTTCCTATAGACATCAAATTCAAGCGAGCCTTTATTTTTATTTTTAATAACTAGTACATCTAGGAACGAAAGTTTATTGTTAATTTCTATTTCGTGGGTAAATTTTATTGAATCAAATTGACTATTTAATTTTTCAGTAAATTCTTCTACCTTACAAACACTGCAAAAATATCATCGACATAACGAAACCAAACTCTAGGGAAATACCCACTTTTATTTTTTAAATCCGTCTCAAATCTGCTCATAAACAAATCTGCAATAAAAGGCGATAATGTATTGCCCATAGCTGTGCCTTCAGTTTGTTCAAAGAACTCATTGTTAAATTGGAAAATATTTTCTTTAAACAAATGCTAGTTAGAGTTAAATATTCTTTGCAGACGTCTTGACTTATATTGTTCAATTTTAATAATTCTTCCAAATACTCCAACGTTTATTTTGTGGGTACACTAGGAAATAATGACGTCACGTCGAATGACATCAAAATCTCTCCTTCCAATAATTAAACATCTTTAATTTTATCATTAAAATCAAGAGAATTTAGCACCGAACAACTTTTCTGTTTAATAGGTAGACTTTTAAACTCGTTTGACAACCACTTTGCCAACTTATATGCAGATTTGTTTATGAGCAGATTTGAGACGGATTTAAAAAATAAAAGTGGGTATTTACCTAGAGTTTGGTTTCGTTATGTCGATGATATTTTTGCAGTGTTTGACACAAATACATGTAAGGTAGAAGAATTTACTGAAAAATTAAATAGTCAATTTGATTCAATAAAATTTACCCACAAAATAGAAATTAACAATAAACTTTCATTCCTAGATGTACTAGTTATTAAAAATAAAAATAAAGGCTCGCTTGAATTTGATGTCTATAGGAAGGAATCGGCTACTATTAATTATATTCCTAATGACTCACATCATACGTTTGCACAAAAAACGGCTAGTTTCAATTTCTTAGTAAATAGATTGATACATTTTCCGTTGAGTAAAAATAGATTTAATACAGAATTAAAATACATAAAACATGTGGCGAGATATAACGGTTACTCGGATGGTTTAATAGACAAATTAGTTAACAAACACAGAACAAAGAAGTTGGTATCTGAATGTACGACATTTAAGAATGATAAAATCGAGAAAAAAATGTTTACCTTATGAACCACGAATCACAAAGGGTTTGGAAAGTATTTTTAAGAAAGCCGATTTACATTTGACGTTTTCGACGAAAAGTAATTTAAAAAATTTGTTGGGTAATACGAAAGACAAAGACAAAGTCACTGAAATGACCGGAATTTATGAGATTAGTTGCAAAGATTGTGATCTTAAATACGTGGGCCAAACTAGGAGAAACATAGCCACCAGATTTCGTGAACATCTCGCACAGTTACGATATGGTACGGTAGACAAATCTTGTGTGGCACAACATATATGGGATAATAACCACCACATTGACAAAGAAAATTTGAAACTTGTCAAAAATGTCAGACACCAAACTATGCTTGATTCATTAGAAAGTATTTTTATATTAAGGTCTATTAAGAACAAAACTTCATTAAAACGTGCGGCACCTGTAATTTCTAGCCCATTGTTTGCTCTTTGCATTTGACCGCTTAAATACTCATAATTAGTCTGGTAGAATAATAAATTATTGTCAATAACTCGGCCGGTTTATACATATACTAATCACTATGTTTGTCTTGATTTAAATACCTGTTCGGTTTTTGTATCTATGTAGTCAATATAAATATTTTCACGTAGAATTAAAATCAATATATAGTTTTTGTGTAGTATTTTAGTTGAACTATTTTTCCTTTGTTAAAGGTAACACGGTGAGACAGACATCTGGTTTTTAGTTTTCTATTTTTAAAAGAGATGATTTGAGTTTATGTTGTTTATCTCAGCAAATGCTTTATCGGCATAAACCAATATCCACATAGTAAATTTCTAGATCGAAAGGAAACGTGCTGTTTCTTTAAAGAACGCCGGTCCTTTTTAAACCTATATTAGATAAGGGTCATAAATTTGTCGACCAAAAGATTAAAGCAGGTCTCCGACCTGTTTCACTGCGCAATAAACAAACAATCGTTCTTGGACGACAACTTTCCTTCGGACTAGTTCGTTTTCTTTGACGCGATATAAATATACGGGATCTAGTTTTTTATGTTAGAATTTTTCTTCCTCTGAAGATGTTGACTTGGTCAACGAAACGATCGTAAGGTCTCTGAAATATGTGTTGTGGTGATTTGGGTGTTCTCCAAGTTTACTTATTAGTGCTCATCACAGGTTCCAGTTTTCACATAGTAGTTTAGCTGCTTGACAGCAATCTGATTTAATGAATTCCCCTTTCTTGAAAATTTTTCTTTCTAATTAAATAAGTCAAAGAAAATAAATTAGACAGTTGCGCACGTAGTCAAATAAATCGGAGAAAAAAGCACTTTCAGTTACTCCAGAATTTTACAATTTCCTGGGCAACTCCAATTTTTCTTTCCCTAAAAACCTGAGTTGGACTGATACGAACGCTAGTAACATAAAATTAGCCAAATCGGTCCAGTCGTTCTTAAGTGATGCGCTTACGAACCAACAGCATTTAATTTTCATTTATATAGATAAACTATTTTACAGTCTTTCTTCTTCTTTGTTACAGCAGCAGCACGAGCAGTACATAGGCCCGGCGTACGACCCATCCCGCGACCTTTCGCCGAACCTGCCCCCCTCGTGCGACTCTGGGTCCATGGGTGACGCGGACCCGAGCGTCTCTAGCGGCAGTTCCTGCAGCACACCGTCCAACAATAACAACAACAATCACCAGTCATCTTGCGGTTCAGATATTTGCCGGCCGCCACCTCCAGGCCAGCCGCCGCCTCCAGGTCGCCACCAGTTACCACCACAACAGACTCATCTCCGACCATCAGGTCAACGTCATCAACCTGCATCGGCACCCCCTTCCGAAATTGGTTCCTTCGAGCACCACATCCCTAAGTTAGAGCCACTACAGACACCGGGGACTCCCCCGTCGCCACATCAAAACTCCTGCCAAGAAGAAGCGGTTTGTGCGGGGTGCGGTAGCAGGATATCCGACAGGTTCTACCTGCAAGCCGTGGACAGGAGGTGGCATGCTACATGCCTACAGTGCTGTCAGTGCAGGAACACTTTAGACGGTGAGGTTACGTGTTTCTCCAGGGACGGGAATATCTACTGTAAAAAGGACTATTATAGGTAAGTGATCAATGTTTTAGCATCTCTTTTGGTTATTTTATATTTAAATAAAATTGCTAATATATTAAAGGAAAAGATAATGAAATATAAAAAATGAAACGCACCCTGAAAAAAGTTGCCTTCGGGTTACTTAAAAATACCAGTAGTACACTAGCCAATAGTTAAAAGCCCTTTCTTGAAATCTAAGGGAGACAGTTGACACAGAAATAAGTGACCATATTATTGCCAATGTTTTTTAAGAAGTAGTGTTTTTCTTAAAAAAATTCACTAATGAGGAGATCCCGACTTTTGAATTTTCAAAAAATTTCTTCAAATGACCGCGACTATCCCCCCTAGAACCCATATCCAGGGTCAGTTTCAGTTTATATATATATATATATATATATATATATATATATATATATATATATATATATATATATATATATATATATATATATATATATATATATATATATATATATATATATATATATATATATATATATATATATATATATATATATATGTGTGTGTGTGTGTGTGTGTGTGTGTGTATGTATGTATGTATGTATGTATGTATGTATCGCACCGATAACTCAAAAAATGATAGTCCGATTTGCATCTAATTTGGCAAATACCTTCCTTTTGCAAGTGTCTTGGATAAGTTCGTTAGTCAGGAAAATCTGCCCAGGTTTTTCCGGAAAATGTTGTGTTTTCTTTCGAAAAAAACTTATATCTCTGGAAATAACATAGTGAGGGCAACCAAAGTTGGTACGCTGGTTTCTGTCATAAAGAGTATCCTCTCAACCAAAATTTAGATCTTTATCTTAAAAGGCAAAAAGTTAGAGGATAATTAATCTTTAATTAATTAAATCCGATTCAAGAAAGTTAAAAATGTAAAAATCGATTGATCAAAATGTGAGTGAAAAATACTACAAGAAATGACTAACAAACTCCTAGATATGTATCTATGTCGTTATTTTACTAGATTTCGTTAAAATATAAGCAAAAAATCCATTGTAAATCAAAAAGGTTTTATGTAAATTGTAAAACGTTGAACAATAGGATATTCCTGCTGGTAAATGCATATAGTGCGTAGCTCAGTGGGCTAGGTGTACACCGGTCGCTCTACATTGTAATAATTGACTCCAAGATGACGCGTTTTAATCCTGGTTAGTGACTTCGCTTTTTATCAATTTTGTTTAGTCTTATTTCACTTTACATTTATCTAATCTAATTGTTGTTATTCCAATGAATTTTTTAGCGAGTTTTTGCATAAAAAATAATTTGATAAAGAGGAGATGAAAGTTTTTAGACTTAATTCAATTTGAATAGCATATCTGGTTGTTTGTTCTTGCCCTAACTTAGTGAAACCGTTGCATATTTAATACAGTGCTAGACTTTTCCCGTGGCTTCAAAAGTGCTTATTTTAGAGAATTTTCTTTAAAAAAATTAACTGACGAGGAGATTCTGATTTTTGAATTTAAAAAAAAATTTATTCAAATGAGCGCGAACTAGGCCCCCTAGAACCCATATCCAGGGTCACTTTCAATTATATACATACACACACACACACCCACATATATATATATATATATATATATATATATATATATATATATATATATATATATATATATATATATATATATATATATATATAAATATATATATGTATATATATATATATATATATATATATATATATATATATATATATATATATATATATATATATATATATATATATATATATATAAAGGGTGAAGAATTTACCAAAATTTAGGTCTGTAGGTTTAAAGACAAAAAAGTTAGAGGTATTTAAAGAAAAAAATTGTGGTTTTCCTCAAAACGTAAAAGTCGCGATTTGAAACGTCAAAATTGGCAACATTTAGGCAAAGAACCTAAAATAAATACGGATTATGTAAAGAGTGTTCTGCAAATCCTTAAGGGTCAGCTTAAACCATCATTGCCCTTCATTTTAATAAAATATTTCCAGAAAATTCATTTCAAATAGACACTTTTTTGATGCTTTGGAAGTAGTTTTGGTTAAATTTATGGTTTAACGATCTATAATTTTTAGCAAATTTTCATAGAAAAAATTCGTTATTGAGGACACCGCGGCTTTTGAATTCTGAAAAGATTCCCTCAGATGAGCAGCTCTAAACTTTTTTGCGTTTTTCCTTAAATTATATTAAATAGACTTGTAAGGTTTTGCATCTATACGACTGACTTGTATTATTGCATCGAAGTTGGACGTCAACATTTCAAACATTTAATACATTATACTACTCTGATAGTAATAAAATGTAATGTAAGAAACTTGTTTGCTTTGTTTGGCAGACCACATTTTAAAATGCGTTTTCTCTCAAAGTACTCAACCGATTTTCAGAAACTGATACTGTTCTTATATTAACCTCAAATTATGGTGTCACTCAATACTCCTTTACATTTAAAAGAATTACCCACGCTAAAAGGATGAACTGATGGGTTGAAAGTATCGGCAAAACGTTTCACGCTGGAAATGAAAATTGACTTGTGCGAGCGATTTTTTTAAATAACGGAAAATATAGCAAATCTTGTCTGTTTCGTTTTCGCTGCGCTACTCTGTATACAGGTGGCGCATTGAAAACGAAACAGACCGATTTGCGTCCAGAGAATTTTTTTTAAGAAACGCTAAAACACGTCAATTTTAATATTGAGGGGGATATGTTTTGATATAAAACTCAACTTTGTCACATCAACCCCTTAAAGGTGGTGATAACTATTATATTTTAAATAGGGAACATGGGTCGAGTGTTACATCATTTGAAATCTCTTTCTTTTCTGAATTCAGTACACTAATTTTTTTGGACGTTTTATCAACTCGTTTAAAAATTATTCACAGTTGGAGTTGCAGGAACGTATTTCATTCATTGTGATAAAAAATGCACTAATTAGTCAATTTTTCGTTAAAAGAAGTTTTGATATAAAACTCAACTTTGTCACATCAACCTCTTAAGGGTGGTGATAACAACTCTTATATTTTAAATAGGGACCATGGGTCGAGTGTTACATCATTTGAAAGCTCTTTCTTTTCTGAATTCAGTACACTAATTTTTTTGGACGTTTTATCAACTCGTTTAAAAATTATTCACAGTTGGAGTTGCAGGAACGTATTTCATTCATTGTGAAAAAAATGCACTAATTAGTCAATTTTTCGTTAAAAGAAACTAAAAAACAAAACCAAACTTTCAAAAATGTTTATTCTGTTAAGTAAGTGTTCAAATTGTTGACCACCAGCTTCCATACAAAAGTACAAATTTTCTACAAAACGAGCTCTGACATTCTGGAGCATTTGTGGAGTTATTAGACGGTATTATTCAACAATACGTCCTCGTGGTTCTTAGAGACTCCGGTTCTGTTGCGTAAATTCTACTCTGTAAATGCCCCATAGAAATAAGTCTAAAGGAGTTAAATCCGGTGATCTAGGGGGCCACTTGATAGCACCTCTACGCCTAATCCATTGTCCGGGAAACACTCTGTTCAAAAACTCCCTAACACGTTGTGAAAAATGCGGAGGAGCTCCATCTTGTTGAAACACTAATTGATTTTCTTGATAGCGATCATCATTTTTAACAATGCCAATTAGTAGAGGGGAAACGATATCTTCTAGTAACTCCACATACGTTTCGCCAATCAAATTTCCATCAAGAAAAATTGGTCCGGTTAAACGGTCTCCAAAAATGCCAGTCCAGACATTCAATTTCTGTGGAGTTTGAGTGTGGACTTCGTGAAAATTCCTTGGATTATTATCTGCCCAATAACGACAATTATGACGATCGACTGTAGAATTGAATAAAAACGTACACTCATCTGAAAAACAGATATTGAACAGAAATTTCCCGTTATCAGCTATTTGTGCAGTAATAACTTCACAAAACTCCAGCCGCCGATCAAAATCATCTTCATTCAGTTGTTGTACAAGATGAACTTTATACAGGTGAAATTTATGATGCTTCAATATTCGCTGAATAGTTCTTCTTTTGATGTTTGAAACAGTGGCCAATTTTCTCGTGCTCAAAGTTGGGTCTGCAGCAATTTGTCCTAAAACTTCAATCTCAGTAATCTCATTTCTAACCGAAAATTCACGTTCAGGATACCGTTTTTTGTTGGCTACTGAACCACTTTGTCGAAACTTTGCAACTAACTCCAAAATGTATTTTCTGTTAACACGTCTGTTCGGATGTCGTTCATTAAACAAATTTGCGGTACGGTTGGCACAGTCATCGATTTTGAAAAAAAGAGTAGTTATTTCAACTCTTTCTTCTACAGAATACACCATTGCGAAATTAATTTTCGGTAGTGCTATCAAGTATCAAACCAACAGATAAACTGAAATAATAAACCACATTTCTCTCATTCCGATAAGAAATGTTCTGATAGTCAATTTTTTGTTTACAAACCAACAAAATATTGACCATCAATTTCTTATCGGAATGAGTGAAATGCGTTTTTGCATCGTTTCGTTTTTAATGCGCCACCCTATATAATATTGAAACTCAAGATATCTGTCGTACTTTCTTCCACCCACCTTATCTACTCTGCTATAAACAGTAATATTTTTTTTTCATTTAAGCTTTAAAAGCATTGCGAAACGATTCCATATACTTAGAGACCATCGATACCCACACATACTGGAACTATTCAATTTGTTTTTACTTGACTATCATGTACCTATATTGGTTTCGCTTACTAGTAATATCACCGACTTCTAGAACATAAATTGCAATTTATTATATTATGCATTTAAAATACTCGGATCTCCTAGAGCTAGTTGATTTTAAATTATTTTCAAGTCTAGTCTATTAAGCAATCGTACTAAAAACATGTGAAGAAGTGATTTTTAATAAACCAGTTTCTTAGCTGTGATACTTCATAAATAGAAATTTATGAATTTTAATATCACACTGAGATATAAAATCAATTACTATATTTGACGGTTCATATCTGACTTTTGAAACTACCTGAAACTACATATCATGTGCACTGAATGAATAATGAACAAAGCAGAACACTTAACGGTAGCAAAATTGTTACATTTACATAATTTTCTCCGCGTTCGAAAGTTTTAAATTGTAAGTCATGAAGTAACCAACTGACCTCTGTTCGTTTCTTTTTTTTCTGTAAAGTGATACGTATTGTTCATAATTTTCTGGTATTTACACGCAAATCAAACCGCAGACGTCTTATTAACCAGTTAACTGACGTGTTATATATATATATATATATATATATATATATATATATATATATATATATATATATATATATATATATATATATATATATATTAGCTAACAAGATACAATTTGTGGTACTAATAACCAGCTTCTAGAAGAGACCAGTACCAGTAATATAATATTTTTTAGCATTTTGCATGTTTGTTACTTCCTCAGATTTACTAATTACGTCACTTTTATTATAATCATAATTACTTATGGATACAATAATAAGCCACATATATTACTGCTTAAATATCTAACTTATAGAGCCTCGGTGGTTCAGGGGTAAGAACGTGTGCCTCTGAACCGAAGGGTACTGGGTTCGATCCCAGGGTACTCCTTTCACTTTTTCAGTACAAACTGTAACATTCACATCAACCGAGGTTCTGGCATTGTATTTGAACAAGTTGAATGTCTGCACGTTCCGCCCTTCGGAGAGGGCGTAAATCCGTCGGTCCCGTGTCCATGCGATGTTGGGCATGTTAAAGATCCCTGCCCTCCTTACAGAAAGACAGGGGTCCGGCAAAATTTCCAGGATGGTGAGGTGAAACTGCTCCCTGGCGTCGGTGATTGGCCAAAGTCACGGAAATAGGCCGACGTTAAAGAAACATAACACACACATATCTAAATTATCATATTGTTTTCTGTTCGATTTAGTTATATGATCGCCCGCAGGCGTTTTTGTAAGTGTAGATAGCAGGTATATAAAAAAACATACAAACTGACCAATTTCATAATGCAGGTATATATTTACAACAGTAAAATCAGACGGCATACACCGGCTCATTAGTCTTATTTAAATATGAATATATAGGTCATAAGATAACTTAACTGGTCTGGTTTCGATATATCAAGCCGCCGCACAGTGACAGGTATTGTAAAAATATCACACCTGATTTATTATCTTCACGTCAAACTCGATATATATATATATATATATATATATATATATATATATATATATATATATATATATATATATATATATATATATATATATAATTACTTGAAAATACCTTAACATAATATATTAATGTTTTTAAACATATTTTTATTAACGTTACTGCTAAATATCTATAAGGTGGGCTAGGTTTATGCCTCGCTCCATAATGTTTAGGGTTTAAGCATTGTAAGGGTTTATTTACAGTATGTATAGATATTTAAAGTGAATATAAAAAAAGGCCGGACGCAGCAAGTGCGTTATGGTAGCGAATTTTCATAGAAATGATCTGGCACAAAATATTTTATTATAACATTTTGTTCTTGTAACATAAAAATCTAAATTTTGGTATGTAGTTTACTTTTTATATCATAAACCTACCTTCCAAATTTGGTTATCATAGCTTTTTATTTCTTGAGATAAGAATTTGTTTTTGAATGAAAATTCAAAATTTTCCGGAAAACCTCGTCCGCTTTTCCCGATTAACGAAGGTATCCAAGCCATTTACAAAAGGAAGGTACATGTCAAATCTTGTCAAAATCGGCCTATTATTTTTTGAGATAAAATTTTTTTAGAATGAAAATTAAAAATTTTCCCGGAAAACCTCGTCCTATTTTCCAGATTAACAAACCTATCTAAGCCATTTACAAAAGGAAGGTACGTGCCAAATCTTATCAAAATGGGCCTATTATTTTTTTAGATAAAATTTTTTTTTCGAATGAAAATTCAAAATTTTCCCGGAAAACCTTGTCCGATTTTTCAGATTAACAAACGTGTCCAAGCCATTTACAAAAGGAAGGTACATGCCAAATCTTATCAAAATCCGCCCAATATTTTTTTAATTATCGGTGTGATACACACACAAACACACACACACACACACACACACACACACACACACACACACACACACACACACACACACACACATATATATATATATATATATATATATATATATATATATATATATATATATATATATATATATATATATATATATATATATATATATATATATATATATATATATATATATATATATATATATATATATATAAACATATAAAAATTGAAACTGACCCCGGATATGGGTTCTAGGGGTCTTAATTCGTGCTCATTTGCAAAAAAAATTCAAAATTCAAAAGTCCGGATCTCCCCATTAGTGAATTTTTTCTACGAAAATTCACTAAAAGCTTATCAAATATCACTTTAATCACTCTCTTTAAAACACTAAACACATAAACAACCTAACAGAAAATTACTTGAACGTGGAATAAACAGTAGAATAAATAGTACTTTGAATATTTAAACGTTTGTTTATTTTTTTATCCGTTGATAATGTTGCGTTTTCTCCGGGTTCTGGATAAGTGAGACTTTTAATTTTAACAAAACAACTTTATTTACACTCTAAATATGGATACAATAAAATTTCTAGAATGTCTCTCTCACAAAACACTTCATTTACTGGCCTTACAATTACTACTCTCAACAAAAGTCACTAATCTGGTACTACAGTCACTACTCTCTTAACACTTTACACTGCTTCTTCAAGTCACTACCACATTCTCTTACTGAACTGAACTAACTCGGGCTGGCTTGCTTTCGCTTTTATATACTCGCCGTACCTTCCCCTTCTTTCTGGAGCCTTCCATTCCAGAACGTTCCAGGACCTTCTTTTACTAGAAGGTTCTGTGAATACAGATCGGTCCCGTGTGTATACAGGGGAATGTATATACAGGATGATCCAAATGTGGTCACCACTCCTATGTTACACAAGAGGTGTTTCTCGAACTATAAGATCTCTCTGCGTATACAGGGTGTAAGGGTTCTCTGCGTATACGGGGTGTATATACAGGGTGTTCGGAATGTGCAGACCTCAGTTATCCGTTCCGACGGGGTACAAGTTGGTAACTTCGTTATTTCTGGTCCTAGAGGGTTGAGACTTCGCCTGAGGGGGGTCACCCCAGGCACCCCCAGGGGGGTGGGGAGGCGGTGTTGCCAGATTGTGCAAAAATTCCCAGATGTTGGGGAAATTCTGGAGATGTGGCAACACCGCACCTACGTCTATTGAAGTGCTTTGTAACACTGCCCCCCTCCTTAAGACTGTTCGTCCCGAACAGTATTTACCGGCCGCCAACTTGGGGGTTCGTTGCCCCTATAGGGACTCAACCTCTCTATGTGAACAACTTTGGGTTTAGTTCTTGGAGACAGCTGGATTCTGTAGACTAGGTCGTTAATTTTCTTAGTCACCAAGTATGGCCCTTCCCATGGTTTCTGAAGTTTGGGACTGAGGCCCTTTCTCCTTGTTGGTTGGTACAGCCACACTGCATCACCTTCCTTGAATGTATGGGGTGTTGCTCTGCGATCCAAGCGCATCTTCATCCGGTCACTGCTTAAGAGGAGCCTATCTCTGACACATCTGTGTATAGTGCGCAGTTTTCCTTCTAGGTCGGCGACATACTCAGGTAACGTAGCTAGGTCCGCTATGTCCTCGTTCGGTGGCGGTCTCGTCATGTCGATTGGTAACCGCATCTCTCTGCCGGTCAACATCATGGATGGAGTGTAGCCGGTAGATTCATGCTGAGAGCTTCTGTAAGCTAGGAGGAACAGAGGTATCAGCTTGTCCCAGGTTCTCTGATTCTCGTCGACAAACATAGCAAGATACTGATTGATGGTCCTGTTATGCCGTTCTACCATGCCGTCTGATTGAGGGTGGAGTGGCGTTGTTCTCGTTTTCTTTATGCCTAGCAAGTCCATTAGGCTCTTCCAGACCTCTGATTCGAAATTCCGGCCCTGGTCGGTGTGAATCTCTAAGGGTACGCCATGCCGTGATATGACATTTTCCATCAGGGCTTCTGCCACGGTCGTTGCCTCTTGGTTGGGGATCGGCGCAACTTCAGGCCATTTCGAGAAGTAGTCCATCACCACCATTATGTATCTGTTCCCAGACTCTGTGATGGGAAAAGGTCCTGCGATGTCTACGGCAACTCTCTCCCACGGTGTACCTGAGATGTACTGCATCATTTTTCCTCTGGATCGGGTCTTTGGTCCTTTCTTTGAAGCACATTGGTCACACCTTTTGCACCATTCTTCCACGCTTCTTCGGCAGTTTATCCAATAGAAGCGGTCTCTCACTCTGGCAAGAGTCCTGTTGACCCCAAAGTGGCCTCCACTTCTACTATTGTGTAACTCTTGAAGAACACTGTCTATGCACTCACTTGGCACAACGGTCTGGTATATACAGTCTCTACCATCGGCAGTTTCCCATTTTCGAGTGATCATGTCATTCTTTAGACACAATGAGTCCCATTGTAGCCAGTAGCCTTTAACCTCCGCCCCAAACCGGGACACATCGTGCCACTCAGGTCTTTTCCCCTTTTGTAGCCATTCTCTAATATTTTTCAAGTCTGGATCTGTCTTCTGTGCGTCTCTGATGTATTCAAGATTTACGTCTACATCGGTGTTATTCTCCTGTCCTGCCACCAGTTGTTTGATCTGATGAGTTACTTTGTCGATCTCTTTGTTCTCTTGTCGCTCGCAAAATTTACATTCATGCACTGAGCATGGTCTTCTTGACAGGCTGTCTGCATTGGTGTGACTTCTTCCTTTTCGATGTTCAATCCGGAAGTCGTAGCTCTGCAGTTTCTCTATCCATCGGGCTATCTGTCCTTCGGGATTTCTAAAGTTCAGAAGCCATTGCAGAGCAGAGTGATCCGACCTCACGCGGAATGTTCTTCCATACAGGAAGCTGTGGAAATGTTCGATGGATCTTACAACTGCCAGCAGTTCTTTCCGGGTTACACAGTAATTCCTTTCTGCTTTTCCGAACGTTTTGCTGAAGTAGCCTATCACAACTTCTTCTCCGGCTTGGAGCTGCGAGAGTACTGCCCCAATGCCATACTGGGAAGCATCGGTGTCCAGTATGAACAGTCCTTCGTCCCGAGGATAAGCCAGTATAGGAGCAGTGAGAAGACGATGTTTGAGTTCTCTAAAAGACTCTTGGCAATCTGGTGACCAGATGAACTCGACCTTATTTTCAGTCAGGCTATGCAGAGGTTTCGCAATGCTGCTGAAGTACTTCACAAAGCGTCGGTAGTAGCTGCAAAGTCCCAGAAAACTTCTGACCTCATGTTTGTTCCTCGGCACAGGCCAGTCTCTTACTGCCTTTATTTTCTCTGGATCAGTTTCTATCCCTTTCTCAGAAACGACATGTCCGAGGAAACTCACTTTCTTCTGGAAGAGGGCGCATTTCTTGGGATTAAGTTGCAGATTGGCACCTCTTAGCCTGGAGAAAACTTGCTTCAGATTCGACAGGTGCTCATCGAAAGTCCTTCCAATCACCATGACATCATCGAGATACACCAGGCATGTTTCCCATGTCAGTCCTCTCAGCACTAACTCCATTAGTCGCTCGAAGGTGGCAGGAGCATTACATAAGCCGAATGGCATGACCTTGAATTGGTACAACCCATTCCCGGTTGAAAAAGCAGTCTTCTCCTTATCGTCTTTATGGAGTTCTACTTGCCAGTAGCCACTTTTCAGGTCTAATGTAGAGAACCACTTTGATCCGGCCAAAGTGTTCAAAGTGTCGTCGATCCGGGGCAGGGGATAACTGTCTTTCTTGGTGACGTCATTCAGCTTCCTATAGTCCACGCAAAATCTCATAGTGCCGTCTTTCTTGGTGACCAAAACTACTGGGGACGACCAAGGACTATTAGACTCCTCGATCACACCATCTTCCAGCATTTCGTTAACCATCGCCTTGATTTCTGATTGCTTGGCAAAAGGCAGTCTTCTCGGCGGCTGTCTAATTGGTCTTGCGTCGCCAGTATTAATTCTGTGTTGCACTAGACTCGTACGACCTGTTATTTTATCTTGAGCGAAAATATCGGCCTCCTCCAATATGAACTTCAGGGCCATTTCCATCTCCATGTTGTTCAATTGGCCCCATGAATTCTTGAACCGCTCTACTATTTCTACTGGCAGTCTTCTGTCTAATGCAGTGGGTGTCACGTTTCTTGACAACGTTACTCGGTCAATGGGCTCGCAAGTGGCGATAACCTCACCTTTCTTCAATGTGACTCTGTTAGTTTGCACGTTAGCCACTCTTATGGGTATTGTCTTCTTCGGGTCTACTAAGCATCGTGCGACGAGGGCACCATCATGTCTATCTTTTAGGGGCTCCGCTATGAGAGCAGACATACCATCAAGTTTCTTCTCTAGCCTGGCTCTGACAATCTTCTCACTGTTACCAGGAATCCGTGTATCCTCGTCGACAATAAGTCTCACCCTGGGATTAGCTTCGCCTGCTGTTGGAGATAAATACAACTCTTCGTTACCGATTTTCAAGATCTTATTCTGGAAGTCTACTGATAGGACATCGAAATCTTCCATTAAATCCAGGCCCAGAATAAATTCGTCGACGATTTCTGCGACGACAGCCCTTACCTGTAGCTCAGTACTGCCCAGCCTAATGTAAACAGTGGCCTCTCCATGCACGGGTATTCTATCTCCTTTTGCCGTCTCCAACACAGGCTGTTTGTTGGTAGTGAGTGCTGACTTGTTTGGCAACATGTCTGGACGTACAACGGATCTAGTGGCACCAGTATCGATGGTGAAACTGCATTGTCTTCCGTCTATGCTGCCAGGTATAACGAGGCTCTCGTGGTAGCGTCGGATAGTGGAGACCTTTACTTTGGGGCCTTGGGACTCGCACGCCAGCTGCCGCCCCCTTACACTGGCGTCAGGTCGTTTCCCTGACGCCGCTCACTGTTGGTGTATTCTTGTCTTCTGCGAGCCACCTGTTGGGTTTGTGAGCACTGTCTACTTATGTGCCCTTTCCTACCACACTTGTAACATTCTATGTCTGACCAATCTGCTTTCGTCCTACGTGCCCCAACCGGTACAGTGAGCTTGCTTATGGCTTCTTTTATCATTTTCATTTCTTGCCTTAGTTCCGCTGTCGTGTCTGCAAAGTCCTCTATCTCCTTCACTTCGCGCAGCCTGTTGCGGCGAGGTTGAGATGCATTCTTCGCTGCTTCAAATTCCAAGCCATAAATGACGCAGTCCGTAAGTGTTTTGAACCTTCCGAGCCTTAAAGCTTGTTGCATTTCATTATCAAGTACCCCATCGATGAAGGTCTGGACGGTTATCTGGTTGACAAATTCTTCTGGGGCTTGGGGATATGCCAGTCGCACAAGTTTCTCCACTTCGCCACTAAATTCTTGCAGCGTCTCATTTGGCTTCTGGACCCTTGACTTTAGTTGTGTCTGGTAGACCTGGCTCATGTACTTGTTACCATATCTCAAATCTAGGGCCTGTATCACTGTTAAGTAGTTTTGCTGTTTCGACTCCGGGATGTTCTGGAGGATTTCTAGGGCTTTACCTCGAAGCGAGAGAATTAGAGCAGTTGCTGCCTGTTGTTCGCTCCACCCATTGCTGAGAGCTGCCGCCTCAAACTGCCTCCTGTACATGGGCCACGATGTTTCTCCGTCAAAAGTCGGCGGCTTCAAGGTTCCATGAGGCTGCTGCACGATTGGCATATTTTCTTCCGGCCGATTTTGAACTGGGGACATTCCAGTAACTCCTCTTGGTTGAGTTCTGTCAGTCTGGCCCATCACCTGCTCTGTCAGTTCTCTATGTGTGATTTCTGTGCCTTTCATGATCATCTTCATTTGTTCTTTCAACCCTTCAACTTCTTTCCATCGTTTGTTCCAATCCTTTACATTTTCTGTTACATTTTCTACTTTACTGTTCACATTTTCTACTTTCCTGTCCACACTTTCTATTTGTTCGTTGATCAGTTCAATTTCCTCTTTTACATCGACTCTCATATTGTGAAACATACTTCGGAGGTCTTCTTTGTCTTCTAGTCGTCGTTTTTCGTCTTCTTCGCGTTGCTTCTTGAGTTCTTCTTTATCTTCAAGACGCCGTTGTTCGTCTTCTTTGCGTCGTCTTCTTTCATCTTCTTGTCGCCGTTGTTCGTCTTCTTCGCGTTGCCTCTTGAGGTCTTCTTTATCTTCTTGTCGTCTTCTCTCGTCTTCTTCGCGTTGTCTTTTCAGTAAGTCCATCAACTCTTTGATTTCAGCCATCTTGTCGTAGTCAGTCGATCTAGTGTTTACCATTTACAGCTAGCTTAGTTGTCCACTTCTTCACTCACTTATCCCACTTCTGACACCAAATTGTTGCGTTTTCTCCGGGTTCTGGATAAGTGAGACTTTTAATTTTAACAAAACAACTTTATTTACACTCTAAATATGGATACAATAAAATTTCTAGAATGTCTCTCTCACAAAACACTTCATTTACTGGCCTTACAATTACTACTCTCAACAAAAGTCACTAATCTGGTACTACAGTCACTACTCTCTTAACACTTTACACTGCTTCTTCAAGTCACTACCACATTCTCTTACTGAACTGAACTAACTCGGGCTGGCTTGCTTTCGCTTTTATATACTCGCCGTACCTTCCCCTTCTTTCTGGAGCCTTCCATTCCAGAACGTTCCAGGACCTTCTTTTACTAGAAGGTTCTGTGAATACAGATCGGTCCCGTGTGTATACAGGGGAATGTATATACAGGATGATCCAAATGTGGTCACCACTCCTATGTTACACAAGAGGTGTTTCTCGAACTATAAGATCTCTCTGCGTATACAGGGTGTAAGGGTTCTCTGCGTATACGGGGTGTATATACAGGGTGTTCGGAATGTGCAGACCTCAGTTATCCGTTCCGACGGGGTACAAGTTGGTAACTTCGTTATTTCTGGTCCTAGAGGGTTGAGACTTCGCCTGAGGGGGGTCACCCCAGGCACCCCCAGGGGGGTGGGGAGGCGGTGTTGCCAGATTGTGCAAAAATTCCCAGATGTTGGGGAAATTCTGGAGATGTGGCAACACCGCACCTACGTCTATTGAAGTGCTTTGTAACAATAACAAACAACTGTCGCTGAATGGTATCGCCCCTAGAATATTCTGCAGGCGATTTAAATTTTCCTTTTCTATATCCTTTTATTTTTGTAATGTGATCGGGCTCATCAATATGAAAGGGAAGCTTTAAATATCAATACTGAACCCATTTTAGATCTTTTCTCTCATCGACTAATAATAATAATAATAATAATAATAATAATAATAATAATAATAATAATAATAATAATAATAATAATAATAATGAAAATAATAATAATAATAATAATAATAATAATAATAATAATAATAATAATAATAATAATAATAATAATAATAATAATAATAATAACAATAACACCACAATAGACAAACTCCGCACCCAGAAGTCTTAGATTTGTGCGGGGGAAGCTTATATACACATATAGACGAAGAACACCACCCATAACTCATCAGAAGCCGGCATTTACACGTTCGAGTGAAAAAAAAACGACTGTTGGAATATGGGACTTGAACCCACGACCTCCTAGTCCGATTCTGGAGGTTATTCACCACGCGATCAGAGCTATTCCGCCTGTTTAATTGTATTCAATTCAATTCTATTATAGCAACTTTACATTGTCTTTGTATGGAGTAATGAGTTGTGAGTAGTCTTGATTACTGTTGAAAACAGCTTTTCAATTTTGGATTCCAGTTAAATAAAGAAGACCCCTGTGCCTGGGTGAGTTTTCGATACTGAAGTTAATTTAATAGTCCAGTATAGTTTTTCTTTTAATATTCCTTTCCTCTGTAATTTTGTGCCTGGAATCAAAGTCTAGCAATCGTTGAAAACTTTGATTAAGGAAATATAATTGTAAGCTATTCAAATATATTCCCTTGAGCACTGGAGATCTGAAAATCGGTCTGATGGGAATTTTATAGTGGCCGACTCATACTCTGAAGTTATTTAGTTGGTATTTACCATGATGGCCAGCGGACCAGAAACTCTGGGACAATACAGATACGTCTTAATGCTGTAATATGTTACTTATAGAATAATGGTGAGATTTCACCTGCATTTTTAGTAAGGATCTCATGTTTACATTAAAATTTCTGGTTAGAAATAGTACATAACAAGCCATTCTAAATTAAAGATAGTCCTCGATCAAAGTGCAAGAAACAATTTATTATCCTGTGTCTCGATTCTCGACTCATGGTACTGGATTATTGTTTGACGTTTGTAAATCATTAGAGTGCCAAATAAAATAGAACATAATAGAGAAATTCCTCGTGAGTCCAAATAAAAACCATAGAATAAATTCAGAGTTAAGATAAGGACTTGGATAATTAAGGGTAAATATATTCTATTTAGTAATTTGGCATTCTCTAATTTATCAACACCGTTTTGATTGACAACATATAACATCAAAAAGAACTGACCCTGTGACCATAGACGGCATATGCTTAAGAACTGTCCAAAAGTTAATAAACGTCTAAGAATGCAAGGAGCCTAAGATTTTTTAACAATTATATTGTAAAAACTTTAAAATGTTTTAAAATGTCTGTGAACGGAAAAGTTTCGAAAATATTACAGATAATTACTCAACAACTATATTAATAGCTTATGTTCCTCATGAGTTTAGTTTTGAGCGACTACCTTTTAAAAAGTGTATAAACGATATAGTTAGCCGTTTAAAAGCCAATCTGCAATGCTGGCCTTTATAAAATATTAAAATATATTCCGAAATTAGAATGCCTAAGTAACACTGTAATTTTCCATTGTTGGTCTGGGGAAGCAATAAAAAGTATCGCTTCAAGGTTCCTCCTGTCTGCTGTAGGAGGCAACCAAATGGAGTCAAGAGCGGATTTTTTATAGAATGCCGCCTTGAGTCATGTGCTGGCTGTGTCAGGAATCGGGAGAAGTTGAAATCGACAGAGTGTAATTGCCCCTGGAGATTAAAATTTCTACTGCGAGTTTCAAGACAGGCAAAAGGCTTCGCTTGGCTGCTGCTCAAGAGCAAGATTCCAGGTGACACCCCCATGAAGCTCACACTGGCGGACTTCGGGTTCAAACGAACTTGGATAGAGGCTGATATCTCCAGAAGAATGGAATAACCACTGGACATGGAGACCTTTATTCTGAATTTTAAAACAGGCAAGATGTAAGAAGTAATACGAAATAGTATGAAAAGTAACATAAAACAATATTAAATATCTGTAGCATTTTTTGGTTTCTATTTTAAGAGACAGTTATATTGTAAGCCATTGGGGCACCAATTGGCCGCCTAGTCAGCTTGACAGAGGTGACGGTCCGGTGTGGGGGTGGAGCCACAGGCAATCTTTTGTTTTGACGTATACTGCAAGTGTACCTGGCTTCAAGAGATGCTGTGTAATTTCCTCCAGGTATTCTGATGTAATCTCCGGGAAATGTGTTACATTTCCGTGAGATGTGTTGGAGCCCTGGCATTTTTATTGAGCCCAGGAAGTTATAGTGTGTTGCTGAACCCCCAACATTTTTGTATTCTATATTATTCAATGCCTGCAGATGTTAGTTGGATGGTAGATCTAAGCGAAAGGAGTTTTAGATGTTTAAGACTACATAGTTGATGTTCTTACAGTCAGATACACAGTTGAAAACAAAATTTGCACAACGAATTATCTGCTATTTATTTGCTAAATCATCTGATAAAGAAGACGCCAGTTCTGCCAACTGTAAATGGCTACCAACTGTAAATAGCTACCAACGGTAGCTGAATCAAGAAACTCAATAGCATCAGAGAGATATAGAATTTACTATGCCATAAATTAAAGTGTCTATGATAGACCAGAGAGTAAGGTTTAATTAGTGTAACTACGTGAATAAATTAATGAAACGTTATGTACGTTACAAGTATAATATTAGATTTTAAATCTGTAAATTACCCACGACTTTTTTTTTACCTGACTGGAGAAAGTCGTTTTGTTTGCAGCAACTGGCCAAGTAAACAACAACCTAAAAGGAACTTGATAAATATAAAATTTTAATAATTAGAAAGTGCAAACACCTGCCTTTTTTGCTTAAAATCCGAAAGTCATTGTTGCTCGCCTATTAGTCGATCTTTTTACCAGTTCAACTAGCTGAAAATTATCACTAAAAGTGATAAAAAAATGAAAAAAGATTCATATAATTAATGAAAAGAAGTTAAAATTTTCAGCGATACTCACACGACGTGTCGTAGAATGCGAATTTATACTCGCATATATACAGTAAGTTCTTTGTTGAATAACAGTTGGGTTGAGCATCTAAAGAATACAGGCAGCTACTGTTTAATATGACTTACTGATTAATTGTATAACGAGGGTTATAAATGTCCACTACGACAACCTCTTTCACTACTGGCTTTACCGCTTCACAAGGTATGCCAGCTATTCCATTAAATGATTTACTCTGAAACCGCGAAATTCTAAATACTTTGCTGCTGGAGGGACCGGATTTCTTTGCAAAGTTATTTGCTTAAGTTTATACTTTTTACGTCTTATGTGCTTGGGGATCTTATTGTATGTTTTATCTTTCTCACACTATTCTTTGGCAGAAACAAAATATAAAATTCAACTATCAATGCGCTTTGGTAAATTGTGTATATGAAAATTCTGATATAGAGATGACGAGTTTATCACTAACTATTTCAAATAAAATAGAAGAGAATTGAATAGAATGGAAAAGAATAGCTTTATTAGTCACAATATTACTAACAAAAATGAAATTGGAAACTCAGGACAAAAAATTATACATAAAGCACATGTATTTACATCTGCATTTGCAAAACTTCAAAATGCATGCAAAAATCAACATAAATACATTCACATCTAAAGTACACAATGTATGCTTATTACTGAAATAAAATTTAGGGACGCAGCAAGTGCGTTATGGTAGTGAATTTTTATTAAATGCTTGAAATTAAAACTTGGATAACTCAATTTTCAATAAACTTAGAAAGTTGAATTTTGGTATGTAGTACGCTCTTTCCTAAGGCAACATATCCACAAAATTTCATTCAGTGTCACTAAAACAACTTTGTAACTTTCTGAGAAAAAAAAATTCTAAAAAAATTTAAAAAGTTGATAAACTTAATTTTCTATAAGCTTACAAAGTTTAATTTTGGTATTTGGTAAGGTCTTTCTCAAGGCAACATATCCACCAAATTTCATTAAAATAACTTTGTAATTTTCGGGGAAAAATTATTGTTTCGAAAGAAAACTCAAAATATTTCCGGAAAACCTTGTCAGATTTTCCTGACTAACAAACTCATCCAAGGCATTAATAAAAGAAAGACACTTGCCAAGTTTCAGCAAAATCGGTTAACTACTTTTTGAGTTATCGGTTGGATACATATATAGTAACGCATGTTTATGTCAAACAATGTTTTAAAATTTCCTCTAAATTGGCATGTGGACTTTCTCAAATAACAAGGACAAAAAAGAATGATTCAATGAAGAAAGTGTTAGTAAATGGTTTTTGAGCGTTGGCAAGTAAATGCACAGAATGGGGTTGACGATGAACAGATTTATCAAGGAATCAAAATGAACTATATGGTATGTCAAAATTTTAGTAGTCAATGTCATCTTTACAAGTTTTGATTACTCTATTTGGATAAACTTATCAAAATTGTGGCTTGGATAAGCACAAGTTATCAACTTATTTGTCAAATGTTATAATGTATAATCTATCTCAATAAATATACTACTATATACTGTTACTATATATATATATATATATATATATATATATATATATATATATATATATATATATATATATATATATATATATATATATATATATATATATATATATATATATATATATATATATATATATATTATATATATATATATATATATATATATATATATATATATATATTGAAACTGACCGCGAATATGGGTTCTAGGGGTCCTAAATCGCGCTCATTTAAAAAAATGTTTGCAAAGTCTCACCATCGATACCTCTCTATTAGTGAATTCTTTTAATAAAAATTCACTAACAATGGATCACCTGGCGGTCGAAAATCTCAATTGCTGCACTATATTAATATATTCATCTGTTAAGTATAGACATGCCCGTATTAAAAACTCACTAATAATTCTTCTGATAGGTTCATTTATCAACCACCTTGGGAGTGCACGGAAAAAGTCGACCCCAACCGTTGTAGTTTTACTTAATCGATGCCTGGGTTGGATTAAATTATCTCTATGCCTGGTATTAGAACTATGCCCTTCGACATGTGTGTCAAAACTTTTACTTTTCTCTCTCACCATCAACAATTGTCTGCAAACCACCAGTGAATAGACTGACATTGTGATAAGTTCCTAAAAGACGGCTTTACAGTGGGCACAGCGACCCATTCCGACAACACCTTTAACAGCTATTTTCTGCAGCACAAAGAGTCTATCCAAGTGCATGCTCGTTACATTTCCCCATGCAAGTAAACAGTAATTTAGATGTGAGTAAAACAACCCATAACAGGTGATCAAATCTGCCCCAGGTCCAGCCATTGCAAAACTCTTATGCACTTCATATACTGATGAGGCTAGCCTACCAGCCAACGAGTCTATTTGGTTCTTCCATACAAGAGCAGGGCCGATGTTGAGGCCGCGAAATTTCCTAGCAAACTTTGACTCGTTAGAAGTTACTCAGGCATGAAAACAGATAAAGGCGGTCTTACCCTCGTTGAGGAACAGTTGATTATCACTAAACCAAGCTTCCGGCTCACGAAAAACATTGTCCACTGTCTCGCCAACATCGCTGCCAGCATCACCAGTAATAATAAAAGTTGTGTCTACAGAGACCGTGGCTAAAAGAGCATTGGTGGTGGCCAAAACAAGTTAAAAGAATTCTATTGAGAACACTAAAAAAACATTTAAAAGTTAAAGGATCTTCAATAAACGATGAAGTCACATGTGCCACTAAGAAGTTGTTTAAAGAACAAGGTAAAGCATTCTTATAGGGTTTGGAATTGCTTTGTGAACAATCTGCTAATTTTGCAAGTCCTGTATGAGATTATGTCAAATAAATAAAGTATTGTTTTGAAAAAATTATTGAGTTTTCTATTGAAGGCTACATACTTTTAAATACCTGCTCGCATATACACATACAGGGTGTGGAATACGTTGTTATAAGGAAAATATCAAATAAATGAAGTTTTACAAAATAACACAAACAAAGCAGTTTAGAAATTTGGTTTTAATCTATAAAATTTTAAACAGGTGACAAGGTATGGATTTTAACGGAAATAACTTAAAAAGTAGAGCCTCAGTGGTCCAGTGGTGAGAACCTAGTGCCTGTGGACCCAGTGATACTGAGTTCGATTCCCAGGGTTCCCTTTCACTTATTCAGTACATACTGTAAAATTGACATAAACCGAGGTTGTGGCATTGTGTTTGACCAATTAAATATATGCACGTTCCGCCCGTCGGAGGGGCGTAATACCACCGGTCTCATGTACCATGCTATGGTGGGCAAGGTGGTTAAAGATCCCTACATTTCTTATAGGAAGGCAGGGGTTTTGGCAAAATTGCCAGGGTAATGCGATGAAACTACTCCCTGGCGTCGGTGATTGGCCATATTCGTGGACATAGACCGACGTTAAAGAAACGAAAAATAAACTTTAAAAGTCACAACTAAGTACAAAAAAATATGAAAGTTCTGCGAAATGGTAAAGAGACGAGATCATTTGGACTCATCTGGTTTTCGACTTAATATATTTTATTTAAATCTCATGAAAACATCAAATCGAAAACCTGTATTCACATTCTTCATTACATAGCTGAAGATTTTATATACGTCCGGCTATTAAACATAATGACGTGCGGCTTCTACCACAGAACACAGAAGATATTGCTTTTGCAATATCTTTCTACAAAGATAATATTTAATGTTAATAAAGTAAACAAGTCTAACATCCTTAAGGCAGTATGTGGTCTCAATAATTCAAATAGTAGTAGTGAAGCAGTGGAATTTCACAGAATTACCACAACTACTATAATAAGTAATAATAGAAAATCTGGATGTAGATCATTTTTCTCTAGCTTGTTTTCTAGATGAGCCTTTAGTATCCAGCGGCTTCCCCAAGTAATTTCAAGAACAATCGGGGAAGTGAAACAAGTTGAGAACAGAATTTTGATTGACTTAGGCATACTCGTAGCTTAAATTTTTGGTAGTGGCGAATGTTGATTTAAAAAATCGTTGAAAGAGACGTCGCCGTAGTAAAACTTTAAGAATGATAAGCGCGTAATAAAGTAATATTTAAATACAGATAGGAGTTCTTCTCTGGCGTCACAAGTGTTAGTTTTCTTCCCCATAACCGATTTCGTTGACCACCAGACGCGCATTCTTGACAACTATAAATAAAAACTCATTACTATGTTAAGGTGTTTTGTTCAAAAATTTCTTTAGAAGAAAATAAATGCAATAAAAATGAGAGATGACGTCCTTAAAATGCTCATGTGATGTGTGTCAGTATTTAGCATGAAAATAGAATCAACTTATAACAGTAATAACCATAACAACAATTGTAATAATAAAATAACTTACTAGCAATAACAGTCGTACAGCTTATTTGTAAGATGCAATGTATAATTTTAATTACATATAAATAAATATAACAACAATATCCAGATAGATCCACCTCTTACGACGTATGTTGTTTGATATATTTAATTAAAAAGGAAAGTAGTGGTTCTATGCGGTTATTTACTATGGGTGTATGTTGAGTTTCGATAATATGTTTTGCAAAGGAACATTTGTCAACGTGATTTCTTCTTAGTGCACAAATATGTCCTTGTAAAAGCTTTTAGAAGTTTGTCCGATATACATGGCGTTACAATATGTACAAGCTAATTTATAAGTTCCAGCTTTTGTCAAAAAAAAAAACATAACTTTTAGTGAATTTTCATTAAGAAAATTCACTAATAGAGAAGTAATGATGGTGCGAGTTTCGGAAATTTTTTGAAACGAACGCCAACTAGGGCCCCTAGAACCCATATCCAAGGTCCGTTTGAATTTTTATATGTTATATATATATATATATATATATATATATATATATATATATATATATATATATATATATATATATATATATATATATATATATATATATATATATATATATATATATATATATATATATATATATATATATATATATATATGTATATGTATGTATGTATGTATGTATGTATGTATGTATCCGAGCGATATGTCAAAAAACACTCAACTGATTTGAGCGAAACTTGGTACAAGCCTTTATTTCGTTACAATCGCGGACAAGTTCGTCAATCAACTATAAGGGACATATTTTTCCCCAAAAATATACAAAAATCTTTTTGAATACGCTATAATTTTGAAAGTATCAAAGTAACAGTAATGAGATTTTACATGTAGCTAGAAATGAAGTGAATAAACCTCTTCTGAATTTTAAATAATTTGGTTCATAAATTTTTGAGTTTTTCGCAAATTGGAAATAAAATCTGAAAGGCATGAATTGAAACAACTTAAGTGGTTAAAGTACGATGCCAGGCAAAGACAGAGTAGTCACCTGCTCCGCGTAGATTGATGGATATATCGTACCACAGGCATACATCATAATGCAACGATAGCGAACTGTGGCGATCACACCCTAATGACCGCCTTCGGGTATATTCGGATGCGCGGATTTGTAGGGAAAATAAGGAAGTTTTATATCAACTACTTGAAGTAAAAACTAGATAGGGCAGTGTGTTTTGTTTATTTATTATAGTTTGACAGTTCTGTTTTGAGGTTAAGTAAATGATTGTATATTGCTTTTAAAATAGCAAACTAAAGAATAATAACGTGTTTTGTTTGTTTAGAATGGTTAGCCAGCTCTGTTTTGAGGTTAAATAGTAAATGATTGTATGAAAATCAAGGAATAAGAATATTAACGTTAGTATTCCTTGATCAATTGTTCAAGTAGGTAAGTTATTTGGATAAGCTTTTGTATCTTTAATAAAATTTGTAATACAAGTTTCTTTTAAAGAGACTTACAGTCACTATGTGAAACCTGGAACCTGTGATGAGCACTGATAAGTACACTTGGAAAACCCAAATCACCACAACACACGTTGTCAGCGAAACGATCGTAAGGTCTTTAAAATATGTGTTGTAGTGATTTGGGTTCTCCAAGTGTACTTATGAGACTTAGAGTACCTAGAATTTTAATTTTCAATCGTCATAGAAAATTGAATTTTGGTCATTCAAAGTTTTTTTTTTCTTAAAAGGAGCTAAAACAGGAGATTTAAATATTTTTTATGATAATAGAAATAGAAATTCTTCAAATGAGCTTGAATTAGGACCTCAAAACCGAATCTTTGACGTCTGTTAAAAATAAAAGTATTAGTTTTAGTAATACTCCGTACTATAATAGTGTAAGATTCTTATTAAAATTCACTATTATAACGCACCTGCTGCGTCCCGAAATTTTTCTTTCTCGTTAAATAACAACTCACGCGTCGTGTTGTAAGATTTAAAAGCAAATTTTTTATTTGTACTGGCCTTTAAAATGCTTAAAATGTTTCTGCGATGGTTCCAAAATAAGTCTTTTTTGTCTCTTATTTTTTTGTGTTGTAATATTTGCATAAATTAAATTAAGCACTAATTTGTATTCTTTTCTGTATATCGCATTATCTATTATTAACAGAGTAGCCATTATAAAATGCTATTTGCTTAATTATTAAAATTTCTTTTTCAAAATTGGCTCCAGGCATAGGTATTCCAGGCATAGGTATTGAAAAAACACCATGTGTCATTGGGTAATAGGCTTTTGTGGAAATGGGTGACATGAATCGCATGGAATAGTTATGTCTGTGTAAGTTAGTTTCATGTACCTAGATTGAAAAATTAACTAAACTATTTAAACGTTTCAACCGGTTCAATTAGGTTGACTAAAAGAAATCATCCAGGCGATCAATAAGGAAAAATACCTGCCACATTTATCATTTGGTAGATAGCTACTTTTCTAAATATTAATTTAATTTAATATCCGAATGCAATTTAGGTCCACCGTACAAAGTATCGTTTAAAGAAACGTTGTTTGTCTACTTCATAGAGGCATCAAAGACAACTCTTACTTTTGTCGTATAACACAGTGATGAGGTATACAAAATGATTTGTTCTTTGAAGCCGACTTGACAGAAGACATATAACCTAAATCCAAATAGTTCCTCATAAACTCTCTATACCCTGTCAACAATTCAGGATTTTTATACCATTTATTTTCTAATACATAAAATCGGCGAAGTGCCAAAGTCCTCGTATCCCCAAAGATAGTATTTTCAATTCGAAAGGGCAAGGCTATTACATATCGAAAACTATCAGCACGATAAAAACTCTCCCTAAATAATCTTTCGCAAACTTCATCCTCTGGAGAGGTAACCAACTTGTTTGGTATGGTTTCAATTTCCCATAACCTTTTTATACTTTTATCCAACGAATCCATTGAGCTACTGATTGTGCAAAAACTTTGAGCTCGGTCTTACCCATTACAACCCAGCCAAAGACAGTTTACATTGCTGTAGGAATTCCCGGACTTTCGATGATACGATTAGGTTTTACAACAAAGGGAAATAATTTAGCTCCTATCAATAAATGTATAGGAGCCGATCGATACAAAAACTTATCTCCTAGACAGATCGACTCAAACTGCGATAAAGTATCTAGCGAGAATGTTTGTTCCGGTAGAGATGTACAGATTTCAGGCAAAATATAAACCTCTATATCAAACACTGGCTTCAAACCACCGACAGGTTTAATAACACAATCAGTCATTCCCCTCGAAACAACTTTCTCTAAGTTTCCGATTCCAGAAATACACGACGATATTCTGCGACGAGACAAACCCAAGCGCTTTACACAACTTTCCGAAATGAAAGACGCACTGGCTGCCGAATCAATAAGTGCACGAACAAGCATAAAATTGCCAGTAAAATCCGCCACTTCTACTAGAACTGTAGGCAAAATAAACAATGATTTCGAAGAATCAGAAATGCTAGTAAAGGCAGAAGCGTGTTTTGTTGTAATTGAAGATTCATCCAAAGTACCAGAACTAGATTTCACCTCTGTTACTTCTGCAATAGTCGAATTTTTGATCAACTTATCAAGCTTATGTAACTTTAATGAAATTTGTAATACAAGCTTCTTTCAAAGGTAGGGTACCTAGATATACCAAATTATAGTTTTCTAACTTCATAGAAAATTGAGTTTGGGCATTTGTGTCACAAGAAGCTAGAACACAAGATTAAAATATTTTTCGATAATAGAGATATATCGATGGTAATACATTCGAAAAGATTCTTCAAATGAGCGTGTATTACATTTCAAGGTCGGTTTAAATTGAAAGTATTATTTTTAGCAATATGCCGTACTAATGGTGTACAATTATTATGAAAATCACAAGGTAACCCACTTCCTGCGTCAAAATTTTTTTTTAGTTTAGCTGCAAGCAGTTTCTTATATTTTTTTTGGGCATTGCCATACATGGAGGCAGTATTTTTTTGCTACTATATCAGAATAATACGAAATTATCATAATGTCGTTCATCGATCAATACGTCACTCATCACCCATCTTTGCATGCCACTATATGTAAAGGTTTTTTTTGCTCCTAAACAGACTCAAACACAGTGTAGATGTAGATGGTCATATACAACTGACAATATCATACCTCACACAGTCAGAGAGAGTCAAGAGAGTGTATCTGGGATCTATTGTGTGCTGACATGAAAATTCGAACAGCGGCAATTTATCCGCCGATAAGTCTCTCTCTGCCGGAGGTAAATGGCCAAGTCGTGACTATTAGCCCCGCAGTCCGCAGAGTCCACCATCCGGGTCCATCGGGTAAATGCAGCGTGCTTGCAGACTCGTGGTGTTGCTCCACCAAAGACATGATGATCTACCTCCACTAACGACAGTTCAGGAACGGTTCAGCTAAATTAATTTTATATAACAGGTAATTGAATATTCGTTCAGTGAATTTTTGAATTTTGCGATAAGAAAATATTAATTCCTTAATGGCATAGAAGGGTCTTACCTAATAGTTTGTTACTTTAAGCCAGTGTAATAAAAGAATTGCAGGTTTATAGTCACTAGTAAGTGAAGATTTCAAACTGCGATGATCACTGATAAGTACACTTGGAGAACCCAAATCATCATAACACACCTTTTAAAGACCTGGCGATCGTTTCACTAACAAAGTTAGCATCGTCAGAGGATGTGAAATTCTAAATTGCTCAACTACTACACATTGCATTTATGTTACGTGTTAGGTAAAAGACCGCTTTCCTAGAGAGAAAGAGAGAGGAATCACAAGTCACGTCTTTAATGTTGTGGTAATTTGAGTTTTCCAAGTGTACTTATAGTCACCACATATTACGTCATTTCTCTCAGTCTATCACAAACTTTTTCGCATGCTGGATCGTTAAACCGATCTAGAGAGATCGAGAGAGAGGGAGGGAGAGAGGAATGAAGGGAGAGAGAGACAAGAGGGGGGGGGGGGCAATTTTATATATGCAACTGTAATTCAGTATGGATCATAGACAAGACTCCATGTCTAAACTAACTCAGTAGAGTAATGTGACTAAATATGAAATACCATTTTGTTATTTATTGTAAAAACAATAAATTTTTTTCGGAAAGATGGTTTGTTATATTCGTAAAATTCTACTCAATAATTTTCTGAAAAGTTATTTTAAGATATAAGAAATTAATGTCCACGACGGGCATTCAATTACATCACTCACTAGCCCAACATGATTTCAGTCCTGCCAGGACTTGTGGTAAGATGTATGTATGTTTTGTGTGTGTGTGTTAGTTTAGGGATGGCCTCCGAAGCAAAGTCCATTAGCCACAAACTGTTATGCATGTTTTATTCTCGCAGCTTCCTTCTTGTTGTACTGTGTGCGCGTGAAAGCCGCAGTGGAAGCCTCGAACCGCCGCAGCACCAGAGATGGCGCTTTTCGCTATTTTTCATTGCATATTGTGGCAATGCCTGCCCTAAAGCCAACTTGGTGGAGCGTAGGTGTCTCACACTGCAGAGTCCATAAGGAGGACGAAACCAATCTGTGTCTCCTGCTTTACACACACACACACACACACAAATATATATATATATATATATATATATATATATATATATATATATATATATATATATATATATATATATATATATATATATATATATATATATATATATATATATATGTATATATATATAACCGATAACTCAGAAAATAGTGGGCTGATTTTAATGAGGCTCGGCGCGCGTCTTTCTTATATTAATAGCTTGAGTGAGTTGGGTCGCTAGGCCAATCAGATCAGTTTAAAAAAAGTAATTTTTCAAAAAAAAATTCTATCAAAAAATCACAAAACTACTTTAAAATCCAGTACTTGTGCTATGTACTAAAACTCAAGTTTCTAGGTTAACAGCAAATTAATTTATTGGAATTTGAAGTATTTAATGAAAATTCACTACCGTTACACACTTTCGTCCTGATTTTCTTAAGTGTTGAAACGAATATTTTTTCTTGAAAAACAAATTTAATTTGAGTAATTCATGTCTGTGTTTCATGAGCTGTCTTCAACGCTTTTCTCAAATCCTAGCTCATCGGATAGAATTTTTTTACAGGATCTGTAGAAAGGAACTATAATTTACGCTCTCCGGTGAAAAATACGGTCTTATGAGAGAAATCTCAAAGTTTCTAGATTATTTTTGTGTAAGATTGTGATCTTAAATACGTCGGTCAAACAAAAATCTATTGAAATGAGATTTAATGAACATTTAGCACAAAAGATACGGTAGTATAGATATATCTGCCATTGCCCGGCATATTTGGGGTAATAATCACCACGTAGGTAAGGGTAATCTAAAATTGATTAAGCGCAAGAGTATAAGCAGAGCTGTAGATGTAAGATATTTGAAATTATTGATCCTCTAATGACGCTAACTTGGTTAGTGAAACAATCGTGAAATTTTCTAAAGTGTGCTGTGATGATCTGGGTTCTCTAAGTGTACTTAAAAAATAGCATTATTTACTTAAAAAACTTTAAACATAAGTTAAACGGAGAAAATTGTTGAACCACGGAAAACAAACAAAATTTAGCGCAAATATTCAAATTGTTTTCTATTTACCATTTGGCATTGAGCGATACGAGTGTAAACGCTGTACACTGTGCTCAAAAATGTCTAGACTAATTTGCTCCACTTCAGCGCGAATTCTCTGCTCTAGCTCCTTTAAATTATTTGGTCTGTTGAAATCTCTCGATTTTAAATAATCTCACAGAAAAAACTCCAATGGCGTTAAGTCTGGGGAGCGCGGTGGCCACTCAATTGCTCCTCGAGGCCCTTTCCATCTTTCAGGAAATGGCATCTGGATATTGAAAGACGTCATGCTGAAACCAAAAATTGATGGGGCACATCTGCCTCGCGAACGCACTAAATCCATTTGCAAGAAATTTAGGTAACGTGCTGCTGTAAAATTTCTTGGAACAAAGTAAGTCCCTATCAAACGCTGTCCAATTATTCCCATCCATACATTCTCTTTGCCATGACGTTGACTGTGGGAGTGTTGAGTACAATTAAGATTTTGCCGTGACCAACAACTTGAGTTGTGATTTACTGTCCCATTCAGGCAAAAGTATCTTCATCAGAAGAGAAAGAATGGAATTAAGAAAATTGGGATCTTCATCGCAGCGTAACATTAATTGTTCACAAAACTGTAAACGGCCGTCTGAACCATCATCGTTTAACTTGTATATCAGTTGCACATTGTAAGGATGATACTTCTCTGTTTTGAATAGTTATACCACTAAAGATTCGCCCACGTTGTTGTTCAGGGATAGTTTGCCTTGTATAATGGTGAGGATTTTTTTCAGATTCGAGCAATATATATAATCTGATTTCCTCACTTACTCGAGGTCGACTTTGTGGATGCAAATCTTTTACGGATCCCGTTGCTCTGAATTTGGCAACCAATTTGCTTACTGTAGATCTTGCAATTGGCGGTCTATCAGAATGTTCTTGGTTAAATAATTCGCATGCTTCCTGATGACTTATAAGTCCGTCTGTTCTTTCCCTCCAATTGGAATTAGAATTGATACTTTTAGCACTTTTACACTTACGCCGCTAAGACTTATAATTAATTTAAACGGCAGGTGTGAATTGATACAAATTGACGATTTAACATTTTTGTCTTTATTCGCTTAATTCCAAATCCATACGTCGATAAAAGTCCGATAACTAAAAACTGATAAAAGTAAGTAATCAATGAATTATTACGAGTGTTGCTAAGAATTGATTTTGACTTCACTTTTTGTTCCACCTGTCAAATATTTACATGACAACGTATCAAAAATTCAAAATCTGTTGTTTATTACTTTAGAAAAGTAAAGGGAAACCCCATTATTCTAAAGAAACTTGTCCTAAATAAAAACGGTGAGGAATATTTCTTATTAAATTTACGTTTCCATTTTTTAAAAGTAAATAGTGCAATTTAAAAAAGTCTGGACGCAGCAAGTGCGTTATGGTAGCAAATTTTTTTCAAAATATTTTTAATAGCAAATGTCTTTCTTTGATGAAAACAGGCGACAAACTTGGTTGCCTATATAAAAGAAACAATGTACCATATTTCATCGAAATAACTTTATTCTTTGAAAATATATAAACATTTTTCAAAAGTCTAGATGCAGCAAGTGTGTTATGGAAGTGAATTTCCATAAAAATGTTTTTAATAGCAAATGCGAGCAGGCATCAATCTGATTACCGGTATAGCCTATGTAGTAGAAACAATGTACTATATTTTATCAAAATTAATTATGGTTTTAAATATACAAAAATTTACCAAAAATAAACTTAAATGTTGGTTTCCTAACCAACAAAGCTTACGTTAATAGCAAATTGAGTTATTGAAATTTGAAGGATTTAATGAAAAATCGGTAAATTTGCAGATTAGCTCCCGAACGCTTTCCAAAAAATTTTTCAGAAACATTACTAGGACCCACCTGGATGCACAATTCGCAAGAAAAATTTCTTGTTCACACCCTCCAAGGAAGTTACGGGACTGGGAGTGGATAGGGGTGCTGGGCGGGGTATGTAGTAAAAAGGAGATATGAGCAGAAAATGCGAAGAAAACTTCGTGAAGGCTGTGTATTTGAAGCCATATCCCCATTAAACCCTGCCTACCCCACACAGCACCCGTATTCGCCCCAGGTCACGTAACTTCCTTGGGAGGTATGAACAAGAAGTTTTTCTTGTGGTTTCTGCAACGAGGGTGGTTGTATGCAAACGAGGGGGGAAGAAAAATACCTACGACGAAGCAGGACCCCCCCGGTTCGACTCGCGTTATGGGTGGGGGTGGGCGAGTGGCTGCTTCGTCGTGGGGATTTCTCTTCCCCCCTCGCGTGCATACAACCACCCTCGTTGCATAAACCACAAGAAAAATGTCTTGTTCATACCCGCCAAGGAAGTTACGGCACCTGGGGGAATAGGGGTGCTGTGCGGGGTAGGCAGGGTTTAAGGGGGATATGGCTTCATATTTATTTTTTCTGCAAATATTTCCTTTTTACTACCCACCCCGCCCAGCACCTCTACTCACTCCTAATCCCGTAACTTCCTTGGGGGGTGTGAACAAGAATTTTTTTGGGGTTTTTGGATCCAGGGGGGCTAGGCACGTTTCTGACAACAGTTTTTTGAAAAGCGTTCGGAAGCTAATCTGCAAATTTACCGAAAATTCGTTACCAAAACGCACTTATGCGTTCAGATTTTTTTCTTACAAACGCATCCTATTTCGATAAGAAAAGCAAAAATCCATTAACGAATTTGTTCTACGAAAGTTAGCTAAAAATTATAGACCGTTAAACCATAAACTTCACTAAACCTACGTCAAAAGCATCACCTTGACTAAACCGATAGCCAAATCATCAGAGGAAGGGTCTATTTGAAATGAAATATCTGTAAATATTTTGCTACAATCAAGGGCAATGACGGTTGAATCTAAAACTTAAGGGTTCGCAAAACACTCTTCTTGCAACATTTTCTTTTCACAATCCACATTTGTTTCACGTTCTTTGCCAAAACATTGCCAATTTTGACGTTTCAAATTGCGAGTTTGACGTTTTGAGGAAAACTCCAAAATTTGTTTCTTTAACTGCCCATAACTTCTTTGTCTTTAAAGCTAGAGACTTAAATTTTGCTACAGGGTTCACTACTTATAATAAAAATACGCGTACCGAACTTGGCTACCCTTACTTTGTTATTTCCGGAGATATAATTTTTTTTATAAAGAAATCACAAAATTTTCCGGGAAAACCTGGTCCGTTTTTCCTGGCTAACGAAGTTGTCCAAGCCACTTGCAACAGGAAGGTACTCACCAAATTTGATAAAGTTCGGTTCATTATTTTTTGAGTTATCGGTCAGATATATATATATATATATATATATATATATATATATATATATATATATATATATATATATATATATATATATATATAATATAAACACAGATTTCCTCATTAGCGAATTTAAAAAAAGATCGCTAAAAACCGTCATGTCAGGTACCAATTTTTTTCATCTTCATGTAAGTAGTAAGCAGGCCTATAGAAAAACCGTAGAAAAAATTGGTTGCCATTTAAAAAACTTATGATGACGTCATCATTCAAAAATAGGTAAAATCAGAAATGTAATTTTTACGCCATAAGTTGCAATTGAAAAGATAAAATGAACCTGTCCGAGCGTTTTTCTAGAAAAAGTTAAATAGCGCATTTATGAATTATGTTCCAAACTTTATCATCACACCGGATAGTGTGTATATTATTTTACAAATTCAGCTACGAGTCAGCAATCCACTATAAAGCAGCAGGGTTTATTCTGGTATAATTTAGAACGGTTTTCCATATCACCACGAGGCATTACATTTACACACTTTTTAAAATGAACTTATCTACAGTGATTGATTGCCTTTCAGTCGGCATCAATCATGTGGAACACCTACACCGACTGAAAGACCGTAATCCATCTGTCGTAACTGCGCTGCTGCTATTTTTAACTTCAACACCTTTTCCATGATCGGTGCACTATGCTGCCAATCATCCACCTATTATCTCCTGTTGTACACAATGTAAAATTCAAATTTTGAAATTCACGTTTACTTGGTCACGCAAGACTCTGTGAACGGCCACTATTATAATCGGCAAGATCTTCAAGTTCCATGATAGGCATTACGTCAGGTTATCATTATTTACCTATAAAATTTCTTGGTAAGTAAGTATACAAGATTATTTACGGTGACCGTTAGTAACCGTCTGCAAATTACAGACTGAAAAACTAGCGCTTGTAAGTTTTTCGCTTTTCTTAACTCAGCTTCAATATCTTCAGTTTTTTAGTGAATTTTCTTTAAAAAATTTACTAATGAGGAGATCCCGACTTTTGAATTTTAAAAGAATTTCTTCAAATGAGCGCTAATTAAGCCCCCTAGAACACATATTCGGGGTCAGTTTCGATTTTTATATGTTTATATATATATATATATATATATATATATATATATATATATATATATATATATATATATATATATATATATATATATATATATATATATATATATATATATATGTATCACACCGATAACTCAAAAAATAATGGGCCGATTTTGATTAAACTTGGTGAATACCTTCATCTTGCAAGTGGCTTGGATAAGATCGTTAGCCAGAAAAATCGGCCCAGATTTTGGGGTTTTCCTCAAAATGTAAAAGTCGAGATTTGAAACGTCAAAATTGGCAACATTTAGGCAAAGAACCTGAAACAAATACGCATTATGTAAAGAAAATGTCGCAAGAAGAATGTTCTGCAACCCTTGGGTTTCAGCTTCAGCCGTCATTATTCTTCATTTTACTAAAATATTTACAGAAAATTCATTTCAAATATACCCTTTTTCTGCGGCTTTGGTGGTAGTTTTAGTCAAGCTTATGGTTTAACGGTCTATAATTTTTAGCTATTTTTCGTAGAGGAGGAGACCGCGACTGTAGAATTTTAAAGAGATTTGTTCAACTGAGAGCAAACTAGGTCCCCTAGTATCCATATCCGGATTTACATTTAGTTTTTATCTGTTTACATATATACGGGGTGACGCATTTCTACGATAAAGCTCAATATAGTTATTATTAGACAAGAGACGAAAAAAAATATTGTAAGTTAAATATAGGGTTTCTTGAGCTGCATCTTATAATATTATTTTGAAAATCACAGGGTGGCTCATGAGTCGTTGGTGATCCCTACAATTTTTTTCGAACACCCTTATTTTACTGCATTTGTGCATTTTTTTATCGAAATATGTTTGCCCCAAAATATACAAAAAAATTTCGAAATAAAAATATTCTAATTTTGACAGACAGCAAACGCTGTGGGGATTCACTAGAGTACTTCTACTACAACTATAAAAACAATTATTTAGTGATCAAGATTATCCGCATTTAATAGAGTTAGAAGAGATGGACATTGGTGTTAAATTTGCAAGAATCAAAGCTCATTGTGGAATTACAAATAACGAAACTGTTGACAGAATTGCTAAAGAAGCGTTAAATTTTATAAACCTTTTAAAATATCCCTGTAAATGTACAGACATAAAAACTTTATTTTAAAGACAACAAAAATAGCTGTAGGAAACCGACTATCAAAGAAAAGATAAAGCTATATTTTATAAAAGAATTGTACCAAAGTTACCTTGCCTGCTATGGTTTACTGGATATTTTTTATATGTTTCAACAACACACCACGAGGGCTTACAGCCTACATACTATCATACCGTGAGTGTCGACAAAGAGGAAAGAGGCAACTCGTTAATTCTGGACTTGAAAGTTGGGAGCTTCGGAGGAGAAAGAAAAACATGTGCCGGCAAGGAATTCCACAACTTGGAAGTCCTCGGGACAAAAGTGGGGGCATAACAAGATTTTCTATGTCTGGTGACCTGGACAGTAATAGGGTGCTGTAAAAGGGGGTCGCTATGTTCCCCTAGTAGATCTGTTGTGGGCAACAGGTGGAGGAACTATGGAAGAAAGTTCCTCTGAGCAGTGCCCGTGCAGATATCTATAAAAGAGAGAGATGCAAGGGATGACAGCCTTTGGGTGAGGGTAGGGTCAACGATGAGACATATGAATATCCTAGTCCTAGAGTATTGTTAACTAGCATATGTCGTTTGAGATTTAATCACTCCTTGATACCTAGCCATTTACATAAACTCAACCTTAAAAGTGACCCATATTGCGAATGTGGAGAAGAAGGAAGCGCGCATGTTTTACTAGAGTGCCTAATTGGATGGAGTTACAGAAATGAATTTCTAAACAGAATATACAACATGAAAGACGTTGAACAACCTTTCAAGTTGGAACAACTTCTACAACTGGAAAGTTGCAAAAACATATATTTGCTTATATATAAGTTAGTTAAACAACTCACATTGAAAATTTAAAAAATATATGGCTTTAAATTATCATTTGTGCCTATCTTTTATATGTATCCATGACGTTAGTGGCCCACCTTTATCTCAAGAAAAAAGTTGCCATGATAGGCCCCATTAGTATAAAGAACATGTGTCCCTGTCTAAATCGCGTAAGTAGTACCTAGATCTTAAGTAGACTTAAGTTAGAATAAAAGGAACCACCTATAATATTAATATATAAATAAATAAAATAAAGACTATCTAAATCTACATGTTGGAACAAACTTCAATGCACCATAACATAATGCATATGTACTGTTGAATTCACATACTGGTTGTAACAAAAGGCTTTTAAAATGTGCGAATGGTAACCATACCAGAGCCAATGCAATCTGACGACATACTCACACACACAGATATATATATATATATATATATATATATATATATATATATATATATATATATATATATATATATATATATATATATATATATATATATATATATATATATATATATATATATATATATATATTTATTAAATCAATTACAACCCAACAGAAAAAAATCCATAAAATAGGGTACTTAACTAACAGTTACAAATAAAAATATAAAGAGAATCAGTACAATAAACTACATGGAGGAAAACAGATGGATATTGCACATTATATGTGCCGACACCTCAGATGCGCTATCACATATAATGTCAGCGCCACTGACAATGCAAACTTGATTAGCAAACTTACACATCTGATACATCGGCGATTTGAGCATTATGTCCGTTCTGGCCGTGGGCAAACTAAAAAAGTTGCTGTTCCTCGTCCACACAGTCGGCACCCTCAAATTGATCTGTGACAGCAGCTCAGGCGAATTAACCCTATTCCACAACAATTTCTGTAGAAAGCCAACCACAGAGCAAACCTTATGGCCTCCAGAGAAGTCACGTTAAATCTGTCAAGAAACTGCTGATACGGTGTGCCCCGCGATGGATAGACACCATCCAACCTGTAAGACATATGCTTGAAGTATATTTTCTGAACCCCTTCGGCATCTTTATAGCATTGGTATAAAGGGGACCAAACTTAACTAGCGTATTCAAGCCTAGCTCTCACCAATGTGCTATACAACACTTTTATGCACTCCCTACAGACACTGATGACAAAACCTAGAGACCTCATAGCTTCTGATACTGATGCCTGAATATGAAGGTCAAAACACAGTTTATGGTCAAAAAGAACACCCAAATCTCTCCTGCTATCACTCCTATGCAAAACACTCCCCTGTAAAGTATAACTAAAATTGATATTGGTAACCCTCCTAGAATAGGTCACTGCTGTACATTTACTTATATTGAGTTCTAGCATATTTTTATGACACCAATTCTGAAGAGCAACCAAATCATCCTGCAACACAAGACAGTTCCTCAGTGAGTCTATCCGACGAAAATTTTTTAAGTCGTCAGCATACAGCAAACACTCAGAAGATATACGATCACAGAGGTCGTTAATGAAAATAATAAATGGCAGAGGACCCAGGTTCGAACCTTGTGGTACGCCTGACACAGGAGTATAGTGTTTGGATTTAATTCCCATATATTCTACATAATGTACACGGTTGGTCAAATATGAGCAGAACAGCTGAACCAGATCCTCAGCGAAACCGATGGCTGACAACTTGGACAGTAGAACAGAATGATCAACTCTGTCAAATGCTTTGGATATATCCGTATATATATATAACATCCGACTGTTCACCTGCGTCAATTGACTCGGCTATGTACTAAGTGAATAACAACAAGTTTGTCACAGTTGAGCGCCCAGCAACAAAACCATGCTGCTTGGTTGATATCCTGTTCTTTAAGTTATTGTATATGTGCTCATCAAGCATAGACTCCAATACTTTTGAAAATATTGAAAGAAGCGATGTAGGCCTATAATTATCAATCTTGGAACGACAATCCGAATATTGGAACCACTCTGGCTATCTTCCACACATCAAGATAGGTGTGTGTCTTCAATATTTTGTTAAAAATCAAGCACAAGGGGTGACTCAGCACGGCCGCACAATCACCTGCTATAAACGAAGGGACTCCGTCAGGGCCAATTGTAAGTTTCGGCTTAAGACGCTTTAGGGTCTTAAAAACCTCATCATCAGTTACTGATGTGAAATTTACATGTCAAAACGAGTAGGATTCGGTCATTGGCCCACGACCAGGGGGTGGAACATAAACAGAGTCAAAATGTGTGGCAAAACCGTCTACTATTGTCTGTGGTATATCCAGTGGTATCCCATTTAAGGACATAACACTGGCAATCCTTGAAGATTTCTTCCTATTGTTTATATACGACCAAAATGAAGAAGGACTCGCTACGAGTTGTCTCTGTACTTTAGAAGTATAATTCTTATGCGCTGTCTCTGTTTTCCTTTTGACCTCTTTACGTATATTTTTAAAACATTCGAGATGATAAACCGAACGGGTCTTTTTATACTTAGACCAGTAGTAATCCTTACTTTTTAACAACTTAATGAGTTTGGCTGTGAACCATACCGGAAACCTGGTATCTGGTGTTCTCTTATAGGGAACGCATTTAACAAATATGGTATACAGCAACCGATAAAATGCGTCTCATCCACAGTTGCCGTACCTTCTAATAAGCTCCAATCAACCCCGGCAAGCTGAGAGTACAGACCGCGGAAGCCAGCCTTTCTAAAGTTATAAACCCTCGAACTGCAATCAAATCCCTGAAACTGATCGCCCGACTGCTCAATAATTGCACTCACAGCCAGAGCAGGATGATGGCTGTCCTCTGGCAACAGAGGACCACCCTCATGACAAACATAATATATATATATATATATATATATATATATATATATATATATATATATATATGTATATATATATATATATATATATATATATATATATATATATATATATATATATATATATAAATCTTCAAATGGACCTTGGATTTGGATTTTAGGGGCCCTGATTCGCGCTCATTTGGAAAAAATGTCAAAAGTGTCACTATCGTCACTCTCTATTTATAGAATTTTTAAAATTAAAATTCACTAAAACCTGTGTTATCTAGTCAGGAATGCATTTGTTGGTCAGAGCAATTGGGCTGCAGTGCAACATTGCCTCAAACTTTTAGGACACTTTATCGCAAACTTACTTCTTGAAAGCAAACATTTCATTTGGTAGTATCAAAATTTCCTGATTGCTGGGTGTATCGAATAGACATTACTTTAATAGTAGTGTTGATTCACGGAATATTTCGTTATTCCTGACTGACTCCTCTAGACAGCGTGAAGCATAATTATATTTTCGTTGCCATATAATTCCGGTCTTGAAACAATTGAAAAATTCGTGTGTGGTTAGGCAACTCCTCATATTTGACTTGTAAAGATCACAATAGCCATGCAATTACAACCTGCTCAAATCATTCATCATATTTATAATGACAATCTCGTATACCATAACTGTATTCCTATATACAACCGTTCATTATTTTACTTTTTAAAACACAGTTGTTATTTTTACGATCGGGTTTCAGTAGGTTGTCCGAAATTACATAGAGAAATTGTCATGATTTTGTTTTTTTTTCTTTTTTCATTGAGTCCAGTTCCCACACATTCAATTAATCAGAATTATACACCTGTGGCGTTCTTGTTTCGGAGCGAAATAGATGTTATTAGTTGTAGATTTAGCTGTAGAAGTGCGCGACAATGACCCAAAGCCCAAAGAAAACCGGTTGAGTTCTTTATATGTATCGATGGGAATGTCGAATCTGTACTATTCAAACACACACATATATATCTTTCTCTTGGTATATGTCATTCGAGCGAGATCAATCTACTTTTCATGACGTCCAGGTTCATTTATTATCATAGATAAAAAATATAGTTCTCAAAATTATGCATTCATCGTGAGTCGTTGAACAGTTATAGTTTGGAAAACATACATGTAACATGATAGTTTTTCTGATACTAAAAACTATCATCAGTTTCTTTTACACACAAAAATAGAGTTAAATGTTTGTAAGAGAAATCACTTTCAAAGCTAATTCATTCATTTTATAGTCTGAAATAAATTTTCTTTATCTAAATGCTGTGTTGATTTGGTGATTTACTACAAATGTTATTACAACAGGTTTTGGTTCCCATATAGATGATTTGACAACTTTATAATCTTTCAACTGCTGTTTTCAAGTCGTTGACATTTTTTATGTGTCTTAGAGCTTCTGTGAACAGGAGAAATCAAAGGTATTTAGAGACTATAAAAGCAAGGAAAATTGTTTTGAATTAATTTAAAGTTATTATATGCCAAATAAACACACTTTATTTATCTATGAATTTAATTTTGAAGAAACCCAATTGGACAAAACAGACTTGCAGCCTAAACCTTGTCTCACCAACAAAATTGGCCTCATCCGAAGATATATAAACTTTGCAGATACCTTCTTAAAGCTGCTTTTATGTACAACGGGTGGTCTAGAAGTAATGGCGTACATAACGGCCACTAAAATTATAACGTAAAGTAAACACAGTAAACCAAGTTTTATGCAGTGTGTACATAAAGTAAGAAATCAATTTGTCGAATAATTTAATTAAATAGGTAAACCTAGTAAAAAGCTAAATTTACTAACAGAACTCAATAAAAAGCAGATTAATGATTTACGAAGACGCCTTCGAAAATTGTTTGATTTTTAAACGTAAGGCAACTGAAAAACAACAGAAGAAAAGTTGCTGTGAATATAACGACAATTAAGAATACTGCCATTCTTAATTATCTGAGCAATTTGAGGTCTATCTAACACGTTGCTTAAAATTTTGTACTAAATAGTTTGTTTCCTGTTTATTTTAAATATTATTCAACAATATTTTTAGTAGTGAAGAATATTTTGACATGTTGGAATGTTATATTCGTTCTAACCGAAATACTGAGGTAGCTGCAAATTCATATCAAAACAACTACCCAGAAAGAGGACAACCAAACACCAAAATATTTCTAAAGGAAGAAAGACGATTGCAAGATAGATTTGGTATTAATGTTTGGTGCGGCTTATTAGGTAAAAAAAACGGTTATTTTATCTGTAGATTAGACAGTTAATTTAAAAAAATTCAGGTAACCTCATTGTTGGTCCGTTCTTTTTTGTAAATAATTTAACTGAGGAAAGGTATTTTAATCTATTGAGAAATGATATCTTACCAACAATTAGAAGAGTTCATGATAATTTAGACGAGATTTCGTACCAAAAAGACGGTTGTCCAGCTCACAATGCTAGGATAGTCAAAGAATTTTTGTACCAAAACTTTAATAATCGTGTCATTTGTAACAATGGGTCGGTTCATTGGTGTGCTCGAAGTCCTGATATAACACCCATGGATTTTTATTTTTGGGCTACTCTGAAGAATGATGTGTATAAATTCAATCCACCACAAAATATCAATGAAATCCGAAACAAAATCAGGGAAGCTATATATCATATTAACCAAAACACCCTCACCAGAGTTTACAGGCATGTTTCAAAAAGGTGTATAAAGTGCATTGAACAAAACGGTGGCCATATTGAACAATTTTATATTTAGTGTATTTTTAAGTTTCTATTTGTTATTGCCGGGTTTCGTTATTAAACTGTTTCACACACTGTAACCTAGCATTATTACGTAATTAAGTATTGTAAATTAAATCACAATATTTTTTATCGTGAATCATTACGGAAAAATATGCTAAAAGTAGAATTCTATTGTTATACTCCATGGCCTACGGCTTTTTGAACACTTTTTTTGTAATTTTTTCCTGGTATTGGATTTCATAGCCTACTATCCTTAAAACGGTTTTTCTAAAAATTGTCAGTGCAATTACAAGATTTCTCAAGCATGTTGTACATTATTGGAAAACTCATTTCACATGAGCAAAAAATCCAATATGGCTGCCATAATAAAAACAAACGTTGATACCTGTAGCTCAAAAAGAAATGACAATCCAAAGTTGAAAATGGCACAAAAAGAATACTCTGTTAAAAGTGTCCTCATATTGTGCAAGTCTTAGACATGTCAGATCAACGCCTACTTATATATTGAAGATAAATGAAATCGACAAATTTTGTTTTTTTCCAAATAACTTGAAAACGAAAAGAGGCAGGGCAAAACACAAGGCATAATTGGAACGAGCATGAAATTCTACAAAACGTTGCTAATTTAACGGTGTTCCTATCTCTAATAATAACGGAGATAGCAATAAATTCCCATCCAGTTTGGGACACACTGTATACATAATATTCATCAGATTGAAATCGGTCTTAAAATAAGTGCTATGTGCAATTTGATGAGAACAATTTCTTAAAATATTTATTTCCATTTACAGTTAGGATATGCATCGGCGTTGTACGAACAAGACCAGCAAAAAGCTTATATGTAGAGGTATCCGTTAAAAATTAGAAGAAAGTGGGAAAGTCTTACCTTTCCAGCCAGGATATCAGCAATTCCAAATAACTAAATTTAGCATCAAAATTTCTTCATAAGAATTTCCCAAAACTGAGTCTACGATTGAATAGAGAATGGAGTGCCTTTACAACGATGTGCCACTAGACGTCCCTGGGTATTTAGGATTTTTAAGAGGTTAGGTACCCCGTTTAGGGATATGAAGCAGGAGATTTGATATTCGCGCGAAAAGAAATCTCTGCAAAGACAAAATCGACCTGTCTGCGCGTTTTCAAAGAGATTACTTGAAAATCCGTTTGTATACACCCTCCATAATAAAACTGCGGCAAGTTTCATACAGAAACCATTTCATTTTGTTGTGTCAAATATTTAAATAATTTTTATACGAATATCTCATCAACGTAAAAAATGCTAATAAAGCTACGAATATCTAAGCTGTTTCCTGTTAAACTCCAATCGATGACCTCCACAGCGGCAGTTAGCTACCATGTTACAGCGCAGAGTGAAGAATAATTTATTGCCTTATCAACCAAAAGAAATGTGTGAAACGTTAGCAGAATATTTACGAAACATTTAAAGTTTGTAACAAAAAATTACATAAATTACTTTTAAATGTTAATAAATTCATCAACATTTTTCATCGACACCAGTAATGTCGTTGAATTTTTTTTCAAAGACTTGAATGACAGTTACTTTTTGATGATCGTTAAATGACTTTGTTTTGATAACAAAAAAGTCCATCAAGTGGACAAAAATATGTTGAAATAGCTGAAAAAAAAAGTAAAAGTGTTAGTCTCATTGACGTTTATATGAACATTTTACATTGTTAGGGGGGACAGGGTCGCCATCTGGGTGAGGAACTAAGTAGTAGGTTGTCACGACAGCTCCAGTTAACACAAAATAGGCTGTGTACAACCAACCAACAGTTATGTAAATTGTCGGCCCTGGCCCATTTTCTTCCCTAATATCGGGACATAATGTATGTAAGGCTAGATGTATTGTCACCATAATTGGAAACGCAGACCGGTTTCGCGTCAATTAGAGCTTGTCATTGCGCTATACTAATTACAGCGAGAGATCATCTATAAAGTAATATTACGACTAAGGCAGCCAGCCTCCTAGAACACTGTAAGATGTACGACAGGGTCGCCATCTCGCTGCGGGATCCGGTAGTATGTTGTCTTCATCAACACAATAACTTTAGTAGTCTCTGCGTTCACATGTAGAGTTATTTTATTTGTTACTGTCATAATTTTCACTTACACTTGCTATATCTCAGCTTCAGATTTATCAAGTAGTACTGCATCGTCTTACAGTAACAGCTTAGCATTTGAAACATTGATTTGTACACGTTCTATATCCAATCAGATTTCTCCTATATATTTCTTCAGTAATAAGGTTGAACAAACAAGGACACATCGCACATCCTTGTTTGAAACCCTGTTAAGTTCTGTTTTTTTAAAATTTCAACAACACACCACGAGTAATTACAGCCTAAATACTATCGTACCGTGGGTGTTAATAAGGAGGAAAGAGGCAACTTGTTAATTCTGGACTTGAAGGTTTGGTGGTTCGGGGGAGAAGGAAAAACATGTGCCGGCAAGGAATTCCACAACTTGGAAGTCCTCAGGACAAAAGAGCGGGCATAACAAGTTGTTCTATGTCTGGTGACCTGGACAGTAAAAGGGTGATTCGCTCTGTTTCCCTGGTAGATCTGTTAGGGGCAGCAGGTGTAGGAGCTATGGAAGAAAGCTCCTCTGAGCAGTGCCCGTGCAGATATCTATAAAAGAGAGAGAGAGGGGTCACCAACGGCACGTCGGTGGGCAAGGGATGGCAGCCTTTGGGTGGGGGTAGGGTTACCGATGAGACGTATAGCTCTCTTCGGAATGAAGTCCAGGATAGCGAGTGTAGAAGCGGTAGCGGCACCCCAGATGTGGGAGCAGTATTAGAAGTTTGGTCTTATTTGTGACGTATATAAGGTACAGAGATTAGCTGGTAGCCACTAAGCTTTCCATTAGCTCTCGCACATGCTCTATTGCCATCATATATGGCGATTTATTAGCTCTAATTACCCATGCATTCACACAATGCTATTTCAAAATAATCCTTAACTATTTAAAGTATCATAAACTTTCTCCAAATCTACCAATGTGTAATATATTTTCTTTCCATTTGTCAATCAGTTTTTAACCACCTGCTGAAGTGAGAATATTTCTCCAGTACAGCCTCTTACTGTCACGAATCCACGCTGCAGATCCGCCGGTTAGCTGCTTCGCTAGCTCTGTTAGTATTTTCCCAAATGCCTTATCAATATTGCATTCACTCTTTCTTTCTTTAAATGTATAAAAGACCACCATGATAGCCTCTTCGACTTCTTTGGTACTGGACCCACTTTCATGGAAACAGCTCACATAGCCGCACAGTCAAATTTAATTATCTATTATACTCCCCCTGTTTTCTTTAATTTCTTGATCGCCAATCTAACATCATGTATTTTAACTGAATCACATTCTATTTGACTTGCAATCGACAGAGGGTTTTGACGATTCTCATTGTTTCTATATAGTTTTTCGAAAAAGACTTTCCAGCATTCTCTTACACCATTCTGGTCCCATACCATGACGTATGTTCTATAAAATAGAAGAGCTACATTAGCATCTGCTCCCCATTTACAATCTATGGTCATTTTAAGTAAATTAATACCTCGCTCACACTTTGCTACAAGGCACTCTACATGTTTTGTCCATAAAAGCTTGCTGTATATCGTGATTCCCAAATATTTGTATGTGCTTACTAACTTTCTAGTGTCGAATACAACTCGGCGAGTAAACGTGATAGCACTATTTGTAAATAGTATTTTATCCACAAACAATGAAAATGCATCATGCTATGATATTCAATTCCGATTTATTGTCGGTAGGACATGTAAAAGAGCAGATAGCTCAATAACAAACGGTCTAGCTTTATAATAATATTATGACTGAATGACAGTCGGGTTCTAAAAGAATTAATAAAAGTATGTACGCAGCAAGTGCGTTGTGATAGTGAATTTTCATAAAAATGTTTCATAATAGGTCTTTTTAATTATATCAGGCATCAAATTTGATTACCAGTATAAGCTAAATAGTAATAAAAAACAAAAATTAACAAATACTATAAACGAAAGTATCTGTGAAGGCGTCATCTTCAGGGGATCCGCTATCCATTGGTAAAAATGCCGTAACACAATTTTTGATATACGCCAAAAAGTGTGAAAAGCTGCAAAATAATAATTAAAATAACTCGAACACAAGCACGCTATAATTTTTTTCTTGCAAACATGCATTATAGTTCGGTGGAAAATCTAAAAATGCAATAAAATAAGGGGTATTAGAGTTCAAAAAAAAATTGTATCACCAACGACCGTATTCATAAAATTTATAAGTTGAACGTTATTGATGTTTTTGGTCATAGAGTATACCTCTATAATCTCAGTGCGACTGTTTGACTGCAGACTTTGTTTGACATTCAGTATGAACAATGAACCCATCTAGATACATCTGCTTGACCATAGAGTAATATGTGTTTGACATTGACAGATTAAAAATTAACGGTCAGCTCAGAACTAGCACTGACCAGGGGAATTAAAACAAAGTGTTGTTTAATATATAGAGTGGCGCATTGAAAACGAAACAGACCGATTTGCGCCTAGAAACGCTGAAACACGTCACAATTGAGGGGGACATGTTTTGACAAAAAACTCAACTTTGTCACATAAAGCCCTTATATTTTAAATAGGGAACATGGGTCGAGTGTTACATCATTTGAAAGTTATTTCTTTTCTGAATTCAGCACAATTTTTTGGAAGTTTTATCAACTCGTAAAAAAATTATTCACAGTTGAAGATGCAAAAACGCATTTCACTCATTCCAATAAGAAATGTGCTGATAGTCAATGTTTTGTTGGTTTGAAAACAGAAAATTGACTATCAGAACATTTTTTATCGGAATGAGAGAGATGTGGTTTATTATTTCAGTTTATCGGTCGGTTTGAGACTTGATAGTACTACCGAAAATTAATTTCACAATGGTGTATTCTATAGATGAAAGAGTTGAAATAATTACTCTTTTTTTCAACAACGATGACTGTGCCAACCATACTGAAAATTTGTTTAATGAACGACATCCGAACAGACATGTTAACAGAGAATACATTTTGGAGTTAGTTGCAAAGTTTCGACAAAGTGGTTCAGTAGCCAACAAAAAACGGGATCCTGAACGTGAATTTTCTGTTAGAAATGAGACTAGTGAGATTAAAGTTTTAGGACAAATTGCTGCAGACCCAACTTTGAGCACGAGAAAATTGGCCACTCTTTCAAACATCAAAAGAAGAACTATTCAGCGAATATTGATGCATCATAAATTTCACCCGTATATAATTCATCTTGTACAACAACTGAATGAAGATGATTTTGATCGGCGGCTGGAGTTTTGTGAAGTTATGACTGCACGAATAGCTGATAACGGGAACTTTCTGTTCAATATCTGTTTTTCAGACGAGTGTACGTTTTTATTAAACTCTAGAGTCAATCGTCATAATTGTAGTTATTGGGCAGATAATAATCCAAGAAATTTTCACGAAGTTCTCACTCAAACTCCACAGAAATTGAGTGTCTAAACTGGCATTTTTGGAGACCATTTAATCGGACCAATTTTTCTTGATGGCAATTTGAGTGGCGAAACGTATTTGGAGTTACTAGAAGATATCGTTTACCCTATAATAATTGACATTGTTGAAAATGATGATCGCTGTCAAGAAAATCAATTAGTGTTTCAACAAGATGGCGCTCCTCCGAATTTTGCACAACGTGTTAGGGAGTTTTTGAACAAAAAGTTTCCAGGACAATGGATTGGGCGTATAGGTGCTATTAGGTGCCCCCCTAGACCACCGGATTTAACTCCTTTAGACTTCTTTCTATGGGGCCATTTAAAGAGTACAATTTAGGCAACTGAACCGGAGTCTCTGTAAGAAGTACGACGACGTATTGTTGAAGAATGCCGTCTAATAACTCCACAAATGCTCCAGAATATCACATCTCGTTTTGAACAAAATTTGTACTTTTGTATGGAAGCTGGTGGTCAACAATTTGAACACTTACTTAACTGAATAAACATTTTTGAACGTTTGGTTTTGTTTTTAGTTTTTTTAACGCAAAATTTACTAATTAGGGAATTTCTTATCATAATGAATGAAATACGTTCTTGCAACTCCAACTGTGAATAATTTTTAAACGAGTTGATAAAACTTCCAAAAAAATTAGTGTGCTGAATTCAGAAAAGAAAGAGCTTTCAAATGATGTAACACTCGACCCATGTTCCCTATTTAAATATAAGGATTGTTATCAGCACCCTTAAGGGGTTGATGTGACAAAGTTGAGTTTTATGTCAAAACATGTCCCCCTCATTATTAAAATTGACGTGTTTCAGCGTTTTAAAAAAAAATCTGGACGCAAATCGGTCTGTTTCGTTTTCAATGCGCCACCCTGGTTATGTGCATAAATTGTATCTTTCTGTACTCCCCCTTCACTAGAACTTTAACTATGCCAAATCTCGCACTCATCCGTTCGCGCAATGTGCTTAAAAAGGGGTACAAAGTTTTTTCTTCACGTATTAATATATACATAGATATTGATCTGTACCATAGAAATGCCTCACCCTGTATGTGTTGGTTCTAGGGGAACCAAGTTTGCGCTCATTTGGCGAAATCTTCTTGCAATCAAAGTCGTTGTCTCCTCAAAAGCAATTTTGTAAAATTCGCTCAAAATTATAGACCATTCAACGATAAACTCTATAACTAAAACTACTGCTAAAGTATCAGATGAGGGGCTATTTAAAATTATTTTCTGCAAATATTTTAGTAAAATGAAGAACAATGACGGTTGAAGCTGAAACTTAAGGCTTTGTGAAGCACGTTTCTTAGGACATTTTCCCTACTTACCCTGTATTCGTTTTAGGTTCTTTGCCTAAATGTTGCCAATTTTGTGGTTTTAAATCGTGACTTTGACGTTTTAGGAAGAAAAACTATAACATTTTCAAGGCATTTTGAATGAATTTTCGTCGAAAAATTCACACTAATGGGGAGATCCCGACGAAAAAATTCTTCAAATGTGCGCTCATTTGAAGAAATGTTTACCAAATTTAAAAGTCGAGATCTCCCCAGTGGTGATTTTTTTTAAAGAAAATCCACTAAAGGCAAAACATTTTTGAGTCAAACTGTAAGTACATAGCTGTTTGATCTCCATAAAGGCGATTGAAAATATTTAACGGCCAACGGTATTAACATCTATCTTTATACTGAGATTAAAGCACAGTGTAGATATCTATCATTCTTATAAAATGCAAAAACAAAGAACACGACCGGTGGAAGCTGATTAAAATACAAATAAAACCGAACCGAGAGTGGTTATATAGATCATATTAATATCCAATATACGCAGGTGCACATTTTGCACCAGTTCACGGATAAGAGCAATAACAAAAACCCGCCTTGGTAGCTGCGAAATAATTTATTACCAACACGGACTGAACTTTCTTTCCTGCCACAGTAACACGCAACGGATAAGTTTTTTTAATTATCGCGGTTGCCTTGATTTTTTTCGTACTTGACAAATATGTAAAACCATACAATGTCACTACGTACAACACACAGACATACATACACACAAACATACACGCAATTACGTAAATTATAATAATTCGTCTGCAAAATTTTAGCTGTATTTACATAAGAGACGGTTTTTTTAAAATTATAACCTTGCCAATTCGGCTCCCCATGTTTCGTGTGTAAATTTCGGCAAATTGCACCTGCATAATTTTGGTAAGTAATTATATTAAAACTGTATTTTTCAATGTCTACACGTGTTTGGTTAAAGCACGTCTTTATATTCCGAGAATGTGCCGAGATATTTTTTAGACAGATATAAGAGGAATAAATTGCTCAATTTTCGATGATTAGTGAGATGGCGGAGAAAACACCTGTTTGCTTCTTTGTATATTTCAATAAGACGGTAGGAGCCTAAAGTATGCAGAAAATTCAGTATAAGTGAAATAAAACCTTTTTTGGAAAAATCTTGTGAATTTTGTTTGTTTGAAATGCTTAATTTTAATTAAAGTTTATTTTCCACCAATATTTGTTTTAGACTAATCGCATCTTCTACTTCGTTTTTAAACAGCAGCCTCCTTGTTTATTATTTTTTTTAATAAAATATGTTGCGCAACCGTCCGAGACCCAGACACACTCTGATGTCCACCCAACGTCATTACACCCATACCCTCGCCCTGCTTCAGCGGTGGTAAGAGAGCAAGGGGCCGAAAATCATTAATCCAGGTTCAAAGAACGGAGGAGACGTAAAGATCCAAGGACGACAGACTTTTGCATCCCGAAGACTAGCGAATATGCAGAGGTGTCGCATGCAGGAATTTGCTCGCGTTTCCACAGCAGCGAATTGGGTATACTCCATAAACACCCAATAATTAGAACGACGCATCGTATGTTCTGTCCTAAACTCGAACAGAAGGTCTGTATACTTGGTCCGTTTATCCTCCTCCTTCATCCCAAAGTTCGTCTCAGCTGGAGCCGATAATTCTATGACAATACAATTTTATTTGGTTTAGCGATGAGGATAATGTCAGTCCTGTTAGCGGCCACTGGCCTGACATTGGAGACGGAGAAATTTCAGTACATACGGCATCTTTCTTTCTCCACCAGGGACCCAATATCCCCTGGTTGATAAGGCAACACGATCCCATAAGAATGACGAAGATCGTAATGCAACACTAGAAGAGTCGCACTATGTCGATACATTATTACTATTATTATTATTATTACTATTATTATTATTATTATTATTATTATTATTATTATTGTTACAAGATAATAAGTGTTAAGATATAAATGTATAACTACTCATTAGTGAATAAAATTGTGGTTTAATCTCATACTAACAAGAAGAAAAAAAGAAAAATACATAAAACGCGGTATAATTCTAAATTAGTGTCGCTGTCACAGTGAGGGTGAGCCGACAGGTGTCATCAGGGTTACACTACATACGTACTAAGACGACACGATATGTTGATTCTTAAATGGGGTGAGGCTTTGGGCGGATGTGATAGTTCCTGGGAGAGAATTCCAGCTGGCAAAGACTCGATTAGTTACAAACGTGCTGCGAATGGATGTTCGGAAGAACTTTCTTTTGAGTTTTAGGGTGTGACTCGCAGATGGGGTCAGAGCTTAGCTGAAATAAGTAGGGAAATGAGGAAGGGTTGGTGTTTAGAAACACATGGAGAACCTTAAAGGTGAAAATCAGGTCTTCTCTAGCGCGCATCTGTTGTGGGCGAACTACAATTTGTCCTCATAGTTGGAGCGGGTGGGACCACAAGGGAGACGAGTGGCTCTATACTGAACAGACTCCAGTAGGAAAGCAGAAGTGAATTATAAATTGGTATTTAGTCAGCAGTGATGTCATCACGATTTGTTTCTGGTTTCTGGAAGATTTTAGGGTCGTCGGTAAATATGGCGCACTTCGATTTAAACAAGCAGGGCAAGTTGGCAGCATACACAGGAAAGAGAAAATGCCGAAAACGGAGCCCTGCGGAACACCGGTTAGATAACAAGCTCCTAATCCAAGCGAGTAAAGATCCAAAAATTCTGTAGTGTTCTAGTTTGTATAGAAGTCGACGATTGCGTACGCGATCGAAAGCCTTAGAAAAATCAAAATATAACACATCGACTGTCTTGTTCATGTCAAGTGACTTGGACCACCAGTCATCGGAGGACAAAAGGTTAGTAATAACAGATTGACCGAGTATGAAACAGTACTGTTGATTGGGTAGTATTCCGTGCTCCATTACAAACGAAAGCAGTTTGTTAAGAAGCGGTCTGTGGGAGCTTTCTCAATAATGACCAGAAGACTAGTTGGCCTGCACTTTATCGAGTCCAGCTTGTCGCGAGATTTAAAAATACCTATGAGGAAGGCCGTGAGCCAGGCGGTAGGAAGAGGCGCAGCTCGAAAGATGTATGAAACATCTGGGCCAATGGGACTGATAAAGAAGTAGCACAGCATTTCAAAACTCTGGCTGCAACTTCATCGGCGGCAGAAGATAAAGAAGGTGAAAGGGAAGTCAAAATGGCCTCCACTTCATTGCCACTGACCCTCAGAGACAAAACAATCTCGTTTATATGACCAGTTGCCTATGTGGTCTTTTAAAGTAAATACTTGGCTTAAAGTTTTTGTTTTGTTTAGAGAATATTTTTCATTGTCAAAGCCACAATATGAAAATGTTGCCATTGTACCCAATGTAATGTAAAATAAATGTAAAAAACCGTACATCAGCTAAGTATAAATCGTTAAAAAGTGTCAGTTTAAAAAATGTTTCGCACCAATGATGAACTCATGTAAATCGCAAATTTTATTGTTAACAATAATAAACAAAAACTTATTAGTCAGGCAAATACAATTGTTAAGTTGTTTCCATTCACTGACTACTTTACGATACGCAAGTCTGTGTAGAAATTCTTCTTGTAGATTTTGAATCATTGCCCGGCTAATACTGAGCATTTTGTAATGCAATTGTGCAGTTAAGTTAAATTTTGTGGCCTGTTGACCTAGACCGTGGACGTCAATTAACAATTATAAAATAATCCACGAGTGTAAGATCTGGGGATTTTGCAGGCCATTCGATCGGTCGTCGCTTGCCAATCGACCTCTTACGTAAGCAATTGTGCAGAAAACATAGAAGAGAGCGCGCATAGTGTAGGGGGGGGTCATTCTCAAGAAGAACAGGATCGTTGTTGTTTGGAATAATTTCTTCAAGCTCTGAAACAAGGTCCTTTTGCAAACGCCAAATATTAATAAGAAGGAAGGCCTTACTATTCTTCTATCAAATATTCCAGCCTCATATTTGATCTCTGCGGGTGTTGAGCATGTTCCGTTACCATCCAGTGCAGACTTACTGGACCTGCAAATAAGACCGTTGATTTTGCCAATGAGGCCAGTACGTCACCATGATGCATTGTTGGAATTGTTGCAATGAATAGTCAATATCTCTGCGGTAGAATAAAATCTTTCAGAACAAAACAAAGAAATAATTATTAGAACATACTTATCTAACTTTTTCACTAAAGTTAGTGCAAAAATGGGAAAATTTATACCTTTAGAAGGAAATAATTCAATAAATGTCTAACTTTTATAAAGTATTTTATTTTATTTAACAAGCAACGCTTTTGAATGTCTGATTTGTATTAGCCCCTATTTTAATTTAAGCATCTGAAAAATCAATAGTTCGGCGTCAAAATCATCAAAAATTTTAAGCATATTTATAAATTTTTATATATAAAAGTCAAGGCGCGGCAAGTGCGTTATTTTAGCGAATTTTCATAAACATGATCTACATTGGTTTTACAAAATTCATATATATATATATATATATATATATATATATATATATATATATATATATATATATATATATATATATATATATATAAAGTCTGAAACCGACCTCGCATTTGGGTTCGAGGGATCCTAAATAGTGCTCATTTGCAAAAAAAAATTCAAAATTCAAAAGTCGGGATCTCCTCTATAGTTAATTTTTTTTTAAAGAAAATTCACTAAAAATCAGAAGTCGCGATCTTCTTAATCGCGTATTTTTCCTATGAAAATTCTTTAAGATGAGAAAAGATTTAAGTTTTGTAATTGAAGAAACTTATTAAAACTCGCTACCATAATGCACTTGCTGCGAAAGAGCTTTTGTAATTAGTATATTTTTCACCTAGGTTATCTGCTCATAAAATAATTTATATGTGACTTAATCTTTTAATCTATAGAACTGATTCTTGTTGACTAGCCTTAGCTGGTTAATCTTCAAACGGTTTTATTTTGATGCACTTGGTAACGTTAGAGAAACTTTCATACAGAACATCATCCATCATCTTCATCTCCATAGATTTTTATCAGTTTACGTTAAGAATAAGGTAACTGTTCCTTTATAACAACAAAACATAAATACAGTAAGTAACAACATATGGTAATCGCGCCGTTCCTCATACTTGCTTGTAATAATGTTAAAATTTCAATGATAGACGAATAAAGACAATTTTTTAGCAAAATACAGAATAGAATTTCATTATAATACTGTAATTGGAAACATGTCTCTCTTAACAAAGTTATAATTCTCCTGATAATTTCACACAATTCGTTCCAAGGTACCGTGTAATTATGGTTTCCGAACTAGCAACCAAAATAATGAGTCTGATTATCTGCTCATTACCCGGTTTTGTTTGCATATAATACATATTCACAAATTATTATGAATAAGAATTAGAAAAGCAGTGACATGTTCTTATCAGCGTGAGAAACAAACCTAATTAAAAAATCAGAACACCTGTGAAAGTGATAAACTTACATGATAGTTTAGGGTATTCTGGTGATTGCTTTAACAGATATACTCAACTGTTCACCTAACACAAAAGTATGTGGCTGGTGGATATTGATATTGAATCCATTTTCATTACAAACGAGAGGCAAGCTTTTCACCGTCTCGACCGGTAGTTTAATTTGGTATTGAATGATCAAAATTTCTGCTAAAAATTTTAACATAACAAAGGTAGCCTAGCGAAGGTAAAGTCTCAGCGGTTCAATTTCCACCGCTCTCAGGACTCCGTATGTTTCGGTTTTGGGGAAGATAGGCGCTTTATTTTAACCACTAATCACGCAGATAAAGAGGGTTTCCTATGTTTCCGAATATATAAACGTCTCCAACCCTCTTGAAACATTCACTTACAGACGCTAGTTACCAAAGGAAGGTACCTGCCAAATTATAAAGATAATGGGCATTTCCCCTTGTTAATAGTAGTAACATCACAGTAGACAAACTCCGCACCCAGAAGTATTTAACTTGTGCGGGGGATTGTACATACCCATATAGACAAAGGACACCACCCATAACTCATCAGAAGCCGGCCTTTCCACATTAGAGTGAAAAATACCGACTGTCCGAATGCGGCTGGAAATTGGACGCAGGATATATGCGAAACAGTGGAGGCACTGATCGATAAATACTTCTCAGCAGACGACGCTGGGAGTAATTTCGAAGAAAATAGAGTGATGCGTGCGGAAATCGTAATCTGGAGCGGAAACACGGACCTCGACTTCTCAAAACAAGAACTGGAGGAAACGGTCAGATTAAGACCTAAACGTAAAACCCCGGGCATCGACGGGTTTTCGTCAGAGGGTCTGCAGCATTTACTGGAGGTGGCAGGGGAAGAACTCTTAGAAGTATTAAATGCCTGCTTGATGGAGGGAATTTTTCCGAGAATTTGGAAGCAGGCACAGATTGCGTGGCTACCCAAACCAGCGAGCGAAGGGCAAAGACTGGTGTGCTTGTTACCCGTCACCGGAAAGGTCAATGACAAGCTATTGGCGACAAGACTGTCATACCACGTAGAGAAAACCGGAAGGCTGTCTGACAGACAGTACGGCTTCCGTAAGGGACGCGGGACAATGGATCCGCTGGCTAAGACAGTGAACGAAATCAAAAAGGCGGACCAGGCTAGGCAGCATATCCTGCTGGTAACGTTAGACATTAAAAATGCCTTCAACTCGGCCTGGTACCCCATGCTAAGGAAACTACTGGCAGAGTCTGGATGTCCGGGAAACCTGGTTAGAGCGGTAGTTTCCTGGAGGACAGAATCGTGACTTCTGAAGGAGTTACGAAAAACACCAGCAAAGGCTGTCCACAATGGTGATGTTTAGGCCCGATCCTGTGGCTACTTATAATGGAGGACTGGTTTAGTGAAATCGACTCCATATAACCGGGCGAGACGGAAGCAAAAATCGAGGTCCAGGCTTTTGTAGACGACCAGCTCATCACTATAACGGCGCCGTCAAGAAGGAAACTCGAAGCAGCTTGGCAGCGTACCTGGGAGGCTTGCCAGAAGTGGGCGTCGGCTCACAAACTTGAATATTCCCCAGAGAAGACGTAGGCTCTCTACAGGGGTGCGAGAAAAGGTACCAAAGCGCGGACACAAAGGCACCCGGTGATTAAAATGGGAGACGTAACCATAAGGCCAGAAGCCAAAAAAAATATCTGGGAGTGATAAAAAATATCTGGGAGTGATGCTCGACTCAGGTCTACTTGTGTGGAGCATACCAAATACGTAGCGGACAAGATAACGGGGCGACGCATAGGGTACGAGCGGTAGCGGAGAAGACGTGGGGGACGGATCCAAATACCCTTAGGGTCATATATGAGAGAGCAGTGAAACCAGCTCTCCTGTACGGCGCCGAAATCTGGGGTGAACGAGCGAGGGATTCTAGGGTTACTAGAAAACTTCAGCAGGCCCAAAGAGCATTTCTGTTGGGCATAACGAAGGCCTACAGAATGACTTCCAACGCAGCACTGGCGGTGCTGGTGGGGTGCCCACCTTTGTGGCTGGAAGCAGAGGAGCGGCATATAAGATGGGAACACTCGAAGGCGGCAAATTTTAAGGGAAAACCGGCGTACGGAGAAGGATGGCACCCGGCGGAGCAGAGGAAAACCTGGGCGATAATAGAAGAAGCGGAAAAGACAACAGGGCGGTGGATATACACAGACGCGTCCAGAGCCGGAGTCGCGGTTGGAATAGGCCTAGTGGCCTATGAAAACAATGCAGTGGTCGAAAGCAAAGGGCTAAAGCTCCAGGACGGGTACCCGGTGCACATGGCGGAATTGTTCACGGTGTGTACGGCAGTGGAAAAGGCCGCCACTCTACAGGGTGGAACCGTCAACATCGTTTCCAAAAGCAGAGTTGCCCTGGACATGCTAACCAGGAGGAAAGGGGGAACGGCCGACATAATCAACAGGAAGATGCAAGAGGTGAGCGCGCGAACAAAAATAAATCTGTGGTGGGGTAGCGACCAGTTATAAGGCATCGCAAAGGCCGATACGAGAGCAAAAGTCACCAGAGGTGAGCCTAGAGGTCACGAGAGGATAGAGGCTCCGGTAACGAGTAGAATGCTCAAAAGAATTGCCAAGGAGAACACTGAAGTAGAGTGGCAGAACCACTGGGACGATGAGACAAAGGGTAGGACTACTTATCGTTACATAGAAAGCCTGGGGGGACTCAAGTGCTGGAGTCACAGGGCGGTGAGCTTGCTGACCTGCCACGGGCCCTTCAAGGGCTACTTTAGTAGGTTTAACCTAAGGCCTGGAACGGGAGAATGTGCGTGCGGAAACGGAGAGCAGGAGACAGCAATATATGTGCTGGAAGACTGCCAGATGGAAAATCGTAGGGCGGGCGGCAAGAGAACACTTTGCGAGAAACCAGAACAGGGTTGAGGGTTCCTACCCGTTCAAGTTAACTAGGTCCACCAAGTACGAGGAAATCAGGAATTTCAATGAATGGGCCGCAGAAATAAGGCTGGAAGAGGTAACGCGAAGTGCGATTGAGACAAACCGCAGAGAAAGAGAAGGCGCCGGATAGAGAGATGGGTGAGATTTCGGGAAAAGCGAGCATGGAGTGAATGGTCGTATGAATGTGAGAGGTTGTAGGGGTTCCTTTGAAGGTGGCTTTGACCTGACAGTGTAGGAGGATACCATAGCCTATAAAGTCTTCGGCCGGGAAGGCAGGGGCTTCGGCCCCAAAATCGTAAACTGTCAGAATACGAAACACGAACCCGCGACCTCCTAGTCCAATTCGAGAGGTTACTCACCTCACAAACCAAGCTATTCAGCATGTTTAATCGCTTGAATTATTTTATTTTGGCCAACCAGATCGATGTTTAGCACACCATAACGCACTTGCTGCGTTCTAGTAAAATACTGTGACTTCTCATGCAAGACTGGCAAAAACGCCTACTTCAAATTCATGTTTTGTAAACATTTATGATGCAGATGAAATAAGGTAATAATTTAAACAAATATTTAGGACCCTATTAAACACATGACACATGTCATTCTGTTATCAAGAAGGCGTAATCGTTTCCCAATCTTCTTTTGGCAATCGTTAAATGTGATATTTACGTATGTAACAATCAGTCGCCCATCAAGGAGTGACTGACCGTCCTAAATAATATGTAAACTGGCAAAAAGGGTATATTTTAAATAAATTTTCTGTAATACATTTTAATTTTGTGAAGAAAAGGAGCTATTGAAACAAATTTAAGACCTTGTGAGACACATTTAATGCAGCATTAGTTTGACTCTGGAGTCGATGTAACTTGTAAAGAACAAGTATTTAAGAAATGTGTTTTACAATGTATTAAGTTTCTATTTCATTGCCTACTTTTCTTGATCTAATTAAAACGTTTGCAGAAAATTTATTTGAAATAGATGACTTGGTCCAGTTTAAATATGTAGTGACTTTTACGGGGCATTTCATTATTCCTGGGGGGTTTGGGGTAACCGGTTGTAAAAATGTTTCCCGTTTAAATGTGCAGTGACGTTTACGGAATGTAAATGTCACTTTAAATTATTTTCAAACGAAGATTATGAAATAATAGCGGCTTCAGGAGATCAAGATATGGCGTGACGTGTATTTCATAAGTTCCTATATTTATACTAAATGCATATTGTTGAAGAGAGCATAGCAAGCTCTTAAATTTCAGTTTAGGTTGTTACCTCATTTTAGTAGCCTAAACTGCAAAATTGACACCTATCTAGGTTCTAGAATTGTGCTTGAGCAAGTTGAATGTCTGCACAATCCGATCTTAGAAAGAGGCGTAAATCTGCTAGTCCTGTGTACCGGGAGATATTGGGCCTGGTAAAGATCCATATCCGCCCAGCGAAACAAAGAATGGTGATGTAAAGCTAAATCCGTCGGTGTTTAACTATAGCCGCGGAAAAATCCCGACGTAAAATAAATAGTTTAAAAAATTATATTAAAGATAGAAATAGAAACTGTTTCTCTGGCTTCAAAAATAGTTTCTTCTCTTGGCCTCTATGACTGTATTTAGTATCAACGGTTTCACCAAGTATAAGGGCAACAACAATTAATACATTCAAATTATATACCTAATCTATAATTAAACTTTAAAAAAAAAAGAAAATGTTAAAAAATTGTTTTAACTTTTCACGGAAGTTTGAACCAGTGGAAGTAAAAAGAAATATAAGCTGAAAAAGATTCGATATCTCAATTTTTTGACGAATAATATAAACGATAACCTCTCTGAATGCATCATTTTCATGGGCCTCCGATATATATTTAATTTTTCATTCATATTTCTGGTATGTGCCAAAAATGTGAAACGTTGCACCTTGGAACAACTCGAAAACGATTAATGCTATCAATTTTCTTTTCCCTACAAACATGCATTGTAATTCGATGCAAAAGCACAAATCAATAAAATAAGGGTTATTCGATTAAAAACGGAAAATTTGTATCACCAACGACTGATAAGTCGATAGGCCAGCCTATGATTGTCAAGAAAATTTTGTGAGATGCCGTTCAAGACACCCTATAATTAACATATACAATGTTGTCTCGTATCTTGTATAATAACGGATATAATGAGCTTTACCGTAGAAACGTGTCACCCTGTATATACCTAAAAAGATAGAAAATGAAATAGCCCCGGATATGGGTTTTGGGTCACTAGGTCGTGCTTATTTGAAGAAATGTTTGCTAAAAATTATATACTATTAAACCATCAACTCTATAATTAAAACTACAACCAAATGATCAGGAAATGACAACGCAGGTTGAAGCTGAAACTTGAGGCTTTGTAAAAAATACTTCTTGCGGGATTTTCTCTACATAACCCATATTTGTTTCAAGTTATTTGCCTAAATGTTGCCAATTGACGTTTCAAATCGTGACTTTGACGTCTTAAGAAGGAAAGCTATAAAATTTTCAAAGTAGTTTTTCTGGTATTTCTTGACTTTTTTGCCACAAAACTGAATCTTTGTCTGTAATGTGCAATAGGTTTTGTTGTCCACACAAAATGTTTTTGTTTTGTGTGTTTGTGTGGTCATCAGTTGCACTCTTTTTTTTTTCTTTAAATGTCTATCACTTTTTTTTTTAACTTATAAAGTTAGATCTTGACTTAAAGCATACCTCTTTTACTGTAAGGCTGCGTACCAAATCTTCTTTGTTATTTTCGGATATACAAAACGTTTTCCAGATAAAACCCAACATTTTATCAGAAAAGGCGAGGCCGATCTTAATGGCTAGCAAACTTATCCAAGCCACTTACAAAAGGAAAGTATTTACCAAATATTCTTGGAGTTATCGCTTTGATACATACATACACACACACACACACACACACATATATATATATATATATATATATATATATATATATATATATATATATATATATATATATATATATATAAACTGAAACTCACCCAGGATATGTGTTTTAAGGGGCCTAGTTAGCGCTCATTTCAAAACATTTTTTGAATTAAAAAGTCGAGATCTCCAAATTAGTAAATTTTTTTACGAAAATTCACTAAAAAGCAATACACACAGCAATTTCTGGTGTTGACCGAGGAGTATCCTCAACCTTAAAAACTATAACGGATATAAACAATGCCCATTTGAGAACATATGTTGTATATAAATTACGATATTTGACGTAATCCAGTAGATTTATATTCGTGGTTATCATCATCGTTTGAATATATTATTTCGAGATCAACAGAGTTCAGTCGAAATATCTTACGGGTCATATAGAAGATGACATTAGACCAGTTTCAAAGTATCATCGCTGCATAATTCATCTCACTAGAAGCCCGTCTGCGGAGATACCAGATCTAGATAACGGTTATCTATCTGAAATAGACATAACATTCTTATCCTAAAGTATAGAAATAAGTGACTTTTTATTTTTAACATTATGTCTATATTAGAGATTAAAAAAGTCGCAGCTAGTGCGTTATGGTAATGGATTTTCATAGAAATAATCTGGCACCAAATATTTTATTATAACTCTTTTTTCTTGTAACATATATATCGAAGTTTTGGCGTATAGTTTACTTTTTATATCGTAAACCTACCTATCAAATTTGGTTGTCATAGCTTTTTTACTTTTTGAGATAAAAAAAAATTTCGAAAGAAAACTAAAAATTTTCCCGGAAAACCTCGTCCGATTTTCTTGTCTAACGAACTTTTTTAAGCCACTCATAAAAGGAACGTACGTGCCAAACTTATTTAAAATCGGCCTATTATTTTTTGAGTTATCGGTGTGTTACTTTACTTATTTATTGATTTAGATACTCAACAGAACAGACTTGTCATTATAGAACATTATAGACGAAACAATTTTATTAATTAGCCCCAAAATAATAATTAAAAAATAACAAATATATCATATCCTATAAACAATATAAAAGTAATAAAATTAAATTTAAATAAATATAAACTGGTACATTACTATAGAAACTTCGTATGTAAGGCTAGATGTATTCTCACCACAATAAGAACCGTAGACCGGTTTCGCTCTAATTAGAGCTCGTCAGTACGGCATACTGATTTAATACTAATTTAATTTCAGCACCAAATACCAGATGTTTGATAAAATTAAAAGTTTTTTAATAAATGAACCCTAAAACGTTATATTACTCGAGTTTTGACGAAAAAATTTCAATTTTTACCAAATGACCCCGAATTCATCCCCTATCCCTTAAAGCGATTTTACCCAAAAACAATCTGAACCGTTAGTTTATCGAGTGATAACTGTGTACCAAATTTGAAGACGATATATCAGTCGTTCTAAAGTCACCGTGGCTACAAACAGACAGACAGCCGACAAACCTACAGACAAATACAAATTCGTTCCCAAATGATGTTTTCTATATGTTTTGACCCTTTTCACGACGTATATGCGATTTTTTTTTAATTTTTGGCGCCGATGCAATACTTCCACACGTTGTGACGATGTGGAAATAACTACATTGCGGTCAAAAGTTTCACTGATCATTATCACGCTTAATGTTTTTTTTATTATTTCAGATATTAATAAAAGTTGGAGTGCTCGTTTTTAACCAAAATAAGAGAGTTGTGATGTCGCTTATTTAATAACCACCCTTTTTAGTGAATTTTCCTAGAAAAAATATCACTAATGGGGAGATCCCGACTTTTGAATTTTAAAAATATTTCTTCAAATGAACGCGAGCTAGGATCCCTAGAACCCATATCCGGGGCAAGTTTCAATATATATATATATATATATATATATATATATATATATATATATATATATATATATATATATATATATATATATATGTCACACCGATAACTCAAAAAATAATAGTCCGATTTGGATATAATTTGGAATATACCTTTCTTTTTTACATGGCTTGGACAGGTTCCGTAGCCAAGAATGTCGAACTAGGTTTTAAGGGAAAATTTTAGGTTTTCTTTCGGAAAGAAATTCTATCTTAAAAAATATAAAATCTATGATAGTAGTAGTAGCAGCAGTGGTGGGGAGACTAACGCGAGGCAAGTAGGCTACAACGGGCCCTTTCTGCCAACCCCGGCACCTCAGCATCTATGCCCTACCCTTCATCGGTTCCGTCACCAAACCTACTCGACCTCGAAATAAAGGCCATGACGGTCTTCCATTGGACAGAACTTACCTGGTTTCTCTGCAAAGTCTTCGAAACGAACGATTCTGGGCGAAGACTCGCAAAAGCCTCGCATTAACACAGCTAGTGGTAGGCGGTTTCTTCAGTCTCGCCGCACTCCTGTCAAATGGGATCCCTCTCGACACCTACCAATGCAAGGTGTCTTCTGAGACCGCAGTGGCCTGTCAGCGCCCCCAATGAGGCGTGCAGCGCAGAACTACTCCTACCGAGAAGCCAGGCAGTCTTATCCCTGTCCAGCTCCTCCACTAAATCTATCGCCTGCCTACAGCCACCGACCGACCTCCAGTGCCTCTCCATGGCCTCCTCAGTCCACCTATCTAGGGCGTCGGAGACCACTTTCCCGCTTATGCCTGTAGCAGGCTCCGGGCCACAGAACGGCCGCTGGGAACCAGGCCTTGCGAGATCATTCGCCACTTCATTTCTCACGTCAGCACACTCCTGAACCAGCGTTGACCTAATTCCGAACGCGCAGACTGCCCGTAGGACCGCCTGGCTATCTGAGCAAATGTATACACATTTCTCAGGGCTCATCCCCACATCCTGTCGATTAGCTACAGAGAGAATAGCGCACACCTTCGTTTTGAATGCCGTGGTATATGCGCCCAGAGCATAACTCAGGCGCACCCCCAAGCTATCCATGTATATTCCCGCCTCGGAGGATTGCTGCTCCTCCAGCCGTGATCCACCGGTAAAACAGACCAGGCTAGCGTGCTGGATCACACTTATTTTTCCTCCACTGATCCCTGCTATGGATTCTGAGGGTATATGTCCCAGTCAGCCTAGTATAGTCCTCAGCATTTCGTATCTTGACAGTGGAAATTAGAATTTTCTTTTCCACCTCCTTGGCAACTCTTGCATGTCCTGTTATTGTTCCCTCTCCGCACCAGTTTTCAGAGTCTCGCATTCTAAGATGCGACGCCATAGCCTCCTTTCTTATACAGATGGAAAGCGATGACAGCATCAGCAAGACCTCTGGAGCGGCTGTGGGTGTCGTCTTCATAGCGCCTGTGATACCCAGACTTGCCAGCTTTTGAAGTTTGGCCAGCTTCCGGGTAGCACTTTGGTTCACACCACACCACGAGACTACCGCCCCATAAAGTATTCTTGGCCTGACGAGCGCACTGTAAATCCGATGAAGGATCAGAGGATCAAGTCCTCAGGTCCTCCCTATCACACGACGCAGCTGCCAGAGGGTCGCTACTTCCTTTCTCACTGCTCTTTTATTTGCGTCCTTCATGATAATTTGGAGTCTGGGACCACCCTCCAGAGCCTCGGTGGTTCAGCGGTAATAACGTGTCCCTCTGAACCGAAGGGACTGGGTTCGATCCCAGGGTACTCCTTTCACTTTTTCAGTACATACTGTGCAATTGACATCAACACTTACAGAAAGGTAGGGGTCCGGCAAAATTTCCAGGATAGTGAGGTGAAACTGCTCCCTGGGGTCGGTGATTGGCCATAGTCGCGGAAATAGGCCGACGTTAAAGAAATAAAAACACAAACACACACAGGACCACCCTCAGATATGGTAACCAGCTTTGGTACGTAAGTTTACGATATTAAAAGAAAACTATATATCTAAATTTATATTTTTCTTCTTTAGCGAATTTTTGTAATGCAATAGCGAAAAAATTCTACAAGAGAACTAGCACTCTCAACCAATTTCCAAAATTAAAATTTGTATATGCATGTTGAATAACTCCACAAAAATTAACCGGTTTTACCGAAAGTTTTCACGTGTGTTTCTTTGTTAGCCAGAAAAATCGGACCAGTTTTTCCCAGAAAAAAATTATATATAAAATAACATAGAGCATTTTAATTAAAGTTTGTATATTTGTTTTCTTTATAGGAGGTATTATATGCACCAAATTTTAGGTTTTTACCCTTTTGGAAACTTGACTTACAGGCACTTGAATAGCTTAGTGGAAGACAGAGGGTAATCGTCCCTAAACCTATCGCGATCACGTTGTTACGAATCTAGCCATTTCGTCTATCTCATCCATAGTCACAATAAACAATTATGCTGTGGTCATTGATTGACACTGAAGCAGTAGCTAAAGGACTTTCTAAGCAAGTGTTATTACGCAACCGTGGCTCATGTCCCATATTATTCCTATTTAGCACTTACAAGATCACGAATTGTTTTTGACTTGTGTACTATTTACAAAGACTACTTGATGACAAATACATTGATGTACTACAGGTTGCACTATTTGTAAATTAATTGAGAAATGTTGTTTTACATTTTTATCAGAGGAAATCCTAATACCTTAAAAACACAAAAGATTATCTGTTGATGCAACAACAGATGGGGGTCTTTTCGGAGCTGTCTAGTTTATAGCAGTTTTTTTCGTGCCAATTAATAACAGTGTGGGTCGTGATTAGCAAAATGAAATGATTCTTCAGTATTAAAAAAAACTCGATAGGTTTTTATCTACATAAAAGTGCATTAAACATTCAGCTGTTGCTTTTAAGTATATTCAGAAAAATATTCAAATAAACAAAAATTAAAATTACCGCGAAGCAATATTTTCGCAAAGAAGAAAATGCTGTAAGTGTTAAGAATTTATCTGGCAGGTGAAAATCCTACAAATTACATGAGAGGTATGAAATCTTTTTATTCTAGCCGGTTATGGTACGAAGTACCAATGCTATAGTTGGGTACCTACGAACATGGGTACTCTTATACAAGATACATACTGATTACTAATTACATCAGACGTTCGCAGTAAATTACATTTTGACGTGTTTACTACAATATTTGTCTCGTAAAAATGCAATACTTTCAATTTTACCTAATCAATCACTTTTAATTGTTGTTTTATCAACGTAACAAAATTTATTGCTGCATTAAACATATCTGGAATTCTCTATTATCTGCACATCATTGCTAAATTGTATACAGCTTACAATAATGTATGGTAAAGATGACTTTCCACTAGTTGCTTTGACTTTATTTTCAAAAATTAATAATTTTAATTTTCGAACAACAAAATATGTAATAAAATTTTAACAAGCGGCCTCAAAACAGAAGAAACCTTTACACCACTATTTACTGGGGAGATGCTTCCTCTTCAACACTTATCTAATACTATACAGGGTGCGAAAAAATGTTATAGGACGTCTCGATTATAAACATGAGATGGTAATGGTATTAAAATCGGGTGTTCTGAAAGCCAATTTGCAACTAACATTTTCGACAATAAATAATTTTAAAAACTTGATAGGTAACTTAAAAACAAGGATAGTACGGCCAAAATGTCGGGAATTTATGAGATAAGTTGTAAAGATTGCCATCTTAAATACGTCGGACAAACAAAAAGATCTATTGGAATTAGATTTAAAGAGCATTTAGCACACTTAAGATCCGGTACTATAGATAGATCTTTCGTCGCCCGATATATTTGATATTTAGGATAATAATCACCACGTTAATGAGGAGAATCTAAAATTAATAAAAAATGTTAGACAACCAGGACAGCCAAATCCCTCCGATAGTATATATATATATATATATATATATATATATATATATATATATATATATATATATATATATATATATATATATATATATATTGCTTAATATAGTTAGTAATAATAAAAAATGTATAAACCTCGCTCCGTCGCCTATGAACAGTCACCTGACAGATTGCTTTATAAAATAAATACCGGCAAACGCACGTCCGAGAGATAATAAAAGAATACAGATATTTTCGCCAAGAAAACTTGTTAACATAGATGTCGCTGAACCTTCCCAAATCGCTAGCCTACCTGCAGGATTGTAGAAGAATATAGATACAGTTGCGGATATAAGATATTTAGCATTATTCATCATCTGATGATGCTAACTTGGTTAGTGAAACTATCGTCAAGTTTTTTTAAATGTGTTTTCTATGTGTTGCGGTGAATTGAGTCCTCCAAGTGTGCTTATCAGTGTTTATCACAGGTTCAAATCTTCACTTTGTGTACTAGTCGGACAACAGCACCCTCCACTCAAATATACAATATTCTAAGCCTGTCTCTAACCCAATTAGATGAGGATCGCAGACTCATGGAGGGTTCTGTCTCCGTGGATCTCCAAAAAATATTAGACTGGGGAAGTAGAAATCTTGTACAATTCAACCCCACCAAATCACAGTCTTGCTTTCTTTCTCATAAGAGATACACCAGCCCTAGACCCATCACAATAAACAACCAAGTTATTCAAACTAATGAGTCCTTTTCACTTGTTGGCATCTCTGTGGATCGAAATCTCAATTGGCACCAACATGTCACATCAATTGCAGAAGCGGCTGCTAAGAAATTAGGTGCCGCTGCCGCTTCTACACTCGCTATCCTGGACTCCATTCAGAAGAGAGCTCTACGTCTCATTGGTGACCCTACCCTCACCCAAAGGCTGCCATCCATTACCCACCGACGCGCCTCTCTCTCTCTCTCTCTCTTTTATAGATATTTGCACGGGCATTGTTTAGAGGAGATTTCTTCCATAGTTCCTCCACCTGCTGCCCCCAATAGATCTACCAGGGGAACAGAGCGAATGCATCCTTTTACTGTCCAGATCACCAGACATAGAACATCTTGTTATGTCCGCTCTTTTGTCCCGAGAACTTCCAAGTTGTGGAATTCCTTGCCGGCACATGTTTTTCCTTCTTCTCCGAACTTCCAAACCTTCAAGTCCAGAATTAACAAGTTGTCTCTTTTCTCCTTGTCGACACCCACGGCACGATAGTATTTAGACTGTAAGCCCTCGTGGTCTGTTTTTGAAATAAAAAAATAAAAAATAGTGTACAATTCTTATGAAAATTCACTATTATAACGCACTTGCTGCGTCTCGAATTTTTTTAAATTTATAAACAAATACTGAATTATTAAATGTTAATAATTAGTTTACTTAATTCACAAGCTGTTATCGTTAATCTGGCAATAAGGCAGTATTTAAGACAATGTCCTGGTAATGCGACTATAATTTTCATTATTAAATTTTTTGCTATCGCAATAAAGAGCGCGATAAGAGACTATCGATCCATTATGCCATTAGGTTCGTACATACGTTGGTGAATGAAAACGTTCGCAAAAAATTAAGATTACTGAAGCCAGATAAATTACATTTCATTTGTATATTATGATGAGAGTGTGTTTTAACAGAGAAAAGAATGGAAATGCTAGTGAGACCAATAGAAGTTAGAAATGTGTTACCTATAACCTAAGTCAATTTAAGGTGTCCTAGATTTATACTTTGTTGTTGTTGCTGTTGTTGTTTTGTACTTTAACGTCTGTCTATTTCCGCGTCTATGGCCAATCACCGACGCCAGAGAGCACTTTTACCTTACTATCCTGGAAATGTTGCCGCACCCCTGTCATTCTGTAAGGAAGGTAGGGATCTTTAACGTGCCCAACATTGCATGGACACGGGACCGATGGCCTTACGCCCTCTCCGAAAAGTGGAACGTACAGACATGCAACTTGCTCAAATACAATACCACAACCTCAGTTGATGTTATTCACAGTATGTACTGAAAAAGTAAAAGGGGAACTCTGCAAATCCGACCCAGTACCCTTCGGTTCCGAGACACAAGTTCTTACCCCTGGACTACCGAGACTTCTATTTATACCTTGTGATATTATAAATTTAACCAAGAGGCTTACAATATTTGCTTAATACGTTGGTTCAACATTTGCGTCTCTGAGACGACTTCGGAAATTTAACATTTTATTACATAAAAATTTGTATATGTTACCTGTTCTTTATACTTCTCCTCATTATTCTAATACCTAATTATATGAAGATATATTTTTCCGTTTGAAAAATCATTATCATCATTATTTGATCTCACAAAACGTTATGTATATACTGAGTTTAGTTCGTATCTGTACATAAAAATCAATAGAAATTTGTATACAATTCTATTTTTCAGGAACGCAGATAAAATTTTGCATACGTCTTTTTCTCATAAATTACGAAAAGAGTAGTAAATAAGTGGGCAGAGGTTTTTGGTACCCAATATCATAGTTATTTTTATTTTTGATACTGATTTAATAGACACTTTATCTGTTGCTAGTGAATTTTCGTGGAAAAAATTCACTAACGACGAGATCACGTTTTGTGAATTTTTGAAACATTTCTTCAAACGGGCGCAAACTAGGCCCCTCGAACACATATCCGGAGTCAGTTACTATATATATATATATATATATATATATATATATATATATATATATATATATATATATATATATATATATATATTATGTTTTCACCGATAATTAAAAAAATGATGGGCCGACTTGGATGAAATTTGGTAGGTATCGTCCTTTTGTAGGTGGCTTGAAAAAATTCGTTAGTCCGAAAAATCAGCCCAGTTTTTCCAGGAGTTCGGTTTTCTTTGCAACATTTTTTGTATCTCCGAAAACAACAAAACTATCGCCTCCAAATTTGGCACGCGGGTTGATATTATAAAAAGCGTACCATATCATGTCACTTGTGACCAGAGAAACGTACAAAATCAAAATATTTTGTGTGGATAACAAATTGTATATTACAGCCCAAGATTAAGGTTTTTAGCGCAAATGGTCAAAAAACACAAAAGACATTACTTTGAAAATTATAGAGTTTTTCTTCTTAAAACGTCGCCATTTAAAATGTCAAAATTCGGAAGTTTTGGCCAAATAACTTAAAATGAATACGGGTTATCTAGAGAAAATGTCGCAAGAAGTGTGTTTTACAAGGCCTTAAGTTTCAGCTTCAACCGTCACTGTCCTTAATTTTTTTCAATATTTCCAGAGAACTCATTTTAAATAAATCTGTATAATTTTACATATAGAGTTTATGGTTTGATAGGCTATATTTTTAGCGTAGTTACTTTCATGTAAAATAATCGCGATGAAAACATGGCGCGTTTTGAATTTTGGAATGATTTCTTCAAATAAGTGCGAACTAGGCCCCCAGAACTAACATCCACGGGTATTTTGAGTTTTTACTTGTTTACCTATATACAGGGTGACGCATTTCTACGGTAAAGTTCAACATATCCGTTATTATACATGCATTATATTATTGCATTTTTTATCAAATTAAAATGCATGCATGTTTGTAAGGAAAAAATTTGATAACGTTCATCGTTTTAGAGTTATTTCAATGTTTTGCAACTTTTGACATTTTCGGCGCATATCAAAAATTATGATACGGCGTATATGTTATTATTTAGCGATTTTTCGAAGAAATATATTTAAATATTTAAATTAACTTTGGTACAAAAAAGGAATATAATAATAATTAATTTTATAGGATTATCTATGTTCACATTTTGACAATATATAAGTAAGAGATAAATTGTTTCCTCAAATGTCAAATGAAACTTTAAAGTGACAGCTTGTGTCATGAAAATATGAGCATTTTTTCCACTTATTATTTTTCTTTACTTCCACTGATTCAAATTTCCGAGAGAAGTAATTTTTTTTAATTTTCTTTTCTTCAATTCTAATTACATATTAGGTATATGATTTGAAATTTATGCATTCTTTTAACAAATTTTTGTGTAATAAATATTTATTTAGTAGTCGCAGAATATTCTTTGGGTTTCCGTAGAAATTATTTTTTGCAAGATTTTTGTAGAAGTTTGGTATTTAATAATAATAATTATTGTGAAAAAAATATTTTTGGATCTTGCATTTCATGCATTTTTTTAACGTTTCGCGAAAAGCTTTTTATGAATAATTATTTCTTGGCAGAGGGGTAAACAAGTAGGCCAGGAAAATCGGGCCAGCTTTTTCGGAAACATTTTAAGTTTATTTTTGGAAAATGTTAGTACTTTCTTAAACAATAACGTTATTTTGATAAAATATTGTACATTGTCCCTACAGGTTATTATAGGTCGTACTTGTAACTAAATGTGATGCCTGTTTTTAGTAACAAGACATATTTGCTATTAAAAAATTTTATATGAAAACTCGTGACGATAACGCAGTTGCTGCGTTTAGACTTTTTTTAAAGTTGCCTATTAATAAAATAATGAATAAATTACCGATTTACCCCTATCTTCAAACAAAAAAAAGTATAAGAGGAGATAATTAAAATATGGTTCTTATCAACAACACCTGATTGATAATGCTCCAACCGACGAAACTATTATGTACCAAATGACACTGCCGTGCTAAAAACTCCCTCCAAGGTATATCTACTTCATTTTTCTTCAAGTCTAAACATACACGTCTACAGGGAGTCGTCTTGTCGACTCCTTTTATTTTCTTCCAAGCGCAGTAGAAATTTAACCAATGTCTTTATCTGCTTCTGTAGTTGCACGTTGCCCAAGGCAGCAACTCGTCTATGCATTCAACGATTCAACGTCCTGTACTGAATACTTATCGTCCTGCATTGAATGGAACCTCGGTGTGGTCAAGCGAGACCATCTTTTATTTATTACTTATCATCCTTCTTTTAATCGTTTCGACATATTTGGAATATTCGCAAGATGTCCTATAGAAATATACAGGCTCTTTTATTTGGTTTATCTTTGACTGTGTACTTGTTCCTTTTATATTTATGCAGTACAGTGCACAAGTCGCCCATTGAATTTCCGAGTTGCCTTTTGCTTATTACTTGGATATGAAATGCATTCATAAATATTTCAAGAGAGGATTTGAAAGCATTGCTCAGTTTATTCTGATACAGCGAATAAAAATTGCTTCTGGCGACCAAAACTTGTACACAGTTTTTACATGTAAGGAGATTAGTAGATGAAGAGATGTCGCAAGGTTGCTGTCGAGTGTAACAACAAGCAGACCGTTATCGATAATCTACATTTTCTTTTAATATTTCTTGGATTGTGTAAGCTTGGAACTCTTGACGCAATTACAGTGTTGTAAGTGTTCTCTTATATGTAAAGGTGTCCACTATATACGTATTTTATCTATACCTGCCATATCAATAGACATTGAGAATATTAAAGCGCAAGGTTACTGTTATCTCCAGCACATGATTTAAAGTTAATTTTATCTAGGGACCGTGTGCAATAATGCCAATATCATTTCAAATTGACCATCCTACATATTTATGCATTTTTAGTGAGTTTTCCTTTAAAAAAAACACTAATGAGGATATCTCGGCTTTTGAATTTTGAAAAATCTTCTTCAAACTAGGCGAACTAGGCCCCTTAGAAAGCACATCCGGGGTGAGTTTCAATTTTGATATGTTTATATATATATATATATATATATATATATATATATATATATATATATATATATATATATATATATATATATTTATAACAAGATTTTTAACACGGCATTTCTGTATACTAAACAAGGGGAAGGGTTAAGGGCAAGGCCGCAAGGAGACAGCCACATACACGTGTTTCAAGCTTATTAGCTATCATCAGTACGGTATAACCAGGAGATGATGGGAACACTCTGGATGAAGAAGCAAAAATACACGGAGTCACAACAGGCAACCAGTGCACATTTGCAGCATCATTCGGAAGACCCTAAATTTGAGGGCAACAACCGAAATCGCCACGCCGGTCATTTCTTTGCCTCCGTGTCAAAATGTGTGTTTAGTACCTACCTTAGACCAATTACATTAGAAGCAATCACAAGTTTAGAACTTATTTACCATATGGTACAATTAACTTCAATAAATAATATTATTGTTATCAAAAAGACAATACTATGTAGTTATTAAAAAGGTTTTTATGAAAATTCACTACCATAACGCACTTGCTGCGTCCAGACTTTTCTTACTTCTACAATCAGTTCGTAATTGGTTTCACATAAAATACTCTATACATAATTGCAGCATTGTGTAAAGTTATTCATTTGTTTTATTGATTTTTGATATTTTGTTTTCTTAATAATCACTACAGAAATACATTGGCATCAAAATTAAGTGATCGTTGGTTGTTCTTTCTGAAGATAATTCGTGGAAAGATGCACCACATTTTTTCAAAACGGGGTAACATGGAACACATACATTAACCATAGTAAACTAAATGTTATTTGAAATATGTTTTATTCCAATTTTTGAGTTATAAAGCAAAAAAGCGCCTGTTATTAGCGGGTTGGTTGGAACGGCACCTCTGGGAGAGATGAACCGTGTGAGGCAGTTGAGCTGATAGTAGCCAACGACAAAAATTAGATGCAAGACCACAGAAGTAAACTTTAAAAGTTTGAATAACAACTCAGTTCAGTGGTAAGAACGTGTGCCTCTGAACCGAATAGTACTGGATTCGTACCCAGGGTACTCCTTTCACTCTTTTATTATATACTGTAACATTAACATCAACCGAGGTTCTGGCATTGTATTTGAGCAAGTTGAATGTCAGCACGTTCCGTCTTTCGCAGGAGGGGGAATCTGTAGGTCCCGTATCCATGCGAATATTGGGCACGTTAAAGATCCCTACCCACCTTACAGAAAGGCGGGGGTTCGGCAACATTTCCAGGATATTGAGATGAAACTACTCCTTTGCGTCGGTGATTCGCCATATTTGCGGAAATAGGCCGACGTTAAAAAATAAAACACACACATAAAAAACATTTATTCCATTGCAAATGGAAAAACTTTTTTTCACATAGATCGCAACGCCTTTTGAATTTCATACAACTTTCATGTATGGATCTTTACAATCTTGGTTTTTTGGTTAAATAAAGATAAGTTGTAGTTAATTAAATAATACATGTTACGTGACCATAGACAAAATATCTGTAGCTCCCGTAACACTACTTTAGCCTTTTCTAATTCAGCGATCTTTTAGCGGATTTTTCGTTAAACGAAAAATTCACTAATGAGGAGATCTGTGTTTGTTTATGTACATATATATATATATATATATATATATATATATATATATATATATATATATATATATATATATATATATATATATATATATACACATCACACCGATAACTCAAAAAATTATGGGCCGATTTCGATGAAATTGGGTACGTACCTTCCTATTGCAGGTGGCTTGGATACATTTGTTAGCCAGGAAAATCAGACCAGTTTTTCCGGAAAAATTTTGGGTTTTCTTTCGGAAATTTTTTGTATCTCCGGAGCCATGACAACGAAATTTGGAACATACGTTTCTATACTATCAAACTTACCTTATGTGCTGAAATTGGTATCGCTAAGTTGAAAGAAAAAAAAGTTATAGGCATTTAAAAAATTTGGATGCCACTGTGATCAGAGGAAAGTACACGAACAAAATATTTTGTGTGATTAGCAAAGCCAATTGAATATTACATACAATGTTAAGTTTTCTTGGCGCAAAAAAGGTCATGAAGTGGCAGAAAAATTATTTTGAAAATTTTATAATTTTCCTTCTTAAAACGTCAAAGTCGCGATTTGAAACGTCAAAATTTGCAATTTTCAGACAACGAATTTGAAACAAACACGGTTTATGTAGAAGATATGTCGTAATAAGTGTGTTTTACAAAGCCTTAAGCTGCAGCTTCAGCTTCAACCATCACTGCCCTTCATTTTACTAACATATTTTCGGAAAATCTATTTCAAATTGACCCTCTTTCTGATGCTTCGGCAGTGATTTCAGCTATAGAATTATGGTTTACTATAGTCTATATTTTAGCAAATTTTTGTAGAAAAAATTTGCTATTGAGAAGACCACGAATTTAAAAAAGATCTCTTTAAATGAGCGCGAACTAGAACCCCTTAAAATCCATATACGGGGTCAGTTTCAGATTTCGCCTGTTTACACATATACAGGGTGACGCATCTCTACGATAAAGCTCAATATATCCTTTATTATACAAGATATGAGAAAAAAGTATATACGTTAATTATAGGGTATCTCGAGCTGCATCTTATAAGCCTATCTTGACAATTACATGCTGGCCCATAAGTCGTTGGTGATACAAACTTTCTTTTTTAATAGAACACCCCATTATGTTATTGCATTTTTGTGTGTTTCCATCAAATTATAATGCATGTTTGTAAGAAAAAAAATTATATTGTTCGTCGTTTTTGTGTTATTTCAGTTGTTTTGCAACTTTTCACGTTTTTGGCACCTACTTCAAACACATATCACAAGTTGTGATAGGGCGTTTTTATCAATAGATAGCGGAGCTCCATGGAAATGACGCGTTCAGAGAGCTTTTTGTTTGTATTACTCGTCGAAAAAATCGAGCTACCGTATACAGGCACTCTCAAATAGCGGCTGAATTTTAAAAGCTTTTGCAGAAATGTTTTGAGTGTTTCCAGAGATTTTATTTTTTGTAAGAATTTTGTGATATGTTGGTAATTAATAATAAATATTTAGTAAGTTATTGTAAATAAAAGTTGTCGAATTTTTGTGAAAAATATAATAGTGTAACATTAATGAAGGGAATTTTGGCCAAAATTTAATTAATTAATAATAAATGTTTAGTAAGTTATTGTAAAAAAAGTATCAGTCATTAATAAGATAATAAATAAATAAATTTAATTTTTGAATTAAAACAAATGTAAATTATATATTATATATAAATATGTGTGTGTGTGTGTGTGTCTATGTCTATATATATATATATATATATATATATATATATATATATATATATATATATATATATATATATATATATATATATATACACCAGATACTAAGTGTGTTATTTAGGAGTCTCCTGGAACCTGGTGTACCTAAAGTTTAAACACAGTCCACACTTCAACATCTCCTTTAAAGCTAGTAAATGAAACCAGTTAAATAGCGAGGGTCGGATAAATCCACTTCCAACTCATTGGGGACAGAATGCAAGTTCTTACTCCCCCACCAATATTAATTTGCTAGCATTTTTCACAGAGCGCTTATTTCTAAATCTTCATCGCATAAAATCGTCAACTGGCTATTTTATTAGACAATGTTGATGTTGCATTTTCTAATTAGGTAATAACTTATATAATAATGTATGCATATTTCTATAATTTGATGTTATTTATATTCTATAAGTTGTCATTTAGAAGCAGTAGCAACATGAGTGACACTGAATTATTATTTTCTTTCTTAATGAGTTTGTCACTTACTTGTTTTTGGTAATTTATACATTTAATTAATTATCTTTACTAAATTTAAGCCAATTTTAGCTAAAGATTTATTTAATAATTAAAATAATTTGAATAGTCATAAATGACTTGAATAATAATGTTAATAATACTTCTTTATTCCTTAGACATTAGACCCGAAGCTAGTGACATCAAATCATCTAAATGTGATTTTTTCACCTGTTTTAAGTTTTATTGTGCTGTAGAACTAACGTGCATCATTTATCTGGTAATTAGCTGAGAAGCCCTGTTGCGTGTTGCTACTTGGAGCAAATGCATTTAGAACAGAGCTCATATTAAAATTTATTTTCGCTGCTTTCACTAATAACGCCAAACTATTGAATACTTAAATTCTCAAATCATGTACCTAATATAGTTATTACGATGTAAGGGTAAAATTATACTGTCACGGTTTTTGTTGCTTTTTTATTACCCACAAGTGATTATGTTGTTTATTTAATGATTTTTAAAACGCCTGTAAAGGACTTCTTGTACATTTCTTTTTAGAACCTGTTTTTAGCGATGTAAAAAAAAATCGCTAATGAGGAGATCTGTGTTTATATATATATATATATATATATATATATATATATATATATATATATATATATATATATATATATATATATATATCCGACCGATAACTCAAAAAATAATGTACCAATCTTGATCAAATTTGGTGAGTACCTTCCCTTTGTAAGTGGCTTGGACAAGTTCGTCAGGCAGGAAAATCAGATCATGTTTTCCCGGAAAATTATGTGTTTACTTTCTAAAACATTCACATCTCCGGAAGTAACAAAGTAAGGGCAACCAAATTTGATAAGCGTGTGTGTTATAGATCTAACTCTGTACCAGGTCTCTAGCTTTAAAGACCAAAAAGGTATGAGCAGTTAAAGAAACAAATTTTGGAGTTTTCCTCAAAACGTCAAAATTGGCAATGTTTAGGCAACGAACGTGAAACAAATTCGGCTTTTGAAAAGAAAATGTTGCAAGAAGAGTGTCCTGCAAACCTTTAAGCTTTAGATTCAACCGTGATTGCCCTTAATTTTACTAAAATGTTTACATAACATTCATTTCAAATAGACCCTTTCTCTGATGCTTTGGCTGTCGGTTTAGTTAAGTTGATGCTTTCGCTGTAGGTTTAGTGAAGCTTATGGTTGAACGGTCTATAATTAAGCTAATTTTCGTAGAACAAATTCGCTAATGCATTTTGGATTTTTTATCGAAAAATGACGCGTTTGTAAGAAAAAAATCTGGACGCTGTAAGTGAGTTTGGGTAGCGAATTTTCGATAAATTTGCAGTTTAGCTCCCGAACGCTTTTCAAAAAACTGTTTTCAGAAACCTGCCTAGGGCCCCCCTTGAATCCACACACCCCAAGAAAAATTTCTTGTTCACACCCTCCAAGGAAGTTACGGGACCAGGAGTGAGTAGGGGTGTATAATTATTATTTTTTAGCTAATTTTCGTAGAAGAAATTCGTTAATGCATTTAAATGTGGTGATTTAAAAGTCAAAATTGACAATATTTAGGCAAACAACCTGGAACTAATACGGGCTGTGGAAAGAAAAGATCTCAAAAATAATGTTTTACAAACCCTGAAGTTATAGTTTCAACCGTCATTGTCCTTCATTTGACTAAAATATTTCCAGAAAATTTATTTCAAATACACCCTTTCTCTGGCGCTTTGAGTTTCTTATCCTTAGAGTTTATCGTTTAATGGTTGGTATATCATTTGTGTCGGATTTTCGTAAAAAATCAATATAACCCAATATATCTGTTATTGTACAAGATACGAAAAAATTGTATACATTAATTATAGGGTGTCTTGAGCTACATCTCAAAAAATTATTTCTACAATCACAGGGTGGCCTTTTTTTTAATCCAACACGCCTTATGTTATTGCATTCTTGCATTTTCTATCGAAATATAATGCATGTTTGTAAGAAAAGAAATTCGGGACGCAGCAAGTGCGTTATGGTAGCGAATTTTCATTAAATGCTACAAAATTGAATAGCTCAATTTGCTATTAACCTATAAGGTTAACCAAGAAACTGGTGTTTTCGGGAATACTTTAAGTTTACAGAAATTTTTGTCTATTTTCAAACAATAAAGTTATTTTGATGAAACATGGCACATTGTTTCTATTATATAGGTTATACTGGTAACCAAATTTGATGCCTACTTTCTTAAAAAAAAGGCACATATTTCGTATTAAAAACAATTTTATCAAAATTCACTACCATTACGCACTTGCTGCGTCCAGACTTTTTGGCATAGTCAAGCTTTAGGCATTTAACAAATGTATGAGATTTCAAGTATACAACCAAGATTCAACAAGCTTTTAGGGAAATTTTGTAGAAAAAAATTCATTCAAATTAAGGAAATTGCTAGTTTTGAATTTTGATTTTTTTATTTTTATATATAGCTTCTTTTTGATGTCTTGGATAATTTGGATAGCAAGGAAAATTAGACCAGCTTTTGCGGGAATATTATAGGTTTTCTTTCAGCAAATTTTTGTTTCTTCGAAAATAACAAAGCTATGGCAACCAAATTTAATGGGCAGTTTATCATTGGGGAGCCTATACCATATATGGAAAATCAGATATCTAAGGTAAAAGAAAAAAATTTATAATTATTTAATGAAAGACGATGTTTATGGTTTAAAATATTTTAATGAAAATTCGCTACCATAATTCACTTGCTGAGTTCAAATGAAATTGGGTTTCTAAGGACAAATTCACATTTCTCTGGAAACTTAAAAATTATCTTTAGCTGTTTTTTTTTTAGTTTTGCAAAATTGTTTTTAGAAATTTATGCAGAAACGAAAATATTTACCGTATTTTGTGGAAAACTTTTTAATGATTTTTCAGTGAATTTTTGGGGAAAAATGTTTTTCGCCGAATTCTTTTTTGGAAAAACAAGTATATCGCAAATAACGGAGTTATTTTAATGGGTTTCTTGATAATATTATTATTATACTATTATTATACTTTCTTTCAAATTTGCAGTCTTTCAGCTAAAGAAACATTGACTTATTGGCGATAGAATCCGCTCATAAAAAGAGGTCATTACAAAGCCAGAGCGATAGCCTCTATGACTATAGTTAGTAGTAGATAATGTGTATTGTTTAGCTTTCTTCTTAAGTTTTTTTGAGTAATTTGTGTTCCAAAGAATCGTGTGATGTTACTATAATCTCTGTATAAAATGTGGTAGTTGCAATGTATGCAACATGTCTGAAGATTGTCGTTTCGACATGTGTGGCCGTGATTCGCCAAAGACAAAGCAAGAAGCAAAGACTCCCGCACTCGATTGGCTCGACAATCGATTCGCGGAAATGATCTACCATCTACGACAACCATCCTGAACACACAGTAATGTACTTTCTTCCATCTTCCCTGTAAAACAACTCGAACGTGTACACAATTACTGGTACCTGCTTAACTGTTCTTCGAATTGATAGATAGTTGCAAAAATAAAAGACAAGAGAGCTATACCCAAGAGTGTCCAACTTCGTGATAAAAGTAACAGCAGTTAGTACATATATAAAAGTATATTTAGAAAAACTCTGGACGCAGCAAGTGCGTTATGGTAGTGAATTTTCATAAAAATGTTTTTATTGCAAATATGTGTGTTTTCTTTTTAAGAAAGCAGGCATCAATTTTGGTTACCAGTGTAACCTATATAGTAAAAACAATTTGCCATGTTTCATAAAAATAACTTTATTGTGTGAAAATGTACAAAAATTTCCAAAAGTAAACTTAAAATGTTCCCGGAAAAACTCGTTTCTTGGTCAACCTTATAGGTTAATAACAAATTGGGCTATTCAAATATGAAGCATTTGATCAAAATTCGCTACCATAACGCACTTGCTGCATCCAATATTTATTTTATTACAAACATGCATTATATTTCGATGGAAAATGCAAAAATGCAATAACATAAAGCGTGTTTGATTAAAAAAAAAGAAAATTTGTATCACCAACGACTTATGGGCGATCCTGTGATTGTAGAAAAATGTTTTTAAATGTAGCTCAAGACACCCTATAATTAATATATAAATTTTTTCATATCTTGTATAATAACGGATATTTTGACGTTTTAAATCGCAACTTTGACGTTTTGAAGAAAACCCCAATTTATTTTTCTTTAAATGCCTATAAATGTTTTGTCTTTTGACCTACATAGCCAAATTTTTGTAGATAGCTTACCTATAAGGATATAAACCCGCGTACAGAATTTGATTGCCCTTACTTTGTTAATTCCAAAGATATAAAATTTTTTTAAAGAAAACACAAAATTTTCCGGGAAAACCTTGACAGATTTTCCTGGATAACGAACTTGTCCAAGCCATTTACAAGGGGAATTTATTCACCAAATTTAATTAAAATCGGCTTATTATTTTTTGAGTTTTAATATATATATATATATATATATATATATATATATATATATATATATATATATATATATATATATATATATATATATATACATATAAAATTGAAACTGACCCCGGATATGTGTTCTGCGGGGCCTAATTAGCTCTCATTTGAAGAAATTTTTTCAAAATTCAAAAGTCGGCATCTCCTCGTTAGTGCATTTTTTTTAAAGAAAATTCACTAAAAGTCTAGAGGCAGAAAGTACGTTGTGGTAGCGATTTTTGATAAAAACATTTGAAATCTCGAAAAATAACAAAACAATTACTTTCGGATATACACATTTGTTTTAAGAAAGGTTATTTCGGAGAAATCGCTTCGATTTGGTTCGTTAACGAACTCATTTAGGCAATTAACGGAGGAAAGATTATAAATTGGGTAGATATCTTCCTTTCGTAACTAACTTGGATAAGTTCGTTAGCTAGCCCGGGGTAATTTTACATTGTCCTTCGAAATATATTTTTAAGTTATTTTAAAACACAAGCCGCCCTTATAGAGGGCGGTACAAACTAAATTTTAGGTTTTTACTTTTTTTAGAAAATTTTCGTTTAGGCATTAGGTTTAAGCGAATTGTGGCAGAAAAAGTTCAAATTTTCGTAGAAAAAAAATCAGATAATTAGAAGATCGCGACATGTCAATTATAAATTAGAAAATGACATCCTGTATCGTGAAAATTCAGCGTCCATTCAACCCCCTTCGAGTGAGCCCCAAATTTTTAAATGGGAAGTGGGGGTTTGTGATACTAAATTTGACAGACCTCTGCATCCTTTGTTCAAAAATGCTAGTTATTATAATTTTTTTATTAATAACTAGTCGCGTTATAAGAAAAAAGTAAAAGCACATAAATCCTAATATAGATGTTCAAAATGCATGCATTGAACGTCTTGGTAGGATTCTCATACCTAGTTAATAAAAATGTTGTCTAACGTTAATCAACATCTGAGGTGTGGTGGACCTAATCGCAATCATTATTTTTCTTAGGTTGGGCGCTGTTTCACTCTTGAGTGGCCTGCTCGCTTTACTGATTTGACGCCATGTGATTTTTTTCCCTTGAGGCCACTCAAAGATTGTTTTCTACAAATAAACGCCATTAACTCTGAAAAAAAAAACGAAAAGCTAGCATTAAGCAGGTAACGATCACTCAGCAAAAGCGAATATTTTAGTACGGAAAACGCCTCTCAGTTAAAATAACGGATACAAGAAACAATAATATAAGAACAAAAGGGACAGGACTTAAGTTTCTGGACAACCTATGTTAACTGTGACTACTCAACATCCCCGCTAGGACCAAATATGGACACAAACATCTTGATTACTCCAGTGAGGTGTGAATCCTCAGCGTCCTCAGAAAAATAAAACAAGAGTCCCTGAAGTACGGGAAGTAAAGCTCGGGCCTGATCAAGTTTCAAGGAATTGTCTGGGAATGGTCGTGTTCCTCAGAGTGAAGTATATAGGCTGTGAATACTCAACATCCCTACCAGGATCAAGCCACGGTATAAATTTCTCGATTACTTGAGTGAGCTGTAACTCCTCAGCGTCCCCTACAAAAATAATACAAAGTAGTGTAACATGCAGGACCATATAAAGGTAGGTAGCACAATGCTGAAATATTTCGATTGCTACAATCTGAGTGAAAAGCGTAACATTCGAAATATATAAATTCGCCACAAAATATTAAGGCGAACAATTTTTTACCTATGAAAATGAAAGAAGTTCGAGACGCAGTGTGTTATGGTAGTGAATTTTTATTAAATGTTTCAAGCTTGAATAACTCAATCTTCGATTAACTTAGAAAGTTGAATTTTGGTGTGTAGTAAAACCAACATATCCGCCAAATGTCATTAAAATAACTTTGTACTTTGCGGAAAAAAAAATTTTTCGAAAGAAAATTCAAAATTTGAAAAACTCAATTTTCTATAAATCTAGAAATTAGAATTTTGGTACGTAGTAACGCCTTTCTCAGGATAACATATCCACCGAATTTCATTAAAATAGTTTTGTAATTTTCAGAGAAAAAATTTTTTTTTGAAAGAAAACTCAAAATTTTCTCGGAAAACCTTGTCCGATTTTCGTGACTAACGAACTCATCCAAACCATTAATAAAAGAAAGGCACTTGCCGAGTTTCATCAAAATCGGTTAATTATTTATTGAGTTTTCGGTTGGATATATATATATATATATATATATATATATATATATATATATATATATATATATATATATATATATATATATATATATATATATATATATATATATATATATATAAACATATAAAAATTGAAACTGGCCCCGGATATGGGTTCTAGGGGTCCAGGTTCGCGCTCAATTGAAAAAAAAATTTGCAAAGTCTCACTATCCATACCTCTCTATTAGTGAATTTTTTTAAATAAAAATTCACTAAAAACAAAAATTGATTATTTTTTACCAAAAAGCAAGAAAAAAGAAACAAATATTTTAGGGAGAAAATCAATATGCCGTCCATTAAAGAAAAAAAGTTAACTGTCGCGACTCAGAAAGCCATTAATTTAAAGAAATTTTAAATTCACCGTGGAAACCACAATGGTGAATTATATCCCCATACTAAATTTAATGTTGATAAGCAACATAGTAAGTAGCAAATAGTAAATCGTATATTTTCTCCATCAATGTTTACATGGCGCGTTAAAATAACTAAAATGCGATACAGTTATTAACATTTAAAATAAACCGACATAAACTATGTATTAACAAAACCCTAAATTAACAAAGATAAAACCCTAATCAATAAGGCAAACTGTTAAAATACATTCCAAACGAAACCAACCAGACAAAGCAAACGAGACAAAATACTTCAATAACCATAAATAAACTTGAATTTTCACATTAAAATATATACTCCCAAAGCAACACGAAACATATCTCAACAGAAGGGTAGATAAGATAATTTCCGAAATTTACACAGTTAAAAAAGCTAAACAACACTAACAAGTAAGTAAGGCTAGATGCATTCTCACAACAATTAGAACCGTTGTATACAGTCTCTATGTTTTAACACTTTGTGTTATTTGGAGCTGGCGTGACAACATACTACTTGGCTCCGCAACTAGGTGGCGACACGCTCACTACTCACTTAGTGTTGAAAGGCTGGCTACTTTAGCCGTCTTATTTATAGGTGTATTTTCGCTGCAATTAGTATGCCGTAGTGACGAGCTCTAACGAGAGCGAAACCGGTCTACGGTTCTAATTGTTGTGAGAATGCAATGTTAGTTAGTTGTATAGAGTCTCTATTTTTTAACACTTTGTGTTATTTGGAACTGGCGTGACAACATACTACTTCCGCAACTAGGTGGCGACACGCTCACTACTCACTTAAGTAAGTTGATCCACAAGATACAGTACATGTGTGCACACTTATTTATTGACTATTCGTTACAGAAACTCTTTTAATGTGTCGATTGCTGTTTTTACGACGATCCTTTTTACTGCCTTGTGAAACTGTAACGTCGGTTTACTCTTTAGTCTAGTCGGTAATTTGTTATACGGCTTGGGAATCCAATAGTCAACTCCTTGTTGTGTTTGAGTCAGCCTATGATATGGTGTTCTCAGATTATTTTTATTTTGGGTATCAAAACTGTGTCCTTGATTATTCATTGGAAATTTATTTCAATTACAATGTACATATCTAACACAATGTAATATGTACAGTGGCGGGAGTGTAACTATTCCCTCAACTTCAAGTTCTTCCTACAGCTTTAAGTTGATTTTAAACCCGCCAATATTCTGACAGCCCTCTTCTGCATTAAAACGACATCATTTGCAGAAGGTCAATTACTCCACAAAAGTACTCAGTATGTGAGCAGGCTGTGACAGTGTGCAAAGTATGCTGTTTCTGCTATCTCCTCAGTGTTGAACTGTTTTACTGATCTTACTGTATATATTGCAGTCGACAACTTTTTCATTACACACTTAATGTGGATGCTCCAAGTAAGCCTATTGTCTATTTCAATCCCCAAAAATGTAAAATGTTGCAACTCATATCTGCTCTCAAAGCTCCAGTGTTGCATTTTATCAGTATTTAACATAAATTTATTATTGTCGAACCACTTTTTGACGATTCCAATGTTTCTCTCTTACGTGCTCCAGGTCGTACTCTTGACCCGGGATGATGCATCATCTGTATAGAAGTAGGTGGAGATTGTCTCGCATGGTATAGCCGAATCATCAACATAAATGATAAACAGAATCGGTCCCAATATATGTCCCTGTGGCACTCCATAGAAAACATTTCTCTGAAAAATATTCATCCAGAAGCACCGCTTGTTGTCTGTCCTGAAAGTGAGATTCAATAATTTTTAGTTGTGTCCCACCTTACTCCGTAATATTCCAACTTGTTTAATCAAATATCGTGGCTGATGGAGTAAAACGCTTTTGATAAGTCAGTTGATATTATTTCAGCTTGCTCGTTGCAATCTTTTGATTGTATATATTGGTTTACGTTTTCAATAAGAGGTGTTATCGAGCGCTTACTTCGGCAACCATGACCTCGCCTTAAAAAAATTTTCAAATAGTAATTAAAACGCTGGCAGAATTGCCAGTGGCCTGTAATTGCCTGGTTGCTTGTTGTCACCTCCTTTCTGCGTGGGGATTATTTTTGCTCGCTTTACTTGGTTAGGAAAAGAACCTTCCATAAGCTATTTATTTAAAAATAATGTCAATGGTGTCACTATTTTTCCTTCCAGATCTTTTAGTAAAGAAGTCGACATTCCATATATGTCCTAGTTTTGGAGACATTTAAGCAAGAAAAAAATGACAGTTTTTGGTATTTCGCTTATATCTAGGAAGCTTTGAAACTTTTTGTAAATCTATAAATACCTTCGAGTTGCCCTTGTAATTTTTGACTATTGACTAAATGATTTCTTGTCCATACATATGTCTTTGGGCCGATTTATCGGAGTGATGTAACGGATGATTACTTCACGTTGTTTGGTTTAGTGGGGTTTTATACCCTTGGGGTGTTTTAATGTACTGGTGATAGCACTATTTTCGGTCGTTTGTATTTGAGAGTGGTTTTTTCGTCGTAATTGGAGATGTCTTGTAGTAATGGGTTGTCATGAGTAGATAATTTTTCATAAGTTTTGGCTACGGAGTTTCTGATAAATTCTTGGATTGTTGGCGTATCTGTATCTTTATGTAGTTGCGTGTTTCGTACGTACCATGGGGCTTTCATTATTTGACGTAGGCATTTGTTCTGTACAATTTGTATTTGGTTTATATATGATTTCGCAGCATGACCCCAAGCCCGGCAAGCGTAGGTCAGCATGGGTCTGATTACTGTTTTGTAGATTAGGAGTTTGTTTTCCGGAGACATCGTACTATAGTAACCAATAAGCGGGTGAAGTTCGCCTTTTACAGCCATGGCTTTAGTTTTTGTTGCCGCTGCATGTTTTCTAAATGTTAGTTTATGGTCTAATATGACGCCTAGACCATAAACTAACATTTAGAAAACATTGTAATTGTGCAACTTTTGCCCCATTTAACCAAGTTTGTAACTCCTGCGGTTTCGGAGTTCCCAATGATGTCGAGGGTCAAAGTCCCGTCCCTTTTATATTAAATATTTTCCATAAAAATTTTCTAAAATATACTGGTCTTATGTTGCTTATGTTATTAAGTATACTATTATAAATCTTCATAACGCCTATAGAAATGTTTGTGGAAGAAAGAAGAGAAGGAAAAGCGATTGATAAAATTATGAAAGGGACATTAGATAACATTGTAGTGATAGTTTGATTATTTGACTATTTCGACAAAATTATCTTAATACACGCACAGGCATAGGTTCTTTGTAAAACATAATGTATAATTTTGACCACTAATAAATGAGTTTAAAATATCATAGTTTGGCTTAAATCTTGTTTACGTTGAAAGCAGAAAAATATATAAAGCCGGTTTTTAAAAGGTCAACTTGCTGTCACATCTTAGAAAAACTAGACCGCTAATGCGGCCTGATGTGTATGTAGCAATATTTGTGAGGGAAAAGAGTTTTGACACATGTCAGTGAGCTTATTGCCAATAAGATGAAACCAATGCATCAGTAATGCGTATTGCATGTACAGTTAAAACACTAAAGCGTTAATAAGGTTGAGATAAAGATTTTCTATAGACGGCATAAGCCTACATTAGCTTGATCAAATAACGAAGTTTGCAATTATAATTATTATACTATTATACAAGTAGTTTATTAATCCTTTAATGCATCTAAACGCTGTATGTATTAGCAGATTTCTTGTAGGCATACATGCATAATTTATAAAGTATATATACTTTCTACTGAGTAATACAGATTTTATGGGTTTTATTAAATTCCTTAGTACATTCATTTATATCAAGTTAATTGATTTATGGCTTAGTATGTTGTGAAATATTGTTAATTGTGCAACAGTAAAAACGCTTGGTTAGTTTTATAACACCCTCAGCCACACACAAACCTAAGCATGAGGTTATTTTTAATGAATTACTATATTACTTCTAATCAATATCTCGGAAATAGTTGGATCAATTTCAGTTACTTGCCCCACAAAATAAATTGTTCCTTTCTTTCTGCTAAACTCAACGAATAAGTAGTCTTCAATTTTGGCGATGCAAACATCAAAGACATAGCCTTCATTTAAGAGTTGTCATTTTTATTCGAGGGAACTAAAAATGAATCCATGCCATCAAGACAGCGTCACTGCCCTCCCAAACCAATTAATTTTCGGATCTGTCCCTTTTTCGTAGTTGAAATCGTACGTCGACCTCATTTGTGACCTTTCGTTAGCTTACCAACGCTTTGCGGGGCCTTCAAAAATAAAAGCACCTCCATTGGATAGACCATTGTTGATGTATGATTCATAACTGGCGATTGATGACTTTGGACATATGCCTTTGGTTGAAGACTATGCAACCGTACTCTAGGCAATTTTGAAACAACAGAATCTAAAGTTTCTTCCATAAGGTTTGGCATATCAGTCACCACACTTGAGCAAAACTCACCACATCTAATAAAAATATTAAAATGAAATGGGGATATTCCAGACACTCTGACGCCACTTGATGATATTCTTTAGGATGAAAGCCTTGGGAGTAAGCTTCTCTCAAGAGACCGGGCTTGTTAAATATTGTTAAAAAATTCCTGCGTGATTGGTCGTCACCCAATTAAATGCAGTGCAATTGTAAAACGTTTTCAAGGGTCCGAAAACCGTTCGGTGCAGTGGCAGCAACTTATGTGATGTATATGGTGCCATCCCTTGTCCACCGACGTGCCGTTAGTGACCTCTCTTTCTTTTATAGATATTTGCACTGGCACCAACCCTTTTCGGGGCCTTCAAAAATGAAAGAACCTCCATTGGATAGACCATTGGTCATTTATGATCCATAACTGGTGACTGATGACTTTAGACATACGCCTTTGGTTGAATACTAGGCAACCGTACTCTAGGAAATTTTGAAACAACAGAATGTAAAGTTTATTCCATAAGGTTTGGCCTATCAGTCACCAAACTTGAGCAAAACTCACCACCTCTAATAAAAATCTTAAAATCAAATGGGGATACTCCAGACACTCTGACGCCACTTGATGATATTCTTTAGGATGAAAGCCTTGGAAGTAAGCTTCTCCAAAGAGACTGGGCTTGTTAAATATTGTTAAAAAATTCCTGCGTGATTGGTCGTCACCCAGTTAGATTCAGCGCAATTGTAAAACGTTTTCAAGAGTCCGAAAACCATTTGGTATAGTGGCAGCAACTTATGTGATGTATATGGTGCCATTCCTTGCCCACCAACATGCCGTTGGTGACCTCTCTTGCTTTTATAGATATCTGCACGGGCACCAACCCTTTGCGGGGCCTTCAAAAATGAAAGAACCTCCATTGGATAGACCATTGTTGATTTATGATTTATAACTGGCGATTGATGACTTTGGACATATGAGGTTGAAGACTACGCAACCGTACTCTAGGCAATTTTGAAACAACAGAATCTAAAGTTTATTCCATAAGGTTTGGCCTATCAGTCACAAAACTTGAGCAAAACTCACCACCTCTAATAAAAATATTAAAATCAAATGGGGATATTCCAGATACTCTGACGCCACTTGATGATATTATTTGGGATGAAGGACTTGGGAGTAAGCGTCTCCAAAGAGACCGGGCTTGTTAAATATTGTTAAAAAATTCCTGCGTGATTGGTCGTCACCCAGTTAGATGCAGCATAATTGTAAAACGTTTTCAAGGGTCCGAAAACCGTTTGGTATTATAGTGGCAGCAACTTATGTGATGTATAAAGTGCCATCCCTTGCCCACCGACGTACGATAGTATTTAGGCTCTGAACCCTCGTGGTGTGTTGTTGGAAAAAAAAGATTCCTCTTACTTATTACTTTTCAGGTGATGTAAACACTAAAACTAATATGACAATTGACATTACAGTCTATTTGAAATCTTGCGGGAATCGATAACGAGATTTCAATTTACATTTTCTAATTAAAAAAGACACTCCAACAATGAAATGTCACATGAGTTATTTCTTCAGCATTATTACTTGTGACCCCTGTTTATTTTCCCCACTCATTCATTGGTTGAGACAGAATTGCTACGCTTTTGCTACTTCTTCCATAAGGCTCTGTACAAAAAAAAACATGGCGTTGCTGATCCCACGTGATTGTTGACCAAGCTCTCTGACGAAAGTATGACCACACTGTCTTTATACAATCACTGTGAAAAACTATTAGGAAAAATTTTCCTACTATAACGCACTCGCAGCATCTGGCCTTTTTAGTGAATTTTGATTTTAAAAAAATCACCAATAGAGGGTAACGATGGTGAGACTCTGCCAAAATTTCAAATTAGTGAGAACCAGAACACCTAGAACCCATATCCGGGGTCAGTTTCCATATATATATATATATATATATATATATATATATATATATATATATATATATATATATATATATATACAGGGTGGCGCATTGAAAACGAAACAGACCGATTTGCGTCCAGAGAATTATTTTTTTTAAAAACGCTGAAGCACGTCAATGTTAATATTGGGGGAGACTTGTTTTGACATAAAACTCAACTTTGTCACATCAACCCCTTCAAGGTGGTGATAACAACCCTTATATTTTAAATAGGGAACATCGGTCGAGTTTTACATCATTTGAAAGCTCTTTCTTTTATGAATTCAGCACACTAATTTTTTTGGAAGTGTTATCAACTCGTTTAAAAATTATTCACAGTTGGATTTGCAAGAACGTATTTCATTCATTGTGATAAGAAATGCACTGATTAGTCAATTTTTCGTTAAAAAAAAACTAAAAAACAAAACCAAACGTTCAAAAATGTTTATTCGGTTAAGTAAGTGTTCAAACTGTTCACCACCAGCTTCCATGCAAAAGTACAAATTTTGTTCAAAACGAGCTCTGATGATCTGGAGCATTTGTGAAGTTATTAGACGGAATTCTTTAACAATGCATCGTCATAATTCTTCCAGAGACTCCGGTTCAGTTGCGTAAATTCTACGTTTTAAATGGCCCCATAGAAAGAAGTGTAAAGGAGTTAAATCCGGTGATCTAGGGGGGCACTAAATAGCACCTCTACGCCCAATCCATTGCTCTGGAAACGCTCTGTTCAAAAACTCCCTAACACGTTGTGAAAAATGCGGAGGAGCTCCATCTTGTTGAAACACTAATTGATTTTCTTGATAGCGATCATCATTTTCAACAATGTCAATTGGTAGAGGGTAAACGATATCTTCTAGTAACTCTAAATACGTTTCGCCACTCAAATTGCCATCAAGAAAAATTGGTTCGATTAAACGGTCTCCAAAATGCCAGTCCAGACATTCAATTTCTGTGGAGTTTGAGTGTGGACTTCGTGAAAATTTCTTGGATTATTATCTACCCAATAACGATAATTATGAGGATTGACTGTAGAGTTTAATAAAAACGTACACTCGTCTGAAAAACATATATTGGACAGAAAGTTCCCGTTATCAGCTATTCGTGCAGTCATAACTTCACAAAACTCCAGCCGCCGTTTAAAATCATCTTCATTCAGTTGTTGTACAAGATGAATTTTATACGGGTGAAATTTATTATGCTTCAATATTTGCTGAATTATTGGTTGAAAAGTTGGTCTTTTGATGTTTGGCACAGTGGCCAATTTTCTCGTGCCGAAAGTTGGGTCTGCAGCAATTTGTCCTAAGACTTCAATCTCAGTAGTCTCATTTCTGAACGGAAATTCACGTTCAGGATCCGGTTTTTTGTTGGCTAATGAACCACTTTTTCGAAACTTTACAACTAACTCCAAAATGTATTTTCTGTTAACATGTCTGTTCGGATGTCGTTCATTAAACAAATTTACAGTATGGTTGGCACAGTCATCGTTGTTGAAAAAAAAAAGTAATTATTTCAACTCTTTCTTCTACAGAATCCACCATTGTGAAATTAATTTTCGGTAGTACTATCAAGTATCAAACCGACCGATAAACTGAAATAATAAACCCCATTTCTCTCATCTCGATAAGAAATGTCAATTTTTTGTTTACAAACCAACAAAACATTGTTAAATGCGTTTTTGTATCTACAACTGTGAATAATTTTTAAACGAGTTAATAAAACAATTAGTGTGTTGAATTCAGAAAAGAAAGTGCTTTCAAATGATGTAACACTCGACCCATGTTGCCTATTTAAAATATAAGGGTTCTTATCACCACCCTCAAGGGGTTGATGTGACAAAGTTGAGTTTTATGTCAAAACAAGTAACATGTCTCCCTCAATATTAAAATTGGCGTGTTTCAGCGTTTCTTAAAAAAAATTCTCTGGACGCAAATCGGTCTGTTTCGTTTGCAATGCGCCACCATATATATATATATATATATATATATATATATATATATATATATATATATATATATATATATATATATATATATATATATATATATATATATATATATATATATATATATATATATATATGTATGTATGTATGTATGTATCCAACCGATAACTCAAAAAGTAACTAACCGATCTGGATGAAACTCAGTAAGTACCTTTCTTTTATTAATAGCTTGGATGAGTTGGTTATCCAGAAAAATCGGATAGCGTTTTCCCGGAAATTTTGAGTTTTTTTTCGAAACAAATTATATCTCCGAAAATTACAAAGCCTTGGGAGCGACGTTACTACATACCAAAATTCAACTTTCTAAGTTTATAGAAAATTGAGTTATTCAAATTTGAAGCATTTGATTAAAATTTACTACCGTAACGCACTTGCTGCCTCCCGAACTTTTCCAATTTGTGGTTGTTGACTTCCATAGCAAAGCACATATTCCTTTAATTCTTTTCTTTATTTCTTTTTCTTGCATCTTATTCATACTTTTTTACCTTCTTTGCCATGATAATGTTCTACATAAATATATTTATATAGAGGTCGCACCGTTTCTGTCAATATAAAAATGGTAATCGATGATCGTTTAAAACTTCTACACAAGATAACGTTTCAGAATGTCTTCATAAACGTAGCACTCATGAGAATATCCTACTACAATGTTATTACTTTATCTTCAGATATCAGGCCATAAAAATATAAAAATTATCTCAGCCAGTGTTCCTGAGGTGCGGTGCGTGGGTAGAAAGATTATTATAAATGCATTTATAATACTATAACACTGGAAGATACAGCTCCATCTCAACGTTTATACTCCGGGCCTCGAGCTAATTCTGATTATAAGCTTTGACATAACATGAATTTAATGTCATCTAAAGTAAGAGGTGTTAATGTATCATGTTGGTATTGTGGTTAAGCGGTTTAAATCAAGATTGCAGAACTAGGATATATTATAATATTAGAAGGAATTGCGGATTAATAAACATTCAATTTTCTAAGGAGTCTATTTTAAAAGAAGTATTTCCTATATATTTCATTTCGGAAGACGCCACGTGTTTTGCCCTTAGCCAAGAATGCTGATTTCTCAATTGATAAATAATATTTCACCAAATGGGATTATGCGGAAACGGTTTGACATTTAGATTTGACCTTCATTCAAGGTCGTAGATAAGGGTGGTAGAGAGGGTATTTACCCCTTCCCCCTAGGAGTACAAATATAATTCAAAAATTATTTGTCATAAGAATACGAAATAGGTAGATAAATTTTCTAATTGTTGGAACATAAAGTATATCATATTGCAATATTCAATAACATAGTTCTCTGTCCCTGTCGTATTAACTGGTATCAACAGATACAATAAGTATTGTTACAAAGAACTCCAAGGGATGTGGGTGCGGTGTTGCCACATCTCCAAAATTTCCCCATACATCTGGGAATTGTTGCACAATCTGGCAACACCGTCCCAGGCCCCCCTGGAGGTGCCTGAGGTGACCCCCCACAGGCGAAGCCTTAACCCTCTAGGACCAAAAATAACGAAGTTACCAACTTCTACTCCGTCGGAACGGATAACTTAGATCTGCACATTCCGAACACCCTGTATATACACCCTGTATACGCAGAGAACCCCTACACCCTGTATACGCAGAGAGATCTTATAGTACGAGAAACACCTCTTGTGTAAC
>OZ023263.1:71113869-71498869 GCA_964006375.1 Tillus elongatus | reverse complement strand
GTCCTAAAATATTTCCAGAAAATTCATTTCGAATAGAGCTCTGACGCTTCGGCAGTAGTCTTAGTTAGGGAGTTTCTGGTTTAAGTTTTAGCCAATTTTCGTAGAAATATTTTGCTATAGAGGAAACCGCGACTTTTGAATGTTGAAAAGATTTCTTTAAATAAGCGTGAACTAGGCTCGCTAGCACCCATATTCGAGGGGTAATAAACTTACCCTTGCCCATGTCCGGGGTTAGTTTTAGTTTTTATCTGTTAAAATATATATATGATGACGCATTTCTATGGTAAAGACACGAGAAAAAATTATATATAGGGTGTCTTGAGCTGCATGTAACTAAATTATTTGGTAATAAGTGGCCCATAAGTTGTGAGTGATACAAAATTATTGTTTAATCGAACACCTCTTATATTATTGCATTGTTACATCTTCCATCGACATATTGCAAAATGCATGTTTGTGATAAAAAACTTAATAGCCCTCATTGTTGAGTAGTTATTTGAAATGTTTTGTAACTTTTCACATTTTTTGCGCATAACAAAAATTATGATACGGCGTTTTTACAAATACATAGCAGGTCCCATGAAAATGACTCATTCTGAGTGGTTTCGTTTATATTACTCGTCGAAAAAATCGAGACGCCGTGTACAGGGCACCCTCAAATTGTGAATAGATTTGAAAAATACAAAATGCCGTAACTCTTCTTTTCTTCCGATCTTCGTAAAAAAAATGTTTGCAAAGTTTCATGCAATTTTTTTTACAAGTTTTGTTGAAAAGATTTCTGTGCATAATTGTATTTAGGTAGGTGGGTAAATAGCTTGAAGAGGTTCGTTGGCCAGGAAAATATGACCAGATTTTTTGGGAAGAAGTTCTTTTTCGGAGATTTTGTAGTTTTTCAAACAATAAAGTTATTTTTATAAAATATGGTAGGTACGTTGTTTCTACCATTGATACAGGTTATACTGCTAACCAAATGTGATGCCTGCTTTAATTGAAAAAGACATTTGCTTTTAAAAACATTTTTATGAAAATTCACTTCCATAACGTACTTGCTGCGTCTAGCCTTTTTTTAAAACCGCCTTATGAAAATTTGCACATAATGCACTTGCTGTAGCATGACTTTTTGTCTCTTTGTTTTATATTGACTATATTATAAATATTTTTTGTTCCAGGTATGTGACGTAAGAGCAGTATATCAGGTAAATAGAAAATGTACTGCACGATCACGTATAACAAAATATTTTGATCACTGTAGGAGTTAATAATATATGTAGCAATTTGCCTTCGATTAAAACCAACATATATATATATATATATATATATATATATATATATATATATATATATATATATATATATATATATATATATATATATATATATATATATATATATATATATATATATATATATATATATATATATATATATATATATATATATATATATATATATATTGGTGAACGTAAAGTCTGCAGTATTTTATTTTGATATCTTAATGGGAAAACTAAATACCATGTGGTCAGACGTTTATACTCTTTAGGTTGTTGTTGACTATCCACTTTAAAACATATAAAATATCTGTTTATTTTGCATTGTTTGAGATAGCTGTACGGCGGATCTTCAATAGTCATACAGCATTCATAAAACATTTTAATACTTGTTAATATGCCGGGAGATCTTTGCAGCAATGACTTTTAAGTGCCTAAGTGAAGGCTTCTTGAGTAATCTCATGTACGTGGATTAAGACGTACTGCCATTATAATTGTCCGCAGACGACATATAGCTTTTCCCTCAAGATTTTGCGCATTTGCACCTGACTTTAATCATCTCATTAAAGAAACATCCGCAAGTAATTACCTGTTATGCCCAGCGATTACTCATCGCCAGTTTTAATTGCAGCTTTCTGAAACTAAGGTTTTCATTATCAGATAACGCGTAAAGGTATTAAAAACGCTCTTTTATGTATTGCGACAGCTTAAGAAAATAAGAAGCTAACATTTTAGACCACATATGGCTTCAAATAAGTATTATCAATACTTTTACATATACAGGGCGAAATATTAGTAACCAAAGCTTAATGCATGCGCTTTTGTGCAAGATATAAAAAGGGTTACATACAGGGTGATTTACATACAAATATACCCCTCTTAACTTTTTTAGTATGGGAAAGAATCGAAAGCTTGCAGCGAAAACAATTAAAGGGGAGAGTAGATAAAGGTTTTATGTAACAAAATATATATTTTGAGTAAAATGCATTTGAATATATTTTACTTGTATATTTTGTATTGTTATAAAGGACATGCAAGAGTTGCCAAGAATGTGGAAAAGGAAATTCCAATTTCCACCAGCAAGGTACGAAATGCTGAGGACTATATTATGCTGACTAGGGCATAGGCCCTCATAATCTCCAGCATAGATCAGTGGAGGGAAAATGAGGTTGTGTGCCAGCCCGCTAGCCTGGTCTGTTTTACTGACGGATCACGGCTGGAGGAGCAGAAATCCTCCGGGGCGGGAATATAAATCGATTGCCTGGGGGTGCGAGAAATTTATGCTCTGGGCGCATATAGCACGGCTGTCGAAACAGATATGTACGCTATTCTGTCTGTAGCTAATTGACAGGAAGGAAAGACGAGCCCTGAGAAGTGTGTATACATTTGCTTAGATAGCCAGACGGTTCTACGGGCAGCTTGCGTGTCGAGAATTAGGTCAACGTTGCTTCAGGAGTGCGCTGACGTTCTTGCGGTACTGTCCAGGACAAAGGGGACGCAACTTGTGTCGGTTCAGGGACACTGTGGCGTCGCGGAGAATGAAGTGGCGAATGATCTCGCAAGGCATAGTTCCTGGCGGATGTTCTGTGGCCCGGAGCCTGCTATAGGCATAAGCAGGAGGGTGGTCTCCGACGGACTAGATAGGTGGACTGCGGAGGCCATGGAGAGGCATTGGGGGTCGGTTGGTGGCTGTAGCCAGGCGAGAGATTTCGTGGAGGGGCAGGACAGGGATAAGACTATCTGGCTTCTTGGTAGGAGTCGTTCTGCGCTTCGCCGCATCCTTGGGGTGCTGACAGGCCCCTGCGTTCTCAGAAGACACCCTACATTGGTAGGTGACGAGAAGGATCCCATTTGCCAGGAATGCGCCGAGACTGAATAAACGTCTTACCAATACCTGTGTGAATGCGAGGCTTTTGGGAAGCTTCTAGACCTTGAGACCACTTAAAATACTATGGGGACGACTCATGCTTGTCCGAACCATTGAAAGACTTTACCAAAGGAACTGAATGCGGCCCTCCACACGACAACGATGAGTGAGACTGCCCGGACAGTATTCTCAGATGGGGCTCTTCAAATGATGTTGTTTAATGCTGCTTTGAAGTGTAAGCAGCTGTTAGATTCTACCAGGTGTTATCCATTACCAGAAGAGGTGTTTTTCCCATGCATGGAAGACGTTATATTTTACATTTTACCCCATGGGGAAGACGTTATCCTATCTCTAATAATAACGCAGATAGCAACACATTCTCATCCAGTTTGGGACACACTGTATGTGAACCATCTACGAAACATAGCCGTGCGGTAACGCGGTAAACTAAATTTATCCCTGTGTCTGGTGTTAGCAGCGTGTGGTGCAGATCTGGGAACGAATCGAGCCCTTGGTGATTTTGGGCCACAATGATTATTGAGCATTTTAGTGATAAAACTGCCCATATGTAACTTCCACCTATTTTCCATCGATAGCCAGTTCAGCTCCTTAATCGTGCCCGATACATTATCACGACGCCTCAGGTTAAAAATTAAATGCCAGCAGGCATTTTGAACCTTTTGAACACGACCCCTGTCTACTGAACCAGGCCAAAGGTGAGTAGACAATATCACAGTAGTTATAGTGTGACAGGACAAGTGACTCGCATAACTGCTTTCTCAAGCTTACATCTAAAATATGACGATTGGAATATAAAAGTTCCAAGAAACGACTTTTTTTCTTATACCTGTCACATGTTCACTACAACGAAGACGCGAATCAATTGTCAAACCAAGATTTCTTGCAGAGTCCACAAAACCCAGCCTTGTGCCGTCTATAGATATACTGAGGTGTGACTTTAAAAAATTATAGTATTTTTATTAGCAAACAGTGTGATTTGTGACTTACTATGATTTAATTTTAAATTATGTTGCCGAGATATATCATTAGTTAACTGCAGTTCATCGTTTAGTATATTGTTTACATTTAAATAATCACTACTACTAAAATTATAATCTATCTTCGTATCGTCAGCATAAATCTGTGATTTCCAGTCTTGTAGCGACGGCAGCAAATCTGATGTGTATATAATAAAGAAAAGGGGGACCAAAACCAAGCCCTGTGGAACGCCAGATCTACAGGCTGCCTGAACACTTATTGGCAATAGAAATGGACTGAGTTCTGTCAGTTAAGGAGGATCCTATTAGACTAAGTGAACTGTAATCAAAACATTTCAGTTTAGCACATAGCAAGTCATGATTTACAGTGTCGAAAGCTTTAGAGTAAGCTAAAAGAACAATAACACTGGCAAGGCCTCTGTCACTAGCCCCAAAGATATCCGAAGTCTAATCCGCAAGAACCGAAGCTGCAGAGAAACCCCTCCTGAAGCCACACCGATTATCAGGAATAATTCCGTTATTAATTACATAATCATATATCTGAGTGTAAAAAATTTTTTCAAACATCTTTGAGATAACAGGCAGAATGCTAAGAACCCTGAGATCTGAAAAACCTTTAGGTTTATTAATCTTAGCAAGAGTCTTGTTATAAGAAGTAAAGAGTAGGAAAGGTTTCTTGTCGTTTGCAGGGTTTTGCACTGTATGTATATTGGCACGCATTTTCTGATGCGTCACTTTAATTTTGAAGACTGCACTTACTTGGTTAATCTATAAGTACAAAGTGTTTTCCATTACCCATATAAACGTTATCATGAAAATGTTGACAGTATACGTACCTTTTAAGTTTATTAAATAACTGTAATTTACTACCGAGATAAGGAATATAACTAGCTACATATTTATGTGTATTTATATATTAAGATTGTTTATTAGTTCAACTACTTTATTAATAGTTTACAAGTTACTCCCGTATTTCAAGTTATTGGTCACTTAAAGTATAAACAGATAGCAATTGGCAACCTAATTTTAAATATTGTTAAAGTTTTTTGCCTATGTTAGTCACCTCAATATTTTTATAGCCAAATAGTTTAATTTATAAATTTTATGCCCCAGATATTTCAAAACTTTCTTCAATTAATATTGATTTACTATAAAACCGTCTACATACCATCAGACTCCATCACCAGACACAATACCTACGTATATATATATATATATATATATATATATATATATATATATATATATATATATATATATATATACAGGCTGTTTCAAAAAACATGCACCATCGCTCGTGGGGCAATTCCTTACTAAAAAATAAGAAAAAAATTCCTGTGTACATGGGCCCGGAAACGCATAGTTTCCAATATACAGGAAGTTGAATTTTAATTATTTTTTTTATTTTTTTATAAATAATTTCAAAACCACTGGATTGATTTTAATGAAACTTGGAACTTGAAAGTGTATTATGAAAGTGCATATTTTCAAGTGAAAATCTACTCACAACTGCGTCAGTGGCGTGCGTACGGGGTAACTGTAAAAATTCATCTGGGGAAAAAATATGTGCGCCACTGTCTTTTTCCAATTTTGATACATCAGTTATGAAGCTTATTACATAAGCCACAAAAGCTACCTCTTGGTATTTTTTCGTTCAGGGTATCCCTTAGGAGATATGATTAATTTTATAAAAAGGGGCAAAGTACCGATTCGTTGGAGTAATGAAAACAGTAATCGTAAAGTGCCATGAAACTATAATTTTTGACAGTTCTCTAAATTCTACAATTTTGAAGTGCTTTGTAGGCGTCAAAAGAGTTTTCGTGCTATTCTTTAAATTTTGATACGGTGCAGTATTTTCGTTTTTAGTTATTTGCTGATACTGAGCTGCTCATTAATATTATTTCCTCCTCTCAAGATGGTTTTCATTAAGTACACTTCAGCGGATTTGACTGATATGTTGTTTATTTATGGACAAACAAATCAAAATGCTAGACAAGCTGTGCGAGTTTATCAGGAAACTTATCCGCAAAGAAGAATTCCTGACAAAAATATTTTCCCACGTATTGTAAGACATTTGAGAGAAACTGGTTCTTTAAAACCTTTAAAAGCTGACTCTGGACGCAGAAGATACCGCCGAACTGTACGAGTTGAAGAGGCAATATTAAATAGAGTTGAACGTGATCCTAGTACAAGTACGAGAATTATTGCCACCGAACTGGGTAATATTTCGGCATCATCAGTTCACAGAACTCTGAAGGATCAAAGTTTATATCCCTATCATTTTACACGTGTCCAGGAACTTCTACCTAGAGACTTTCAACCAAGGGTAATGTTTTGTCAGTGGTTCTTAAACAAACTTAGGCACGACCAACATTTTTCTAAACGTGTACTATTTACTGATGAGGCGTCATTTACGCGAAAAGGTATCGTAAATTTTCACAATTTACATACATGGGCCGATGAAAACCCACACTCTCTAAGAGTTGCAAATTCGCAGTATCAATTTTTCACCAATATTTGGGCTGCTATTATTAAAAATCACATAATTGGTCCTGTTGTTCTACCGAATCGTCTTGACCATGAATCATATTTAAACTTTTTACAAAATGATTTGCCGTTGTTACTACCGCTTTTTATGAGAAATGGTACAATGTGGTTCCAGCATGATGGTGCGCCCGCACATTTTCCAGCAGTTGTAAGAACATATTTAGCCAACACATACGGTCATCGATGGATCGTGGAGGTCCGGTGTCATGGCCACCTCGATCTCCGGACCTGAATCCTCTCGATTTTTATTTGTGGGGTCATTTAAAAGAAATAGTGTATAAAACACCAGTAAATACACGAGAAGAATTGTTGGGAAGAATAGAATATGCATTTGACAGCATTAGAGAAGATCAAAATATTTGCAGAAGAGTAAGAAGATCTTTGCGCAGAAGGTTAAATAATTGTAACGACGCTAATGGTGGTCACTTTCAACATTTTCTTTAGCTTTGTTATTAAAGTCAATTGAGTAATGTACAAAAAACAAGAGTTTGGAAAAATCATGGTGTCTTTACGATTACTTTTTTCATTTTTTATTTTTATTTTTTATTTATCATTTTTTATCAATGTTTGTAATATTCATTTCAATGTTTATGACCAATAAGTTTTACGTAGGTTAGTTATTTGCACGTTTATTGCTGTAATGTTTACTGCATGTTTTGTTTTTCATATTTTTATGGTTGCAGTAAACATATATTATTATTATTACGCCGACTAATCGGTACTTTGCCCCTTTTTATTATATTCATCATATCTCCTAGGGTATACCCTGAACAAAAAAATACCAAGCGGTAGCTTTTGTGGCTTATGTAATAAGCTTCATAACTGATGTATCAAAATTGGAAAAAGACAGTGGCGCACATTTTCCCCAAATGAATTTTTACAGTTGCCCCGTACGCACGCCACTGACGCAGTTGTAAGCAGATTTTGACTTGAAAATATGCACTTTCATAATACACTTTCAAGTTCCAAGTTTCATTAAAATCAATCCAGTGGTTTTGAAATTATTTATAAAAAATTAAAAAAAAATTAAAATTCAACTCCCTGTATATTGGAAAGTATGCGTTTCCGGGCCCATGTGCACAGGAACTTTTTTTCTTATTTTTTAGTAAGAAATTGCCCCACGAGCGATGGTGCATGTTTTTTGAAACAGCCTGTATATATATATATATATATATATATATATATATATATATATATATATATATATATATATATATATATATATATATATATATATATATATATATGAGGTCGGGTATATCGTACCACTTTTTAGAATTTTGGTCATGGCGAGTGTTCTAATAAAAGTTACGAGCAATAATACATATTTATTTATAAAACAATATAAATTGTTCGGCAACTAACAGTTGGAAAATTTAAAAAAAATCGGGGCACGAGTACTTTATAGTAGCGAATTTTCATAAGAAATGTACACTATTATACGGCATATTAGTAAAGTTCATACCTTAAACTTACGTAGACTTTGAAGATAGATTTTAGAGGTCCTAGTACGCGCACATTTGAAGAATTCTTTCGAAAGTGTTACCAAAAATCTTGCGTTCTAACGCCTTTTGAGAAAAATGCCCAAAACTCAATTTTCTATCAAGCCAAAAAACTAAATTTTGCTATATTTGTAGATAGTGTAAATATCTTTAAAATAAACTTATATTAAAAATATCATAAAAGTTATACAGAAGATTACCAGAAGGAAACTTAATTCATATTTAGAAAAGTAAAGTATCTGCCAAGTTATAAACGTTGCAGTTATTTTTCCTTATTAATCGCCAGTATGATTTCCTTTTAGTCAACCTAATCAAATCGGTTTTTTCAATATCAGCAATAACAAAATTATAATTTCAGACTCAAGGGTGACAAACTTATTTAGGAGTTTTAAACCAAAATAAGATCTTGCTCAAAACGCATGAAATCTGTGCACTATTGTTTTTCCAAATGTTAACATAAAACATAAAAACATACATTCATCGAGCTGGATTCGATCGCATAACCTTCTGCTCATTAGGCAAGCGCGACGCCTCTCAGTCGTCTAGGTGTACGTAAAACTAATTTACATGATACGTTAGATCGGCTTCACGCCCGGGATATTATATTCAAAGTATACGTAACAATTAATTACAGAATTAGTAGAATTGCCATTGAAACACATCCCGCAACTGTTTCGGTCTTTTATGATGTTTTATGTTTAAGTTCAAAGATACAAGAACTATTTTAGAATCATTTTTATTGAGACTTGGCTTGATTTTGTTTACATTTCTACTATATTATGCGATAGCATAATATATCTATGCTGCCGTCAAACTGTATTTGAAACCGTTCATAAAGCTAAAAATATAGTGTTTTTTAGCAATTTTTCGTAAAATAATAAACTCACTAATGAGGTGATTATATATATATATATATATATATATATATATATATATATATATATATATATATATATATATATATATATATATATATATATATATATATATATCACACCGATAACTCAAAAAAATAATGGTCATATTTCGATGAAATTTGGTAGGTACCTTCCCTTTGTAAGTAGCTTGGATAAGTTCGTTAGCCAGGAAAATTGGACTAGTTTTTTCAGGAATGTTTTGGGTTGCCTTTCGGAAAATTTTTGTATCTCGAAAATAACAATAATACGTTTCTACTATTAAACTTGCCCTACGTGCCGAAATTCAGGTATTTACATTAAAAAGGAAAAAACGTTATAGGCATTTAAAAAAAATCGGTGCCACTGGTTGTCAAAGGAAAGCACAAGAAAATAATATTTTGTGTGGTTAACAAAACCAAATGTTATATACAATGATTAACTTTTCTTGGCGCAAACAGGTCAAGAAGTAGCAGAACAAACATTTTGAAAATTTTAGAATTTTTCTTCTGAAAACGTCAAAGTCGCGATTTGAAACGTCAAAATTTGCAATTTTCAGACAAATAAGCTGAAACAAATACGGATTGGGCGAAAGAAATGTCGTAATAGCTGTGTTTTACAAAGCCTTAAGTTTCAGCTTCAACCATCATTGTCCTTCATTTTACTAAAATATATTTGGAAAATCCATCTAGGATATAAAGGAAGTTCTAAAATTGAACTTGGCAAAAGTAAATAAGTAGAAACGTTTACAAAAGAAAAAAAGAGTTTGTTGTATATGTTTGTTCCTATTTAATTTTTCCAAGTTAAAATTCAAAACTCGCTTTATATTCATCATAAAGGAATAAATAACTCTGAAAGCTCGGCGGTACAGTTTTTATCTTGCGACTGACGGCTATCCACCATTTAAAAAAAAATACAAATTTTACCGTTGTGAAATATATATATATATATATATATATATATATATATATATATATATATATATATATATATATATATATATATGTATATATATATATATATATATATATATATATATATATATAATATATATATATATATATATAATATATATATATATATATATATATATATATATATATATATATATATATATATATATAATATATATATATATATATATATATATATATATATATATATATATATATATATATATATATATTCGAACCAAGATGGATAGTGCATTCCAGCTAATTAAAGTAATAGATTCCTTCGAAACGCGAGTTCAGTTCTGTATTGATACTAATGGACAACATTTTGAACATTTAATTTGCTAATAATTATTATTGCTATTTTATTTTATTTTTGCTTGGTCAGTTTCTTTTAGAATGAAAGTTTTTAACTTTTTCTCAATTTTTTTCTTATGTAACTCGATTAAAATGTTGTAGCGTCGTATATAGATAACGACGTTCTTTCCGAAAATATTTGACCATTTAAATAAAATTTTGATGTCATAGCAATGAAGTTGTTTACGCTAGGAAAAATTAAATATCGCCGGTTAGCAGAAAAAAAAATTGACGAAAACCTTTTGTCAAAACATTTGTTCCGGATAACGGATGTCTCAGGAAATACAATTCCGTTTCCATAATTAGCACTAACCATGTACATACAGTGTTCGTCCGTCAGTGACGTTTGTATGAAGACGATAAACTTATTGATAAATTGTCAGTTATTTAATGTGAGAAGGTTATTTCGCAGTAGGTTCTATTCGTATATTCTGTAACTGTTACGATTTACCTCTCCATTTACAGTCACCTTTTCCTTCAATATTACTATTTATTTACCTTACCTTCCTCGGGCACCATCTTTGTTCCCTAAATTAAGGACGGGATACAATCCCCGTGAAGACATCTGCTAGTGCCTTCGTAACACAATACAAATTACTGATTAGGAACAGCCTTGTACCGTCGTAGCTTAGTGAAGAAAATAAACACCTTAAGTTCAGTTTTTAGTGCCTCCAGTATGCGACTGACGGCTATCCACCATTAAAGAAAAACTCGGGACGCAGCAAGTGCGTTATGGTAGTGAATTTTTATTAAATGCTTCAAATTCAAATAACTCAATTTTCTATAAACTTAGAGAGTTTAATTTTAATGCGTAGTAAGGTCTTTCATAAGGCAAGATATCCACAAAACTTCATTGAAATAACTTTGTAATTTTCGGAGAAAACAATTTTTTTGAAAAGAAAATTTAAAATTTGAATAACTCAATTTTCTGTAAACTTAGAAAGTTGAATTTTGGTATGTAGTAAGATCTCTCCTGGGGCAACATATATAGTAAATCTCATTAAAACAGCTTTGTTACTTTCGGAGAAACAATTTTTTTTCGAATGAAAACTCAAAATTTTCCCGGGAAACCCCGTCCGATTTTTCTGGATAACGAACTCATCCAAGCCATTAATAAAAGAAAGGCATTTGCCAAGTTTAATCGAAATCGGTTAATTATTTTTTGAGTTATGAGACGGATACATACATACATACATACATATATATATATATATATATATATATATATATATATATATATATATATATATATATATATATATATATATAACATATAAAAATTAAACCTATTTACAAATGAACTTTAATAAGATATAATCAAAATGTGCACAGTTATATACACACAGTTATATATGTTTTATTTCTTTTTCCGTTAGTCTTAATACACTACATATTTTATGACAATCGATTTAATTTAGTTATTTGATTTCATAAATAGTCGGTTAATAGTGACTTGGAATGAAGTAGATACCACGTCTAGTAACATATTCAGAGAATATGAATAGATGAATAGCAACAGAATGAATTCGGTCAGTCCCCGACCCACGTGTTTAAAATAGTGAGGCAAATACCATTGATTTTAACACTGCAGTGAGCTATAAAAATTTGATTAACTCAGTTTTCTATAATTTTAGAAAGTTTAATTTTGGTAGGTAGTAAGGTATTTCCTAGGACAAGATATCCACCAAATTTCATTAAAATAACTTTGTAATTTTTGGAGAAAAAAAATTGTTTCAAAAGAAAATTTTAAATTTGAATAACTTAATTTTCTATAAACTGAGAAAGTTGAATTTTGGTACTTAGTAAATCCTCTCCCGAGGCAACATATATAGTAAATTTCATTAAAACAGCTTTGTTATTTTCGGAAAAAATTTTTTTTTTGAAAGAAAACTCAATTTTCCCGTAAAAACCGTCCGATTTTCCTGCCTAACGAACTCATCCAAGCCATTAATAAAAGAAAGGCACTTGCCAAGTTTCATTGAAATCGGTTAATTATTTTTTGAGTTATCAGACGGATATATATATATATATATATATATATATATATATATATATATATATATATATATATATATATATATATATATATATATAAGAAACAGCCTCTGAATGTGAGTTCTAAAGGGTCCTAGACCTCTCTCCTTTGCAAATATTTTTTCAAAATTTATAAGTAGCGATGTCACTACCGAATTCCTTCTACGAAAAGATGCTGAAATGATAAACAAACGAAAATTATAATTGTTGAGCCTTGACACTTTCCTTGAAAATTTATAATGTAATGGCTTTGATTAAAGTTGTGCTTATATTTTAAAAGTAAAAACAGTTTAGAAATCGCACAGGTGCACAACAACCTTAACATTTTCCCCATCTTAAGTTATACATTCACCACCGCTCTACATTGAACATAAAACATATTCCAATGGATCCTTCATAAAGTTATCTTTTTTTTTTTTTTGACGTCTGATACATGGCTTGTGCATCCGTATCACACGTCACATCAGGACATTGTAAAGATGAAAAGCTTGTACAGGATACTGTGAACTGTGAATAATTAGAGAGGTGACAAGACAAAAAAACGAAACAACCCGAGAGTGGTGAGGTAAAGCGAGACATAGGGAGAGGATAGAAGCCAGAGAGAAAAAGAGGCAAATAGCGGGTGAATGTGTGGTGGCTTGTCAATGATGCCGTGTATCACACGAGAGCATGTTCAGTGAACAGGTGAGTGAGCTGGAATATAATGCAAGACACAATGGAAAGAGGTGTATGTTCAGCTCTTCAGCACGCAAATGTCGAACGTCAGGCGTGCTAGTGTGATGTGTACCAGCGAACACTGCTCATAATAACTCTCGTGAAAACAACACACAGTAGCAGGAGTTTGTTTATGAAAGTTTTGCAGGAAAGGATGAGTTCAAGTGTTCCTGCTGTTGCACATGGATGGTTCGGAATCCTAGTCGTATCACGTAATTATGCTATCTTTGCACGATGTCATTCTTGTTGTGGAAAGTTGTAAATGTAATTAGAATAACATACGTTTTATAATATGACTTCAAACGTTTTAAAGATTTGATATCCAGGAGAACTTATATATATATATATATATATATATATATATATATATATATATATATATATATATATATATATATATATATATATATATATATAAACTTAATATCGTAATTACTCTGCATATTCATAAAAAACATCCCGAAACACGTCAGTTTTAGAATAAAAAATGACATCCTGCAACGTGAAAACTTCACCCCTACATTCACCCTCTTTGAGTGACAGTTGCAATCTCTAAATCTCTATATATCTAAGTATGGGGGGGGCTTGTGATAACTCATTTTAAAAAATCTCTACATTATTCAAAAATGCTATGGTTTTAAAAATTATTACAATAATTGGCAGTATTAAACAGAAATTCATCTGCTTGACGAACTTTACTACAAGACACTAAAATGAATTACTAATTGCGTTTCGTCCTTGATAATGAGAAAAAAAGTAAAGACAATTTCGGTGTCCTTTTTGGACGGTTGCAATTAAAAACAAGTCATAAAAACTTACAAACATTCTTCATTGTTGGCAATGTTAGTTTTGCTTAAAACACCGCAGCAAATTGCTGTGTGATTGTAACCGCATGACGGTAGTTAAGAGTTAGTTGTTAACTGCACTTTAAAAACATGTTTTTTTTAATAGAAATGCATAAAATAATAATTCTACAGATGACTGGTTCCGGAGATATAACACGATCTCAGATAAAAATTACCGATTTTCCGCCTATATCTCAGGGGACAATCAGTAACATTGAAAAACAATTTGGCCTCCTTGGTCATGTAAGGCAGATACAAAAAAAAACCTGCTAAGTAATGATACCTAGTGCTTGAGTTTGAGGATAACCCACATACCTTGAGTTGACAAACAGCCACAACATTGGATATTAGCCATTGATCGATTATTCGAACATTAATATAAAATAAAATGCATCCCTTTAAATTTATACAAACAAATGAGCTCATTGAAGACGATTTTAATCTAAGAACGTGTTGTTTCCCCACATGATGGAAACATTAAAAGTTCTGGACGCAGCAAGTGCGTTATGGTAGTGAATTTTCATAAAAATGTTTTTAATAGCAAATATGTGTGTTTTTTTAAGAAAGCAGGCATCAAATTTGGTTACCAGTATAACCGATATAGCTAGTAAAAACAATGTGCGATGTTTTATCAAAATAACTTTACTGTTTGCAAATGTACAAAAATTTCCGAAAGTAAACTTAAAGTGTTCCCGAAAAGACTCGTTTCTTGGTCAACGTTATAGGCTGATAGCAGATTGAGATATTCAAATATGAAGCATTTGATCAAAATTCGCTACCATAACGCACTTGCTGCGTCCAGAATTTCTTTTCTTACAAACATGCATTATATTTCGATGTAAAATGCAAAAATGCAATAACATAAGGCGTGTTCGACTAAAAAAAGGAAATTTGTATCACCAACGACTTATGGGCCAACCTGTGATTGTAGAAATATTTTTTAGGTGTAGCTCAAGACACCCTACAATTAATGTAGGTATACAATTTTTTTATATCTTGTATAATAACGAATATATTGAGCTTTATTGATTTTTTACGAAAATTCGACAAAAATTATAACGATAAACTCTATAGCTAATGCTACTGCCAAGCATCAGAGAAAGGGTCTATTTGAAATGAATTTCCTGGAAACGTTTTAGTAAAATAAAGGACAATGACGGTTGAAACTAAGACTTCAAGGTTTGTAAAACATTCTTCTTGAGATATTTTCTTTCCATAGCCCGTATTAGATTCAAGTTCTTTGCCTAAATGTTGCCATTATGACGTTTTAAATCGTGACTTTGACGTTTTGAGGAAAACCCCAATTTATTTTTATTTAAATGCCTATAACTTGTGTCTTTTGACCTAAAGGGCTAAATTTGGGTAGGTAATTTACCTATGATTGTACTAAATTTGGTTGCCCTTACTTTCCTTTTTCCGGAGATATAAATCTTTTTCGAAAGAAAACACAAAATTTTCCGGAAAAACCTGGGCCGATTTTCCTGGATAACGAACTTATCCAAACCACTTTGAAAAGGAAGGTATTCACCAAATTTAATCAAAATCGGTCCATTATTCTTTGAGTTATAGGTGTGCAAAAAAGATTCTTGATTTTGAGGACTAATTTTTATATAATTTAATACGATTTCCACCGTCGTCAGCACAATATTCAGACCAGGATTCTCTCCTTTGGAAGCGAGAACCTCTCTGTGCATCATGCAATGTGTCCAGATACACTGTGGAGATTTTTGTTTCACAAGTGCTTGTAAACTTTGGAATCTTCCAGGCATTGTACAAGCACCATCGCTGCATATTCCGACGCAAATTTTCCACTCTATGTGTGCCTCGTTTAGAAAATCATTTAGGATAGCAAATTATGCAAGTGCTGTTGCTTTGAGTTCTATTGGTTCTCAGAATAGTGGTTCTTCTACTGCTGACATACAATCACAAAATCGAGCACAGGCAATTAAATTAGCATCTTTATTGGTATTAGTTGCCACGTCAGGCTGAATTTAAAAAAAAAAGCCACAAGCTCCCCGGAAAGCTTATACTGTACATCTTCAGCTACATCACGAATTCAACAGGCAATAGCATCATATTTGATAAAGGTCTGCAATTCGTTGGCAAAATTATCTTCAAACGTACTTTCGCGACCTTAATTGCAACTGGCAGAATACTCTCTTCAGGAATGGTATGAGGCTTTTTACATATGGCTATTTGGTATAAAACTTATAAATCTTCTTATAATTAGAGAAGTCAGAACGCTAAACTTTGGGCAACGTTTTATATTACTAACTAAAACTTTTTATGCGTCAGAAATTTCTAAATATTTACACATATTTACACAAAGCTTGTTCAGTAAAGTGTCTGCTGTCTCTGCAAGGTAATTTTTTTATTTTCTAGTAGACAGACACCTGTGCTTTACCATATGAGAAGTGTTCCACAGATATATTTCATTTCATAAATGTTTGTTTTCAAGGTTGAGCGGCTAGATGTTCCGTCATGAAGGATTAACGCTCAAAATTAATACATTGCTTGAACAACCTTCACTTCTTACTTTCATTCGGTTCTCGTTATGGATAAGATATTCATGTTAAGAACCCGCTCAGGGGCGTGCTTCCAGACTTTATAAATTTGTCCTGCACATTCTCTTAAATCATAGTAGGTCGGTGACATGGCATAGCGCTCTGCAGGGTATGTTTTACGTAAACAGAAAAAACATCGGTACATTGGTTAGAGGACAATCATTCAGCTGCCCAAATATTTGGTAATAGATAAAGTAGATTTTTTAAAACCATAATTTTTTGTCTTTTTATCCCTTTTAAGAGTTTTTGCTCCCTTTAATTACCCAGTTATATTTCAAATCCAGTTTAACCTTTAACGTAGTTGCAACAACTGAGATCTTAACTGTACTCGCTTACCATGCGATGTTGGGCTCCCTGAATATTCCTACCCTTATTACAAGTAAGTACACTTGGAGAATCTAAATCACCACAACACATTTTAAAAGACCTGACAATCGTTTCACTAACCAAGTTAGCGTCACCAGAGGATGAAAAATCCAGAATTTTTCATCCACCGATAACTCTAACTTGGTTAGTGAAACGATTGTCAGGTCTTCTAAAAGGTGTTGTGGTGATTTGCCTTCTCCAAGTGTACTTATCAGTACTGATCACAGGTTCCAATCATCGCTTAGCGCCTTATTACAAATTTAGACAAGAAGGGGTTAGTCGAAATTTCCAGGCTGGTGAAGTAAGACCTATATTGGTCATAGTCACGAGAATAGTCATTAAAGAAGCGAGATACAAGACAAAAAATCTACCTACTACTACAGTTTATCTAATAAAAATAGTAGGTTTTAATTTGTTTCTTCCGTATTTCATATAGCCTTATCACACAGCAACGGGAAATTTTCTTAGAAGCCTTTATTAATTAATGTTTGGGGAGCGGAGGATAACTAATAACTTTTATAACTAGGATAATATGGACATGGTAACGATGTAATAAAATTTTAATAATAAAAATAAATTAACAATTTTTTACAAACTAATTTAACCGAATGAATAAAAAAAAACGAAATCTTTACATAATGAAATCTTAATTAAAAGTCTCTACTAATCTCTACATAATTAAAATCAAAAGTATCGCTAATGTTTACCAACACCACTATTTATAACCTTGCTTGTTCTACATTATTAACAATTTGCAAACATCATCAGTCAGCATTCCTTCTACTGTACTCTGCAATTTCAACTTGTCTATTATTTAGATAAATATGTAATATTGTTTCAATGCCAATGTTTATGATATCTTTGTGACCTACTTCTACATGAAATATTACATTAATTATTGTAGCGACTTTTCTTTAACTAATTTTTAATTATAAATTGGATGATATTAAAATATATATATTTTCCCGCCTAAGAATGCCCTCCTGCATAGCTTCCTGTTCCATGAACAATTAGATTACAGGAAAATACTATCATTATATTACATTATTAACATTTGTTGTTGAATTCTGTTTTTGATGGTTATATAATTTGTTTATTTCATGTACTAAATAACTTTACCAGGTATATGCATATCTTTGTACACTATCTACTTTACAAACGAAATATCACTGTGAAATAAAATTCCTAAAGTTAAAATTCCTAAATAATATTTTCGTATTAAAAAAAATCTCGACACAGGTAGCGAATTTTTGTAAAAATCTTTCAAGGCCCAAAAATTTCTTGGAAGTTAAAAAAAACTGTAGATATCTCCGAAAATAACAAAATTGGTCTGGTGAAATTTGGTACACACATTTCCTTTATAAAAACAAATCGAAATTGAGTTCGCTAGGTTAATAGAAATAGTTTACTACAATTTGAAAAAACATGTTTATGAAAATGCGTTACCGTAACTCAGTTGCTGCTTCCGCACTTTTACACTGGTTATATACGGTTTGTCCGTTTATAGACTGATTGACTGAGGAATAGGATTTTTTCAAATTTATTTTATTAAATAAAAAACACTTTCGAATCACTGTCTGTAATTTATTCTTGTCAAGAAGTATTGTACTTGTACAGTGCAGTTCAGCGTACTCAGTTATATAATATTATAAAGGAACACTCCGTATGTTTTTAAAATAAGTTTTGTATAAGTTTTCTAATTAGATATGTAGGGTAAGCCGGATGTGATAATTTAAAAAAATACCTTAGATTAGGCGCTGCACTTTAAATTTATAAACATTTTTATAAAATTATAGTAGTTAAAAATGATATTGAATGTGTATTTGAATGTGTAATGTATTCTTTTTCTGTGTTCAGCATTCTAGTGTATTTTTTGTTAAGTATATTTCTTGTTTTTTATTATTTTTTTACCTTCGTATGCAACTAACTATAAGTATTTATATTAGATATCATGTTTTAGTTTGCCATTTTTACCAAATGTTTTACTGTTTCTAACTTCATGAATTAAACTAAATGTAATTATTTATAACTTCTAATATAATACTAAATCAATAAAAACTCTGGACGCAGCAAGTGCGTGATGGTAGTGAATGTTCATAAAAATGTTTTTATTGCAAATATGTGTTTTTTTTTTAAGAAAGCAGGCATCAATTTTGGTTACCAGTATAACCTATATAGTAAAAACAATGTGCCATGTTATATAAAAATAACTTTATTGTGTGAAAATGTACAAAAATTTCCCAAAGTAGACTTAAAGTGTTCCCGGAAAAACTCGTTTCTTGGACTATTCAAATATGAAGCACTTGACTAAAATTCGCTACCATAACGCACTTACTGCATCCAGAATTTCTTTTCTTACAAACATGCATTATATTTCGATGGAAAATGCAAAAATGCAATAACATAAGGCGTGTTTGATTAAAAAAAAAAGAAAATTTGTATCACCAACGACTTATGGGCCACCCTGTGATTGTAGAAATATTTTTTAAGATGTAGCTTAAGATACCCTATAATTAATGTATAAAGATTTTTTTCATATCTTGTATAATAACGGATATATTGAGCTTTATTGATTTTTTACGAAAATTCGACAAAAATTATATACCATTAAACGATAAACTCTATAGCTAAGACTACTGCCAAGCATCAGAGAAAGGGTCTATTTGAAATGAATTTGCTGGAAACATTTTAGTAAAATGAAGGACAATGACGGTTAAAACTAAGACTTCAGGGTTTGTAAAACATCCTTCTTGAGACATTTGATTTCCATAGCCCGTAATAGATTCAAGTTATTTGCCTAAATGTTGCCGATTTTGACGTTTTAAATCGCAACTTTGACGTTTTGAGAAAAACCCCAATTTATTTTTCTTTAAATGCCTATAACTTTTTTGCCCTTTGACCTACAAAGCTAAATTTTAGTAGGTAAATTACCTATGGCGATATAAACCCGTGTACGAAATTTGGTTTTTTGAAATGAGCGCAAATTAGGGTCTCTAGAACCCACATCCAATGTCTGTTTGAATGTTTATATATATATATATATATATATATATATATATATATATATATATATATATATATATATATATATATATATATATATATATATATATATCCAACCGATAACTCAAAAAATACTTCACTGATTTGAATCAAGTTTGGGGATTATCTATATTTTGTTAATGGCTTGGATGAGTTCGTTCGTCAGATCGTAACGCCCAATTTTTCTTAAAGAAAAGCAAAAATTATTTTTTCAAACTAAATGTAATTATTTATAACTTCTAATATAAGACTAAATCAATAATATCTTATAAAAATTCACTACCATAACGCATTTACTGCGTCCCGAAATTTTTTATAAGCTGTATTGTTCAATTATTAATCTCAACAAAGTACTATAATATACTATAATATTTGAGGCAAAAATTGTATATGCCCCCTGGTTTGTAGCGCCTCTGACTGTTTATAATAACGGTACACTTCTTCATGTATATTCGTGCGTGTTGTTGCCCTAAAGAGTGAAAATGTAGTGGTCAAGTTTAGTCGTAATCACTGACCGCTGTCAAGTCAATTAATATATCAACGTTCACTGTAATGAAAAATGATAGTTGAAGAAGAAGATGGTACGAATTAGTATTCAGTACCGGCAGAGTAGAAATTACCCAAATGAATGTTAAGACCCCGGCGTTTGCCGTTTGAATTAAATAGATAACGTCGTGATGGTTTGATTAACATATTCCTAACGGGTATTCTTTAAGACATACTTTTGATGTATTATCTCGTATAATTACTGATTCGGAGAGCAAAAACATTAAGAAAGTTTACCAACAAAAATTGAATAACTCATTACAAAAGAAAATTGGAGAAGGCCATGCAATTTCATTCTTCTTCAGGTGCCAATTCTGTCTGGATGTTGGAAATTACATTGGTCCATACCATTTTATTCACTGCCGCTCTTAATAAAGCAGTTGATGTCATATTCGCGAATTTCGGAGCCATGATGTTCGACTGCGTCCTGCTGATCTTCGATTTTCTATTTGCCCCTGGAGGATAGGTTGAAGCAGATGGTATTTTTGATTTTGCATCAAATACCCTAAGTACCTAGTCCATCATAGGCATACTTGGAGAACCCAAATCACCACATCACATTTTCGTTTCACTAACCAAGATAGAGTCATCAGATGATGAATAATTCTGAATTATTTATGAGATGAAATTAATTATTAATTCTCTAATGACGCTAACCTGGTTAGTGAAACGACCGTCAGGCTTTTTAAAATGTGTTGTGGTGTTTTGGGTTCTCCAAGTTTACTTATCACTGCTCATCACAGGTTTCAATCTCACTTAGTCACGTACTCCATCTTTCTTCGTTTAACGTTTGCCAGGAATCTCACTTTCGTTGATGCGTTGCGTTAGTTTCGTCTGTCATGTGGCGATCCTATTAAATCTTGAGCATACGTTGGTAGCTCAACAACTCAAATGCATTTTATGCAATATACTTAGATATCTCTAAAGCACTCGATCAGGTCTGACATGCGGAACTCCTCAATAACCACTATCATACGGATTATCTTCCAAACTCTGCCTGTGGATATCTAATCTAGTTTCTAAAGGAGGATTCCTTGCATGTTGTTGTCGATGATGTTTTACCAGGTAAATGAGAAAAAAGTTCGGGGCGCAGCAAGTGCGTTATGGTAGTGCATTTTTATTAAATGTTTCAAGCTTGAATAACTCAATTTTCTATAAAGTTAGAAAGTTTAAGTTTGGTATGTTGTAAGGTCTTACCCAAGGCAAGATATCCATCAAATAGCTTTGTAATATTCAGAAGAAAAAAATTTTTTCTAAAGAAAATTAAAATTTGAATAACTCAATTTTCTATAAACATAGAGAGTTGAATTTTAGTAGGTAGTAAGGCCTCTCCCAAGGCAACATATATAGTACATTTTATTAAAACAGCTTTGTAATTTTCGCAGAAAAAAATTTTTTTTGAAAGAAAACTCAAAATTTTTCCGATTTTCCTGGCTAACAAACTTGTCCAAGCCATTAATAAAAGAAAGGCACTTGCCGAGTTTCATCGAAATCGGTTAATTATTTTTTGAGTTATCGGATGTATATACATATATATATATATATATATATATATATATATATATATATATATATATATATATATATATATATATATATATATATATATATATATATATATATATATTGAAACTGACCCCGGATATGAGTTCTAGGGGTCCTAGTTCGCGCTCATTTGTAAAAACTTTTGCAAAGTCTCACCATCGATACCTCTCTATTAGTGATTTTTTTTCAAATAAAAATTCACTAATAATGCAGGTCTTCCAGATGGTTGTCTTTTATAGACGTAGAGACTATTTCCCCGGCTTCATTAATGTACGTTTATTTTAAATTTCATAATTTTTGTCTCATATAAATGTTCTTTTATAAGAACCAACAATCCGGTTCACAGCTTTTGATCATAGTACTTTCGACATTACGTTTTCAAGGCTCGCCCAATATCTGCTTTTATCTTCTTATTAATAGGAGCCAAAATAACCATATCCCTGAAGGATGATCTGTGTAAGATCCTTAAGTGAGGCCCCGCAAATCTCTTATATTAAATGAATCATAATGTCTGGACGCAGCAAGGGCGTTATGGTAGTGAATTTTCATTAAATGTTTCAAATTTAAATAACTCAGTTTTCTATAAACCTAGAAAGTTGAATTTTGGTGTGTAGTAAGGTCTTTCCCAACGAAACACATCCACCAAATTTCATTAAAATGGCTTTGTAAAAAAAAAATTCGAATTAAAATTTTTCCCGGAAAACCTTGTCCGATTTTCCTGGATAACGAACCAATCCATGCCATTAATAAAATAAAGGTACTGGCCGAGTTTTATACAAATCGTTTAATTATTTTTTGAGTTATCGGTTGGATACATACATACATACATACATATATATATATATATATATATATATATATATATATATATATATATATATATATATATATATATATACATATATATATATATATATATATATATATATATATATATATATATATATATATATATATATATATATATAAATTGAAACTGACCCCGGATATGGGTTCTAGGAGTCCTAGTTCGCGCTCATTTGAAAAAAATTTTTGCAAAGTCTCACCATCGATACCTATCTATGAGTGAATTTTTTTTAATAAAAATTCACTAAAAGTTATAGGCATTTAAAAAAATGTGTTTTCCTCAAAACGTCAAAACGGAGATTTTAAACGTCAAAATTGGTTACATTTAGACAAAAACCTGAAACGAATACGGATTATGTAAAGAAAATATCGCAAAAGAGTGTTCTACAAACCCCTAAGTTTCAGCTTCAACCGCCATTGTCATCCATTTTGCTAGAATATTTCCAGAAAATTCATTTCAAATAGGGTCTCTGTTGCTTTGGCAGTAGTTTTAGTAAAGTTTATGGTTTACCGGTCTATAATTTTTAGCTAATTTTCATAGAAAATAATTGTTAACGGGGAGACCACGACTTTTGAATTTAAAAAAATAATTCTCCAATAAACATTTTTAGCACACCTTACTCTAAATGACTTTTGATTAGCTACGCAAACCTTTAACAAAATTTTGACCTTGTTTTGGACGCAGATGAGGCCCAAATCAATCATTAAGAATTTCTCAGGAAATGCATTACTGATATTTCAAAAATCCGTATTTTCTAAACGAATACGCCGAATATTTAAAAAGTAAAAAAGCAGTGTATAGGGAATCAAAAACCATTTTAGCAAGCTATCACATGTCCCCTTTTCCTATTAAAAAAATCGAGGGATGACACCCTCGCTTAGGAAGGGTAAAGTTTGGGCAATACTTTTGCGGCAAAAGTTGTCCCCTCACAAGAAAAATGTTTCAGGTTTTTTTCGATTAATTATTTTCGTGCCAGCTCGTTTTCAATATATATATATATATATATATATATATATATATATATATATATATATATATATATATATATATATATATATATATATATATATATATATATATATATATAAGATGGCGCATTTCTACGATAAAGCTCAATATAATCGTTACTATACAAGATAAGAGAAAAAATTGTATACGTTAATTATAGGATGTCTTGAGCTGCATCTTATGAAATTATTTTCACATCACAGGATAGCGCGTAAGTCGTTGGTGATACCTACAATTTTTTTCGCACACCCTTATATTATTGCATTTCTGCATTTTTTATCAAAATGTGATGCATGTTTATAAGAAAAAATAGAGACGCAGTAAGTGCGTTTTGGTAGCGAATTTTCATTGAATGCTTCAAATGTTAATAACCCAATTGGCTATTAACCTAAGGTTTGTCGGAAACGTTTTAAATGGAAAACAATAAATAAACAATAAGTTATTTTGATAAAATATGGTACATTGTTTCTACTATATAGGTTATACCGGTAACCAAATTGATGCCTGCTTGCACTAAAGAGACACATTTGCTATTAAAAACATTTTATGAAAATGCACTACCATAACGCACTTGCTGCGTCCAGACTATTTATGCTTTACCGTGGCATACCTTAAAGGCAACAGTAACTTTCTGGAGCAAATTTTGACAGTGTTGTGTAGTTACTCAAGAGTTAAGTTAGGTCAAGACAAGAACAGGTTCGTTAAATATTTAAATTTGTCCGTAACATAATTAATAACTTGTACGAGAACCGTGTAACAGAAAGGAAACATTCACCCAACCACCATAAATTAAGTTGAACAAGACAAGGGCATCACTTAACTGAAAGTAAAAACGCTTATCGAATGATAGCGAACTACATTTCAATTATTGTACATACATAAGTTATCTTTTATATGGACGAAAAAATGTCTATATCTATATTGCGTACATTTGCTAGCAGATAAAAATTGCGTGAGTAGGTACGTATGAATACGATTTTTTCTCTAGGAAAGTAGTAAGTGTAGCTATTTTATATTATCTTATCAGTAACATTGTTAATAATTATTGTATTGTAATGGAGTTTTCATTTATTTATCGAGGCGTTCTAACAGTACTAAGTGAATATTGGAACCTGTGATGAGCACTGATAAATATACTTGGAGAACCCAAATCACCACAACATAGCTTTTTGGGACTTGCTTGATCGTTTCGCTAAAAAAGTTAGCGTCGTCAGAGGATGAAAATTTCTCAACTACTACACATTATAATTTGTGCTACGTGTCAGGTAATACTATATAATGGTATTGCTGCTGCCTTTTTGCAAGGCTTGCATTGATGCCCTGGTATCCACATCAAAGTTACTTTGTTGCTTGTAGCCAGTTGCTTTAACACGTTGAGCACGGGCATAAGCGAGAAAATATTTGTTCTCTGGACGGGCATTCGTTTTAGAATTTTTCGATGATGTAGAACATGCTTTCTACTATTGCCTCATTTTAAGTTACAGAGGAAGCAATTTTTATGAACATTTTCACAAAAAATTGTGTGGCATCTCATATATGCCTCGCCGTCTTTAGCTGGCCCTCAATTCGCTATGAAGGTGAGGCATGAATGTGATGCCACATTCTGCGAGTCTGTTCTTGTCGCTTTGCAGTACATTTGTTTTGTCTATTGTTTTGTCTATTGTGCCATTTGTTACGTTTGCATCGTGGTGTGAATACGTTATAAATATGGGTGAATATGAGCGAGTACAAGAACAACTCAAAAAATTATGGGATGAGTGTATGTCTGATGAAGACGATAATATAAGTGAATTCGGTGATGTTTATCTTTCCGATGAGTATGAACCTAGTTCAGGTGAAAAGATTTCGAGCGACGATGAAGCCGGAATTCCAAGAAAACGCGCAAAAAGTACACAACAGCTGCAGAAACGAATAATCTGAATAAAGTTAGACCATCTACCTCATGGCAGAATATAAACGCAGATATGGTTAATGTGAATAATGGGGTAATTCCTTCTATTTTTTTCTTGTTCAATGCCTTTATTGATTATCTATTCATCCATCGTTGTATTGCAAAAATATGATTTATCACCAGATTTTCTAACTCATATTGCAAATGGAATGCAATATCAGTAACAGTTGCAATTTTATCTACAGATTGACAATACAATAGAAGATGTTATTGCACAATATACAACCGAAGATAACTATGGAGAAATCGTTGCTCCTACTAGAAGCAGTGACATAAATTGGGGCCCTGTTGATGGTTCTTCGTCGAAACATTTCGATTTCACAGAATCAGACGTTGGAATCAAACCTGAGTTTTATGAAAATTATTTAGAAAAGCAACGATGTGATTTTTTCCAAATCTTCGTTACCGATAACATAATAGAGTATATGGTATGTCAGACAAACTTGTATGCTGAACAAGTGCTAAAGGAAAAACCAAAGCGTAAGGGTCACGTGAAAGAATGGGTTCCGACTAATAACGAAGAAATGAAAAGGTTCCTTGGCATTATGTTGTGGATGGGACTTATTAAGTTACCACGACTAAAAGCTTACTGGAGCACTAATAATTTATACGCCAATAAAGTGAAAGAGGTCATGGTGAAAAATAGATTTTAACAGGTCTTACAGATGTGGCACTTCAACGATAACGAAGATAACAATTTAATAAACGACAGGATGCGAAAATTTAATCCTTTAGTGAATAAGTTGAACGAGAGATTCGAATATGTTTTGGTACCCGATTCCAGTGTTTGCATTGATGGGACACTCGTTCCGTTCAGAGGCCGCCTACAATTTAGGCAAAATATAAAGAACGAAAAACACAAATTCGGCATAAACCAATACAAGATATGCACTACAGGTGGATATACCTATAAATTACGAGTCTATTCTGGAAATTACAATGTGAGAGCTAGTAATGCTTCATCTAATGTTGTTCTTTCTTTGATGGATATAATTCTAGTCACTGGACGAACTCTGTTCGTTGACAACTATTACACCAGCGTATTTTTAGCTAATAAGTTATTACAGAGAAAAACACATCTGGTGGGAACTTTACGATCAAACAGAAAACTGAACGCAAAATAAAGTGTTGAATAAAAAACTGAAAAAGCACGAAGTATTTGCACAAGAAAGCGGCACTGGCATTGTAATGATCAAATGGAAGGACACTCGCGATGTATTATTATTTACAACAAAACATATTGTTGAAATAATCAAAGTTCGTCGACGAGGAAGAGAAATAGAAAAGCCTCAAGCGATTGTAGACTACAACAAGTCTAAAGCCTATATCGATCTCTCAGATCAACTAAAAGCGTATTCACACTGCCTAAGAAGGGGCAACAAATGGTACCGAAAACTAGCTATAGAACTCATTTTGGGCTCTGCCTTGGTAAATGCATTATTATATAACGAAATCAAGCAAAATAAAATTCAAATTACTGAGTTTAGAGAACTTCTTGCCCTAGAACTCTTGGGCATAAATGATAGCCTTCCACGAGTAAACGAACCTATTCAGCATCACTCGTTACAAGAACATGCTAAGAATAGATGTGTAGTATGCTATGTGAAAAATAAAGATGAATTTGGACGAGCCGTGGCACAAAATAAAACAGTCAGGACAAAATGGCAATGTACATCTTGCAAGAAAAACTATTGCATCTCATGCTTTTTCACAATGCATCGTGCTGAAAAAAATGACTAATATCCTGTTATATCATTATATAGTATATTATTTTACGTATATTGCCGATGTATTACCAAAGTATCAATAAAGGTTTTTTATTATAGGTATTTTTGTACATTATTTGTCTGCCTAATATCATCATGTTGAACCATAATCAAACTAGAGTGTAATTCTAGAATGTATCGAAGTTCCAATGACCAGGCGATATAAATGGTTCGTATAGACGGAGAGCTATCGCTCCTCATGCATTTAGCATTATAGTGAGATGCATATAAGATCCACAACATCTTGTGTTATATTGAACATGAGACTTTCATTGATGCCTCTCTGTCTGAACTTACCTAGACGGTGAGGCATAAGGGTAATGCCACAACGTGCTCAACGTGTTAAGGATTTTTTGCAGCCCCATGTCAGTTCAGACTTGGTTTAGAAAGATTTCAGCGTTTTTATTAGCGCCTGACTGTCTGAAAGCATGTAGACCTTTCTATATTTGAGCCTTTTTGGCATGCACTTCTGTACACACAGACTTATAACAAGCATTTCTGCTTGGAAGATGCTGTCATTTATTCCTAGGGACTTAGAGAGTCTGCTAGGTCCTCTTATTCTCAGTCCTTCTCCTTCAATATATGTAGACCCGTCTATGTATCATACAGATGTCAGCCTGTCACTGGCTTGGTCACATGCTTGGCGGCCAGTTATGACCACGTCAAATAGGATGATCGAGTCTAGTTTAGCTGGTCTTTGCTTTGTTGGTTTGGCAAGTGACTCCAATTAAATAATTTCCAGGATTTTGAGATAGTTTTGAGCACTCAGTGCTGCTTCCCCCTTTCGCGTATATCTGCATTGGAGTAGGATTTGCTAGTGCCTCTATTGCAGCTGTAGGTCACGATGCGATAGCTCCCGTTATTTCCAGACAGATCAGCCTCTGCGTTTTTTTTTTGCAATTTGATTGGTTTGCATGTACCATGGTCCCTAATAATACACCCAAAAAACACTTTCACTTGGTTAAGCTACTGGCCGTTCAGCTTTTTTTATCCATTTCGCAGTGTCCTTCTTATTTATCGTCATTGCTTTTGTTTTCATGATGATTTCTAGTTTGATTCTTTCTAACGCACCACTCAATACACTACACATTCTCGGGAATTTTTTCGACGTTTGCCCTATCAGCGATATCATCGTGAAATGACCATTGTCCCTTTGTTTTCACTTCTGCAGTTTTTCGTCAGTTAATTCATTAAATATTCTGAATAAATTTGGTGTATATTTAGAACCTAAATATTTCCTTTAATAAGCTCCTAGTATATATCAAGTGCTGATTATTGGAGTAGCTGACCTGACATGACCTAACCTGACCTGACATTCGTCAGCGAGTTTTATATACAAATTATTGATGTTACATTATTACACAGACAAGTGGTTGAGTACAGTAATTTACACTAATAATGCCTCAGCAACCAAAATATAGGCGATAACTTTATAGCGCGTCATACATGTGTGAAAATGGCAACAGAGGTCTAAGCAACGGGACGAAAAACGGATGCTGTGGTGTTGCACATGTACCATCATTTTATATGAAATATAAGCTGCAACCCTAACATATCACCTAATGAAAACGTAGAGTTATTTGAGACGTAACTTGACAGAAAAATATTCAAATTATGTAATACGGACAACAAAGAAGTGCTACCAAGGTTAGCAATCAATATAAGCTGAATTGGGCATAAAGTTTTAAAGCTACAATATCTAGGTCGTCTTACTAAAGAAGATAAATAACGGCTACAACGAATGATTTTCAGAGGCAAACCCTAACATAACACGTAATGAAAACATAGAGTTATTTGAGACGTAACTTTACAGAAAAATCTTTAAAATATGTAATAGTGACAACAAAGAAGTCCTACCAAGGTTAGCAAGCTGAATTGGGAATAAAGATGAAAGTTTTAAAGCTACAATATCTAGGCCGTCTTACGAAAGAAGAGAAATAACGGCTACAACGAATGATTTTCAGAGGCAAACCCTAACATAACACGTAATGAAAACGTAGAGTTATTTGAAACGTAACTTTACACAAAAATCTTTAAAATATGTAATAGGGACAACAAAGAAGTCCTACGAAGGTTAGCAAGCTGAATTGGGCATAAAGATAACAGTTTTAAAGCTACAATATCTAGGCCGTCTTACGAAAAAAGAGTAATAACGGCTACAACGAATGATTTTCAGACGCAAACCCTAACATAACACGTAATGAAAACATAGAATTATTTGAGACGTAACTTTACAGAAAAATCTTTAAAATATGTAATACGGAATACAAAGAAGTCCTACGAAGGTTAGCAAGCTGAATTGGGCATAAAGATAACAGTTTTAAAGCTACAATATCTAGGCCGTCTTACGAAAGAAGAGAAATAACGGCTACAACGAATGATTTTCAGGGGCAAGATCACAGTGTAGAAAGAAAGAAACATATTGTGACTTCTTTATCTAACAGAATCATTCAACTGCTTTAGCAAAGTTAAAATACTCATGATGATCGCCTACCTTTATAAGAAGACAACCTCTTAAGGGGAATAAGAAGAAGAGCAAGATAAGTTATGGTACTATCTCTGCTTTGTCAATTTCTCAGATTTCTCTGATTTCCACTGCACTCTTTCCATATTTGGTCTTGGTACAGCGATATTTTCAATTATTGATACATCGTTTCCATAAAGAGAATTCCTCAGACTTGCACATTATATCGTGTGACATCATTTTAATAGTTTTTGTCGAAATCTGATATATATTTCCTGAAGGTTACCAACTTTGAATTTTGACGTAGCGAAATTTTAATCTTTTTCTACTTAGTTTTTTTAATTATTGACTTTAGCATCTATAAGTCCTGGTGGCAATGGTATTCTACTTGGAGAAAAATAGTAGGAACGATGTACCAGGTTTCATAAAAATAAATTTATTGTTTAAAAATGTACAAAAATGTTTCGGAAATTAACTTAAAATGTTCCTGAAAAAACTGGTTCCCTGGCCAAAGAACCTTAGGTTGATAGAAAATTGAGCTATTTGAATTTGAAGCAGTTAATGAAAATTCGCTACAAAAGCGCACTTGCTGTGCCCCGAATTTCTTTTCTTACAAACATGCATTATAGAATAATGGAAAATACATCCATTAAATGATATAAGGCGTGTTCGATAAAAACAAGGAAAGCTTGTATCACTATGGCTAACGTATACAATTTTTCCCGTATCTTAATATATATATATATATATATATATATATATATATATATATATATATATATATATATATATATATATATATATATATATATATATAATAACGAATATATGTTTTCTACAAAAATTCGCTAAAAATTATAGACCATTGAACGACAAACTCTATAACTAAAACTACTGTCAAAGCATCAGGGCACGGGTCTAGTTCAAATGAATTTTCTGAAAATATTTTACTAAAATGAATGACAATGACGGTTGACGCTGAAACTGAAGGGTTTGTAAAACACCCTTCTTGCGATATTTTCTCTACATAACCCGTATTCGTTGCAGGTTCTTTGCCTAAATGTTGCCAATCTTGACATCTCAAGTCGCGACTTTGACGTTTAAAGAGGATAATCACAATGTTTTTTAAATGCTGATAACTTTTTTGGATTTTAACTCACAGATCCAAATTTTGGTAAATACTTTAGTTTTAAGGATAGGTATAAACCCGCGTACCAAATTTGGTTGCCACTTACCTATTTCCAGACATATACAAATTTTCACAACATTTTCCGGACAAACTGGCCCCATTTTTCTGAAAGGACGGTATTCACCAAATTTGATCAAAATCGGCCTATTATTTTTTTAGTTATCGTTATGATACATACATATATCATTTATTAATATATACATACACACACACACACACACACACATATATATATATATATATATATATATATATATATATATATATATATATATATATATATATATATATATATATATATATATATATATATATATATATATGGCCAGATGTTGGATGGCTCAGTTTTCAAGCAGACTGGCGTCAACCGTCTAGGCACAGGATTTTTGAAAATAAATGCGTTATAACTTTAAATATTAATTTGAGAAAAAAAAGTTTTAAGTAAAAGTTGTAGGAAATTTTTCGACTGAAAAGTTAAGTTATAAGTGTTTTTTTGTTCAAACAATTATTAACAAAGATATAGGTAAAAAAGTCAATAAATAAATCCTAATAGTCATATAAGTTGTAAACGGTGAGTGATACAAAAAAAAAATATTTAACAAAAAAGATGAGAAATGAAATTATCTACATCATTACCATTTTTGGCCTAAAGTGCACGGTTACGGAGATATAGGCCGAAACGATTTTTCTCAAAATGGCGGCACTTCCGCCCTTCTAATTTGTAAGGATTTTGTGTTTTTACAATCAGTACGTCATTCTGAACCTATTATCAAAAAAAAAAATAACTCCTGTAGTTTAGTGCATTATGGACAAAAGTAACGGGCTCCTTTATTGCCTGTACTATTAGCGTGACTATTTAAATAGGCAGATATGAAAATATGCAAATAAAATCTAAAACACTGGATGTTTATAAGTCACTTAAAATACGAAATTAATTTAGTTGCCTTTATAATTTGAAAGTTGTATTACAAGGTGTGTCATAACTTACTAAAATTTATCTTGTGTCGTTTTGAGACGTGTTCTCGTAGACATCCACAGTAAACACTTTGGCGGCTTCTTTACTCCCATGTCACAACTTTACATTTCACATATTTTAAATATCTCATCAAATTTATAAACTACCGTTTATTGTAATTTATACTTTAGTAAGATGCGAGCTTCTTCTTTTCACGAAATATCTGATTTCCTGTATAACTTGTATTACCTTGAGGTAGATATATTACCAGACATTATTTGTAGACAATATTATTAATTTATGTATCGTAATGTTTATAATTTGATACTTTAAAATGACTTTAAAATATCATTAAAATTTGGCCACATAGCTATCCTCTTTCACATTACTTATTTTTTCAGTAATAAATACATGCAAAAATGTCGATGTTTAAACAATGAAGTATATGCACTAGAAAAACATATAAGATCATTTAGGCAAAACGTTCATTACAAGTTTTGCACTTACAATAGATTAGAATTTTAATAGACATTTTTAGCATATGCCTAGTACTAGTAGATGCCAATCTTTTAAACAAAAATATTTTTGGAATGGTGGCACATTCAGTGATACTAAAAATCGTAATTTGGTTGGTTATATTAATTAAATCACCCTTGTATATTATTACTTTTAAGCGAATTTTCATTTAAAAGGAAGGAGTTGCAAGAACGTATTTCATTCATTGTGATAAGAAATGCACTAATTAGTCAATTTTTCGTTAAAAAAAAACTAAAAAACAAAACCAATCGTTAAAAAAATGTTTATTCAGTTAAGTAAGTGTTCATATTGTTGACCACCAGCTTCCATACAAAAGGACAAATTTTGTTCAAAACGAGCTCTGACATTGTGGAGCATTTGTGGAGTTATTAGACGGCATTCTTCAACAATGCGTTGTTGCGAAAATTCTACTCTTTAAATGTCCCCATAGAAAGAAGTCTAAAGGAGCTAAATCCGGTGATCTAGGGGGCCACTCAATAGCACCTATACAATCCATTGCTCTTTAAACTCTTTGCCCAAAAACTCCCTAATACGTTGTGAAAAATGCGGAGGAGCTTCATCTTGTTGAAACACTAATTGATTTTCTTGATGGCGATCATCATTTTCAACAATGTCAATTAGTAGAAGGTAAACGATATCTTCTAGTAACTCCAAAAACGTTTCTCCACTCAAATTATCATCAAGAAAAATTGGTCCGATTAAACGGTCTCCAAAAATGACAGTCCAGAAATTCAATTTCTGTGTAGTTTGAGGGTGGACAATTATGACAATTGACTGTAGAGTGTAATAAAAACGTACACTCGTCTAAAAAAAACAGATATTGAACAGAAAGTTCCCGTTATCAGCTATTCGTGCAGTCATAACATCACAAAACTCCAGCCTCCGATCAAAACCATTTTCATTCAGTTATTGTACAAGATGAATTTTATATGAGTGAAATTTATGATGCTTCAATATTCGCTGAATAGTTCTTCTTTTGATGTTTGAAACAGTGGCCAATTTTCTCGTGCTCAAAGTTGGGTCTGCAGCAATTTGTCCTAAAACTTCAATATCAGTAGTCTCATTTCTAACCGGAAATTCAGGTTCAGCATTCTGTTTTTTGTTGGCTACTGAACCACTTTGCCGAAACTTTGCAACTAACTCCAAAACGTATTTTCTGTTAACATGTCTGTTCGGATGTCGTTCATTAAACAAATTTGCGGTACGGTTGGCACAGTCATCGTTTTTTTAAAAAAGAGTAATTATTTCAACTCTTTCTTTTACAGAATACACCATTGTGAAATTATTTTTCGGTAGTACTATCAAGTATCAAACTGACCGATAAACTGAAATAATAAACCGCATTTCTCTTATTCCGACAAAAAATGTTCTGATAGTCAATGTTTTGTTCACAAACCAACAAAACATTGACTATCAGCACATTTCTTATCGGAATGAGTGAAATGCGTTTTTGCATCTTCAACTGTGAATAATTTTTAAACGAGTTGATAAAACTAAAAAAATTAGTGTGCTGAATTCATAAAAGAAAGAGCTTTCAAATGATGTAACACTCGACCCATGTTCCTTATTTAAAATATAAGGGTTGTTATCACCACCCTTAAGGGGTTGATGTGACAAAGTTGAGTTTTATGTCAAAACATGTTCCCCTCAATATTAAAATTGACGTGTTTCAGCGTTTCTTTAAAAAAAATCTCTGGACGCAAATCGGTCTGTTTCGTTTTCAATGCGCCAGACTATATATATATATATATATATATATATATATATATATATATATATATATATATATATATATATATATATATATATATATATATATATTTGTGTGTGTGTGTGTGTGTGTGTGTGTGTGTGTGTGTGTGTGTGTGTGTGTGTGTGTATGTATGTATGTATATAAAAGGTTCGGAAATTATTGTGAGATATACTTCGTTCTCGGGTTGAACCGCGTCAAGAGTTTATTAAAACTCTACGTTTGGGTTGTGATTTCCATCCATTTTATAGACAGTGTGGCCCAGTTTAGATCTAAATACCCCTGTAACTGTTGTATTTATAATTCGACCTTGATTAGCAAAATATTAAAAGATATAAGGTGAAAAACTCTATAAATGCTGTGAAAATGGTTGTCAATGTCATCTGACCAAGGCCTACTACTGCACATTTTCTATGTCAAAAAATGGCAAAACGGTTCGGGCTATTTTTAAGAAGAAAGTGGGTACCCGACTATATTCGGATTACCTCGAAATAGATGCATACCGAATTACATAAAAAAGAGAGCTTATTAACCATTTCAAAGAAGTTTATTTGTATGACCCTTCTTATATGGAACCCCTGTAACTTTTATATTTATAACGCGATTCTTTTTATCGAGATCTCAAACGCTATAAAGTGAATAAGTCCATAGATATTGAGAAAATTTTTTCCTATGCCATTCGATCACGGCCTACTAAAACTATAAACTTTTTTTCGACTCTAGAGATGTTGAGTTTCGTAGTTGGTAATAACTTTTTTCTTGAAATTTGGTCGGTAACGGTTTTGAAGAATGACGAATCCAGTGGTGCACGCATTTTTCCCTAAAATCAACCCTAAATCTTTTTTATAATTTTTGACATATGAAGAGAGTTTTAGTAGGCCGTGATCGAATGATAGGAAACAATTTTCATAGAATCTATAGACTTCTCCATTTTCTATCTTTCAAGATCTCGATAAAAAAATATCGTTATAAATGTAAAAGTTACAGGGTGTTCTCATATAAGAAAGCTCACAAAAATAAACTTCTCTGAAATGGTCCATACTTCTTCTTTTTTGATAAAATTTCGTATATCTCTATTTCGAAGTATGCCGAATGCAGCTGAAAACAGCCCTAACCCATTTTCAAATTTTTTGACTTAGAAAAATGCTTTAGTAGGCTTTGGTCAGGTGACATTGAGAACAATTTTCTCAGCAGGCTTTTGTTCATCCAAATCGAATTATAAATACAAAAGTTACAGGGTTGTTTCCATTTAAAATGGGCCACACTGTATATATGAGAAATATTTGTTCCTTAGATTGTACCGTCTTCAGAATTTGTTAAAACTCGACGGTTGGGCTGGTTTTTTGTTCCGTTAAAAAAAGAAAACTTGTATTACCAACGACTTATGGGCCAGTCTGTGATTGTCGAAATAATTTTATTTTAATTGAGCTCAAGACACCCTATAATTAACGTATACAATTTTTTCTCGTGTCTTGTATAATAACGGCAATATTGATCTTCACTAAAGAAATGCGTCACCCATATGTAAACAGATAAAAACTGAAAGTAATCACGGATGTGGGTTCTAAGGGGCCTAGTTGGTGCTCATTTGAAGAAATCTTTTCAAATTTCAAAAGTCGCAGTCTCCTCGCTAGTGAATTATTCTTAAGAAAATTGACTAAAACTAAGTTATTTGTTTAAATTAATTTATTTGTACACAGACACATAATAAGCTGTTTCTGTTACCTATTATATGCAGAATATTAAAAACTGATCTAGAAATATCACCTCGTTGATTTTGACTATTAAAACTAATTCCCAGTAGATTTCGTGGAAAGCAACAATGTTTATATGCCCCGCACGTAAATATGATAAAAAATAAAAATACATATTTTTATGTACATTATAGTATATTCAATTAGTGCCTTTATAAAACGTGTAGATATACGATGGTTGTAATCTAGAGATATTCAAGATGCTGGACAAGATTGTAAGCTGAAACCATGTGGAAACATCTCTGTACACCGTAGGGGGCTCGGCAAATACGAAACTTTTATTATCGTTGGTAACACAACCAGAATGCATGTAATCTTTTATTAGCCACATATATTCAAACTTTAGACAATATCATCCTGACGCAGGGAACATTCTACAGACATTATCGGGATGATAATTTTCTTTTCTTTTTTGTTGCTAGCGTTTAGGTAAACCCACATAATTTACGACACATGGAATGTTATTAAAAACCCATTAATCAATGTGAAAATACAACCAAGTTTCCGTAGGTTCACACAAGATATGCTCTCTGCTAAATAATTACACAGACACAAAATTTGTGTAAAATATTTTAGCTGTTGATAACGAATTAAAAATGTTTTATTCTTCGGTTCACCAGAGAAGTATGGGTTAAAAGTTTGAGGCAGGATGTGTTAGTTTTTAGTGAATTTTCGTAAGAGACCGCGTCCAGAATTTATTTAAACTCGACGTTTCGGCTCCTGTTTTGGAGTCATTTTCAAGAGATTAGTGAGATATGAAAGGAAATGACCTCTACGGCCTCAATCTGAGAGCGGTCGATAAGGATAGGTTGGGGTGATGTAGCTAGATTACGGGGTCTCAATCTGCCTATCCCCCAACTCTCGCTGGAGATAGTTTCTAAGGCCTCAGTATGCGCAATCCTAGACCTGAGAGATATCCGAGAGGTCGTCGTAAGTTTTGTTCTGTTTGTAGTGTTTCGTCTACCTGTCTGGTCATCGATGAACTAGTTGGTTCGAGGTATATTAAGTCAGGTACGGTACTTATAGGATTGAGCGGATTTGGGGTATTTGTTGAGTCAGATAATGGCGCAGTTATTGTAGTCTATTGACCTAGTAGCCTTCTTGTGTGTATAAATGAGGATATAATACGTTTTCAAGTAATCGGAAGGCGAAGACAATCCGGCGTTCTTCGATCTCGTTTGCTTCGCGGATAATTCTGGTTTGGAAGTTGTAAACGGGGGCTATTGTTTTGGCATTGTCAAGACCTATTTGGTATGAATATGATGCATGGCCAACGCGGATGAGGGGTCGAATTTTCTAACTGCGAAGGTGTGTTCGTGTATTCTATTGTGGATACGTCTATTGGTTTGTCCTATATAAGTTAAAGCAGTCGGAACAAAGAGATTTGTAAATTCGCCGAATTTTAGAACCCGTATCAACAGCACCATATTCACAACAGAGCAAAAACTGTCAAATCTAATAAAAATTCTCAAAGATACGATTTCAGACCAATCGGCTTGGAAAAGTTCGTTAGCCAAGAAAATCCTGCCAGGTTTTCTGCGAAAAATTTGTTATCTGCAAAAAATAACAAAGCTATGGCAACCAAATTTGTAAAAAGTAAACTATATAACAAAATTTAGAGCTATATGCTAAAAATAAAAATATGGGCATTTAATGAAGCAAAATATCAGTAAAAGTCAGAGAAGATACCAAAATATTGTATGTGTTAAACAAAATCTATTAAATATTGCCAATATGGTTATTTTTTATTCGCACAAAAAGACCAAGAAGTATGAGAAAAATTACTTTGAAATTTTATAATTTTTCTCCTGCAAATATCAAAGTGGAGATTTGAAACGTCAAAAATTAGTAATGTTTAAATAAAGCTTCGATAATTATTGCGGTGTTTGAATGGTAAATATTGCAAGAAATGTATATTAGAAGGTACCACATTTATATTTTAAATGTTATTATTTGATTACAATATTTACAAAAAATGTATCTAAAATAGACCTTACATATTACAAATAAATAGCAGAAAAAATTGGTTATCTACGTTTTATTACAGTTTGATTTCCGTGGTACAATGGCCAGGCGGTTTAGTTAGCTGACTCGTCAGCAAGCAACGCTCGGGGATGTGGGTTCAAATCTCAGTGGCGACTGATTTTTTTTTTTTACTTTTTTTTGTCTGTGATTCAATGTTATCCTTATCTGATCAGATTATGTAATGTCGATAATTTTTGTAGCGACTGTTTGTTGAAAGAATCACTAATGAGGGAATAAGGATTTTTAAGACTTTTAGTTCAATTTTAATAGCAGCTGTTGTTGCCCTTAGTGGGTAAAACCGTCCCATAGTTGACACAGACGTAGATGTTTTTTCTGTGACTTCAGACATGTTTGTTTTCGTCTCTGCAACCGCTTTCATTTTTCACAGCATCGCAAGGCAAAATAATTTGCTGTGTATAAAAAGTATCTATTTCTGTATTCAGATAAGATTTTGAATAATTTCAAGTTTATTTAACTATTTTTATAAGCGAATATTCTAGTAAAAAATGTTCTTTAAACAGTTTTTTTTTTAATAACACACCACGAGGGCTTACAGCCTTAATACTATCGTACCGTGGGTGTCGACAAGGAGGAAAGAGGCAACTTGTTAATTCTGGACTTGAAGGTTTAGAGGTTCCGGGGAGAAGGAAAAACATGTGCTGGCAAGGAATTCGACAACTTGGAAGTCCTCGGGACAAAAGAGCGGGCATAACAAGATGTTCTACATTTGGTGAACTGGACAGTAAAAGGATGCATTCGCTCTATTCCCCTGGTAGATCTGTTGGGAGCAGCAGGTGGAGGAACTATGGAAGAAAGCACCTCTGAGCAGTGCCCATGCAGATATCTATAAAAGAGAGAGAGGTCACCAACGGCACGTCGGTGGGCAAGGAATTGCAGCCTTTGGGTGAGGGTAGGGTCACCTATGAGACGTATAGCTCTCTTCTGAATGGAGTCCAGGATAGCGAGTGTAGAAGCGGCAGCAGCACCCCAGATGTGGGAGCAGTATTCGATGTGTGGACTTATTTGTGAAGTATATAAGGTATAGAGATTAGCTGGTGAAAAGCATTTGCGAGCCCGAAAAGGAAACCTAATTTCTCAGCAGCCGCTTCTGCAATTGATGTGACATGTTGGTGCCAATTGAGATTTCGATCCACAGAAATGCCAACAAGTGAAAAGGACTCATTACTTTGAATAACTTGGTTGTTCATTGTGATGAGTCTAGGGCTGGTGTATCACTTATGGGAAAGAAAGCAATACTGAGCTTTGGTGGGGTTGAATTGTACAAGATTTCTGCTTCCCCAGTCTAATATTTTTTGGAGATCCACGGAGACAGAACCCTCCATGATTCTGCGCTCCTCATCTAATTGGGCTAAAGAGACAGGCTTAGAATATTGTATATTTGAGTGGAGGGTACTCTCGTCCGCGTAACTGTGAACTGGGTTGGATATGCTAGAGAGCAGTGTAGAAGAAACAAAGTAGGGGCTAAAGCTGAACCATGAGGAGCTCCTGCATTAATTGGATACAGTTTAGAGGAATGGCCATCCACGACAACAGAAATGCCCCGGTTGGAGAGGACATTTGCTGTCCATGTACAGAGTTTTGGTGGTAGGCCATAGGCCGGAACTTTATTAGGCAGCGCTGCGTGCCAGACCTGGTCGAATGCCTTGGATATGTCTGGAGCGACAATCTGGGATTCACCGTGTAGTTCCATAGACTTGTTCCAAGGATGGGTGACAAAGGAAAGAAGGTCGGCAGTTGATCTGCGCTGACGGAATCCATACTGCCTGTCGTGGATTAAACTGTGTTTTTCAAGAAATTTTAGTAATTCGGTGTTTATATACTTTTCCATCACTTTAGAGGCGACTGAAAGGAGAGAAATAGGCCTGTAGTTGCTGGGAAGCGCTTTGGATCCTTTCTTGGGGACGGGTTGTACTCGAGAAGTTTTCCGGTTACTAGGGAATATGCCTCTATTGTAAGATGTCTGAAACAGACGAGTCAGGAAAGGGGCAAGTTCTGGTGCGAATTTTTTGAGAACCATTGCTGGGATCTCGTCAAGGCCAGAGGCGTTCCTGGTATTAAGAGAAGAAAGTTCCGAATTTTGGTGTGAAAAATTATGCAACGCACTTTTGATGGAACACTTTTTTAACAAAATGCGTCGAAAATAATGTTTCAATGGATTTTCCTGCAGACAAATTATTTTATTTTCAATTTTAATTACAGGTTAGGCATATAATTTGAATTTTATGTATTCTTTTAGCCAATTTTTGTGTAGAAAATATTTAGTCACTTTTCGCAGAAATTTGTTTGTGTTGCCGTAGAAATCATTTTTTTTGTAAAATTTTTGTTAAATTAAATGTTCAATAAATTATAAAAAAAATGTTTTCGGATTTTCGTAAAAAAAATATTGTTTGCCAATTTTCATGCAATTTCGTCGAAAAGCTTTGTGTGCATAATTATATCTTGGCAGGCGGGTAAATATCTTGAAAAGGTTCGTTGGCCAGGAAAATGGGACCAGTTTTTTCGGTTTAAGTTTATTTTCGGAACATTTTTGTACTTTTTCAAACAATAAAGTTGTTTGATGAAATATATTACATTGTTTCTACTATGCTGAGAATAACCAATTTGAACCGTGTTTTCTTTAAGAAAAAGAACTATTAAAACATTTTAATGAAAATTCACTACCATCACGCACTTGCTGCGTTCAGACTTTTTATGTTTCTGCACATCAAATTTCAGGTTCCTCGGCCTGTATATGATCCGAGTATACTGAGCAAGCTTCCATTAGCAGCATCTTCTTGTATTATTTTATCTTCATAATACTCTATAAAATATTATCTCTTACACTCACTTATACAGTGTAATACATTATTATCTTCCACATAGATTTTTATGTGTATCGTAAGCAGCGATAAACACGATCTATAATACAGTCGCCTAACTACTGATAGTAATCGTGTCTTCTACATAACCTAGCGTGATGTCCCGGCAATCTCGCAAATAATCTGAGAACGACGACAACCAAGACAATTTTCATATTCTGAGAATATTTCTCATGTGAAATCGACATTTATTTATTCATAATTTCCGTTGCTTGAGCGACAAAATATAAGAAACGTGTACACAAGTAGTTAAAAAAAAGGAAACGGGCAATACACAACCGACAGGAAATGGTTCATCATATCATATTTTATAATACAGTATTTTAAAAAGTTCAGTCATGAATATAAAATGCAAATAATTTTCATTTTATATTGTTATTCCATTGTTTTTATTTCAGTGCTGCGAATGTGTTAATTAGGCGTCTGATTTATCATCAAAATACTGAATTTTATATGCAATTTTCATATGAAGTTTGGCAGACGGTTTTTTTATGTTTGTGTCTTTCATGGAAAATTATATCAGTCGGATATCAAAAAGGAAGTATTAGTATTATTAGTATATTTAAAAATATGTTTGTATTGCAAGTAGTCTGGTAGTATAGTAATATATAGTTTACTTGACAAAAAGCTCCAAAATTGTGCTTGGCAAACACGATTGATTAAGAGGTATTATAATTACATGACAGGATAGATACATAACATATGGTAATAATTTAAGGTTTTGCGGTCATTTATGTGTATCCCAAGGAACTTGATCACATTACAAATCAATATAACCCTGGAATTTTGAAGGAAAGAGAGATGGGACAAAAATTGTGCTTTTTCCATATTAAAAAATCTCGGGACGCATGCTTCAAATTTGAATAACTCAATTTTATATAAACTTAGAAAGTTTAATTTTGGTGTGTAGTAAGGTCTTTCCTAAAGCAATATGTCCACCAGATTTTATTAAAATAGCTTTGTAATTTTCGGAGAACAAAATTTGTTTCGAAAGAAAACTTAAAATTTCAATAACTCAATTTTCTATAAACTTAGAAAGTTGAGTTTTGTTACATAGTAAGGTATCTCTCAAGGCAACATATATAGTAAATTTCATTAAAACAGCTTTGTTATTTTTAGAGAAAAAACTTTTTTTTTTTGAAAGAAAACTCAAAATTTTCCCGGAAAACCACGTCCGATTTTTCTGGATAACGAACTCATCCAAGCCATTAATAAAAGAAAGGCACTTGCCGAGTTTAATCGAAATCGGTTAATTATTTTTTGAGTTATCAAAATATATATATATATATATATATATATATATATATATATATATATATATATATATATATATATATATAGTAATAAATTTTTTTGACGGTAATAGTGTGATTTATCAAAAAATTGTGGGAAAACAGTTGTAGAGTTGTAGAATAAAACTCTTTATAGGCCGAGCTTTCGGGAAAATTTATTCCTTTCTCAAGGCTACAACATGGAAAGAAAAAAAGGTTTACAATTTACTTGCGAAAAATATAAAAGTTTAAAATACTTATACGTATAACGTGAGTTCTACTAAACTAATTATGGAATAACAAACATGAAAAGAAAACCTTTTTATGAATTTGAGTGAAGTCTAAAAGTGCCAAACTGACATATAAAGCTAAATATTGTCTAATTGAATTTGTTTTTTATTTTTGTCTAGGAAATATAAATAGGGGTAGTGATTTCTAAAATTATTATCTTTCTTTAAGTTTATTAAATTGTCGTTAAAAGTAATTTCAAATTCTTCTAAACACATTCTTTTATTACTTAAGGTTTCACAGTGTAAAATAGAAACATTACTAAAATTTATATTATGGCCAGTGTCGAGATTATGTTCTGACAGAGCGCAAGTTCATTTTTGTAAACATATATCACTTTTGTGCTGTGTTATCCTATCTTTAAGGACTCTGCTTGTTTGGCCAATGTATCTTAAACTACAATTATTACATGGAATACAATATACCACTCCAGACACTTTGGAAATTTCATCCTGACTTGAGTTTACTGAAAATGTTATTAAAAGTATTTCCAATAGGTTAAAGTTTATATTTAAAGATGAAACCAATTTTAAAATAACGTTTAGATATTCAAAAGCAATTAATAACATTTTCAGTAAACTCAAAAGTCAGGATGAAATTTCCAAAGTGTCTGGAATGGTATATTGTATTCCATGTAATAATTGTAGTTTAAGATACATTGGCCAAACAAGCAGAGTCCTTAAAGATAGGTTAACACAGCATAAAAGTGACATACGTTTACAAAAAGAACTTGCGCTCTGTCAGAACATAATCTCGACACTGGCCATAATATAAATTTTAGTAATGTTTCTATTTTACACTGTGAAACCTTAATTAATAAAATAATGTGTTTAGAAGAATTTGAAATTACTTTTAACGACAATTTAATAAACTTAAAGAAAGATAATAATTTTAGAAATCACTACTCCTATTTATATTTCCTAGACAAAAACAAAAAACAAATTCAATTAGACAAGAGTTTCATTCTCTCATACTATAGTTTCATTCATACTCTCATTTGAAAAATATTTTGCAAAGTCTTACTATCGATACCTCTCTATTAGTGAATTTTTTTTAAAATAAGAATTCACTAAAAAAGCAAAAGCGAATCATCTTTCGAACTTATCGATATAACTTGCATGTTTTAAAATGAAACACCCTATGTATTTTTAGATATTTAAACGCAGTGTCTCATTATGAGTTTAACGATGTAGTACCCTTGATACTTAAACCAGGCGTTGTTTAGTTATTTGCGTATTTATGCAGCACCAAAAAGCATTATGTTGAATTGCAAAGGTGGCTGAAAAATACATGAATGCTCTTTTGACAACTGTCAGATTTGTAAGTATCTGTTGTTGAAACAGTGACAGTACGCTTGTTTGTTGAACTGATTATAACTTTATAACCGCATATTGCTCTGAACAAAACGTGCTTAAGATAGCCCCATTAAAAAGTCCATAATAATTAAATCTGGGCTTCTAGAAGACCATGGGATTGGAACATTTCGCCCAATTTACCGCCTAGGACTCCCCTGTGGGTCCGGGGACTAACTAAAAGAATAGGCCCAGGTAACTCCTGCCTGTCGTAAAATGCGACTAATTGGAATCAAACACTGGCGGGGGTCTTGTCCATGTGGGCCTGGAGGGAGGCGAATATCTTTGGGGAGTGATGTACACCCGGATTTTGAGGCCTCCACTCTGGGCTTAGAAATGGATGGTTGCTCGCGCTTGGTTGTTACTCGGGAGCGGGGTTCCGGATGGGTGCCGCCTTGAGTGCTGGCGGGTGTCGTGTGTCTAGACGACCTGGAGGGGGTTGACAACTCTGATGAGTGGTAAACACCCGGAGTTTGGGGCCCCCACTGTGTGCTTCGGAACGGACGGACGGCCTCGCTTGTGCGATGCTCGTGAGCGGGGCTTGATGGGATGTCGCCTTGCGTCTAGCACTGGTGGGTGTCGGGTCTAGACGAACCCGGAGGAGAGCTGTGATCTTTAGGGGTGGGACAAAACTAAGGGTTGAGGCTTCTTCTGTGAGCTTCGAAACGGACAAATGACCTCACTTGGATGCTGCTCAGATGCAGGACTTCATGATACTGCACCGAGTCAAACACTGACGGATGTCTGGTCCAGACAAACTCGGAGAGAGGTTATCTCTCTTTGAGCTTTGAGATGGGCAAGCGACTTCGCTCAGATGTCAGTACATCTGTCAAACAAAGTTTCACCTCGCAGGTGTCGTTTCCTGTCGGAAGCTCGATTTGTTGGGTGAAATTTAAGCTAACGCTGGCAAGTGTTGAACCTTGACGAACTCGGAGGTGGCTGGGGTCTCTAGGTGTGGATTACACCTGGAGACTTGGGCCTACTCTGTGAGAATCGATACAGGCTAACGACCCTGCCTGGATGCTGCTCGGGGGCGGGACTTCATGATACCGCCTCGAGTCAATGAAACACTGGCGGGGGGTCTGGTGCAGGTGAGGCTGGGGGGATGCAGACATCTCTGGGGAGTGATATGCACCCGGAGTTTGGCGCCTCCACTGTGGCCTCAGAGACTGACAATTGGCCTCGCTTGGTGGTTACTCGGGAGCGGTGTTCCAGATGATACCGCCCTGGATTGAGCCCTGGCGTGTGTCCAGGCGTCCCGGGAGGCTCTGATCTCTGATGAGTGGTAAACACCCGGAGTTTGGAGCCCATACTGTGTGCTACGAAACGGACGGACGGTCTCGCTGGGGTGATGCTCGGGAGCGGGACTCGATGGGAGGTTGCCTTGAGTCTTAACACTGTTAGGTGTCAGGTTTGAAGAGCCTGAGGGGAGCTGAGATCTCTAGGGGTGGATTACAACTGGAGATTAGACGCTGCTAGAGAGCGGGACTTCATGATACCGCCTCGAGGCAAACACTGACGGATGTCGGGTCCAGACGAACTCGGAGAGAGGTTATCTCTCTTTGAGCTTCGAAACGGGCAAGCGACTTTACTCAGATGGCAGTACACCTGCCAAACAAACTTCCACCCTCAAGAAAAGATCGACTCCCTCAGGGAGCTGGAATTGATGGGTGAAATCTAAATAATTAGACGTGAGCCACAATAGACCTAAGGTCGCGGTGGAGGGACTGAAATAGCCCACTCACAATAAAATCTAATCTAATCTCTAATCTACCGCCCAGGAAATTGACCATTCTCGAACGATTCGTGTTAAATGCGGTGGGTGAAAGTCTTCTAAGAAGTAAACAGCCTATCTTCAGTCCAGAGGCATATTATGCAAATGGTCTAACAGAGAAGTGTCCAACATATCCCAGTAGCTGTGTTGGTTCATATGTCGCTCCAAATAAAAAACAACGGCCGAAAATTTCATTGTTTCATTCGCTTCTAACGTGTGTATAAATTTATCTCTAAATGGTTGCACCTTATTAAAATCGTAGATAACTTGCAAATGAGACTAACTAATATCGCGAATTTCTAATACTCTTTTTCTTAATGACATTTTCAGTAAGCGCCTTACAGAAAACATAGCAATTGCAGCTGCTTCATTGCCTTCTTCATTTGGGTCCATTTTTTCCTTTTAATATTCAAAACACTACCAGTTCTCCTAAATTTTGAACCAATTTTTTTTTACATCATTGGTTGACACATATGGATTAGGCCATTTTTCATGGAATTTTCATGTTACTGTACCAACTATTGCACAATAAAAACTTCTTGTTCTGACGTTAGCGTATTAGAAACAGTAAATTTATTGATCAAAATCATATGAAAGCGTCGATTTTCGGAAATATTGGTTTGACATATTGACAAATAGAAACCTGCAGTTTTTGTATCCAAGGAAATCCAAATTATAGTTAGACGAATCGTTTTAAAACTGACAACCTGTCAAAAAAATTCATTTAAAACAGCTTTTATAATTAGTTGTTTTTAATATTTAAAAAAAGTCTCGGGACGCAGCATGTGCTTTATGGTAGTGAATTTTCATAAAAATAATATATAACATATTAGTGATTTAGCTATATATTAAAAGCTATAAAAATACTTTATGTAATTAGGAAAAGTAAAAAAAATAAGGTAAGTGAAGGAAGAAGAGGAATAAAAACATGATCTCTAACATAGATACAGTAATTTGGATACAAAACTCAAACAAAGCAATCGATAAACAGGAAATATACTTAACAAAAATACAATAGAAAGCTGAACAAATAAATCTTGTGGTTTATCCATTGATGGTGGTTATATACATGCAAAAGGGGGAGAAAAACCGCCAGGACGAAGAGGGATTCTGCCTCTCACCCAAAAACACGTGGGATTCTCCTTCCCCTTGTGCATGCAGTCCGACTAGGTAGTTTTTTTAGGATCTGCCGCTCATATTTCCTCCACTGCCAACACCCATATTCATTGTTGGTCCCTTAGCTTTCTTGGGGGTTGTTTGCAACAAATTTATCTTGTAGCTTGTGCATCCAAGAGGGCATGTTTCAGAAAAAAATTCTTAAAACCCTCTATGCAGTAAAATGTAAATTTACAGAAATTACATACCAGTTCTTCTCCTATGTCTTTTTCAGATAATATAGAATACATCATTAATTAAATAGGTTCACTTGCATTTTCATTTCTTTTTTATTTTTATGGTACATATATAAGCACAAGGGGGGTTGATCTTAATTACCATTATGGCAACACAATGTTGAAAAGTGGTTGATTTCATCATGTCACAGTAGTATTATGATCATAAAAAAGTACTTCTACCTGTATGCACACAAAAATTAGTGAAATACATTTATAAAGTCTAATAAAAAACACCAGTTTCGCAATTTATTAGGGGGTTATGAGATGTGATAAAAACGTCAAACTCATTGTACTGCAACATTAGCATAATATTATTATCTTGCGACTCACGACATGTCGCATGCGCGTGACAGAAAAAATAGGTATCCGCATTATCATATCTCACTAGTATTTGTGTCATGTCTAAAACCTAAATTTGAGGCTAAATTTCCATTTTGATCTTCTTTTTTTATTAATGGCGTCAGTTTCTACTAACCTAAATTTCAAATTTAATATTGACAATTAACAATAACTGACATTGCCACAGGATTACAAATCACATCTGAGCTCCAGCAGGAACGCAGTCTAACAACGTTATCAGATATAGTAAATTAGGCTTGGAGAAATAAATTAAAAATCATGAGAAATGGGTAATTCGAAATTTGCAGTTATTAATTTCAGCTATGGATTGCAGTGTTTTTTAACTAAGTGATAAAATTAGATTTTATGCAATGTTTTCTTCATTATCAGAAGTTGTGAAAATTTGAGATATTTATACATGAAAGATTTAACTACATTAAATTTGTGAAGATCTGGCAACCCTGGTAGGCAACAGCTACATCTTGACATCTTTCAATGATTGTAACTTCCATTGTTTAGATTTTTAACTACGATTTATTTAAATAGCATAGCAGTATAGGTAAAGCCATCTGTCTGTCTAACATTATAGATATTTCATTACAGGATTTAAAGTAATGTCGAGGATTATTTTATTATTTATTTCAAATATCTTTATTTTTCTTTGATCAAAAGACCTGAAAATTAATAAGCCACCACGTCTATATATGTTGTTTTAAGCTGTAGATTTTCGGTTCAATCACTGAAACAATTTGAAAGATATTGCGTTTTTAAAAATATGTTTTAATTTTCTGTTAAGAAAAATTGGGCGTTAAGAACTGATGACTGAACTCATCCAAGCCATTAACAAAGTTATTATAACCCTTATTCCCAGATTTGATCCAAATCAGTAAAGTATTTCTCGAGTTATCGGTTGGACCCACACACATACACACAAATATATATATATATATATATATATATATATATATATATATATATATATATATATATATATATATATATATATATATATATATATATATATACTTTTTAACTGACCCTGGATATGGGCTTTAGGGGCCCTATTTCGCGCTCATTTGAAGAAGTTTCCGAAAGTCTTACCATCGGTACCTCCCTGTTAGTATTTTTAGTTTTAGTTTCTTCATGAAAATTCACTAAAAAATATAGTTTCTTCTTGTCAATTTTAGATAAGTTCTTCTACTAAAAACAGCCTGTACAATAATTAGTTGGCATAATTTTTTAAATTAAAATCTAAGACCAAGCAGCATTTCAGCTCGAATTTTTTTGGTATTTGACCCTTGATGTGAACTATATCCGTGGACATACTATATATTATATAAACATCTAAAGTCTGAAACTGACCTCGGATAGGGTTTCAAAGGTTGTCACTTGCGCTCTTTTAAATATTTTTTTATAAAGTCGTTACCTATCTAAATGTGAATTTTTCTTTATGAAAATTCGCTAACAGTAAATCGGATCACATATGAAACTTTTACTTTGCATGTTGCTTGACTAAGTCTATAGATCTATTTTTCAGCAGTTTTCTTTATGAAAGTTGTTTACTTGTCTATCGCATTTTCTTTCAATTTTTTTTTCAAGTTATTATTTACGAAACTTTCAATTTAGCTGCTAATTTCAAAAGTGACGTTACTAATTTGAAACGGTAATTTTTTTCTTTTCTATGCCAGTAATTTCCTAATAAAATGACTTAAAAACTGGTGACACACATGTGTTAGTTTCAATTATTTTCACACCATTCGAACGTCGGTACTATAATGACTTCATTAGTGCATATTAGTTGCCTAATCATATGACCATATGGTAAATGACCATCTAACAATTGGATCGTTATTTTAACTAGATTTTAACAAACCGTACTGTAACTTCCGTCTTTATTCACTAAACAGTTATTAGCTCAAAAAAGAAATACATAAAAAGCCAATTTGTCATGATACATCTATGAGTTAAATAGCAACCTGTCAAAATAATGACTTAATTTAATATGAAGATAATCAGTGAAAAAAAAACACTTCTGAGAGCACCACTGTTCAAATAATGAAAACACTAAAAAACCGGACGTAGTGCTAACTTTATAACAAGCTATGCGTTTACACCGTGAAAAAAAGCAAAAGCAAACGAGTATTATATTACAAGCACTTAATTAGGTACAAACCCGCAACAATGGAGAAAATTTATAGGTATGTCGAGATTCAAATTAAATTACATATGTTTCCTTATTTTTGTTCTTATTAAAATCGTATTAAGGAAGTGTTTAGAAACATGTGAGAAGCGTGTTTTGTGGCACTTCTATGATCATGTGAACGGTGACAAAACATAGCCAATGGGCGTTACCTCAAAATTGCCTCTTAAACTGAGAGACAGACGCTTAATAACAACTTCATTGCATCCTTGTTTTTTTCTGTAATTATAATGTCATTATCTGACAGTTTCTTGAAGGTTTTTTAGCTGTTTGTTAAGAATGTTTTAAATAGATACATATTTTCCATCTGTTTGACGTTAAACAAATGTATTCGGCTTTGTAGTGTTTTAAGCTACACCAATTTTAGTGAATTTTTATTTAAAAAAATTCACTAATAGAGAGGTATTGATGGTGAGACTTTGCAAAATTTTTTTCAAATGAGCACGAACTAGGAACCCTAGAACCCATATCCGGGGTCAGTTTAAATTTTTATATGTTTATATATATATACAGGGTGTTACTTAATGATAGGGCGTAATTTCAAATGCGCATTCCTGAACCAAATTCAAGTAGAAAAGTTCATATAAACATGTGTCCTGAAGAGTCTGGTTTTCAAGATACAGGGTGTCAAAGTGTTTAAAAAAAATTGGTTTTTAATTAATATCTTAATGATCCTTTGGCCCATTTTGTTGAAATCTGGCAGGGTTAGTCGCTGTAGTAAGACCCTAAGTTGGCACTAACTAAAAGATAATTATAAGTTCCAGTGGCGACTCGAAGGGCAGTCTCACGAATAGTATTGACTAAAAAAATGTACGCGACTGAGTTTTTTTTTTTTTTAATTTTAATTTTTTTCAGATTAAACACCTAGAAATAGAACTTTTTTGCTCCATAATATCTTTTCGTATATTACTTCTTTTTCGAGGAAAAAGATAAAAACGACTTCATTGCATGTCGAAAAATTGTTAAAATAAAATCTAGTTAATTGTGATCGTTCAGAATATTTATTTCTAAGCCATTTTCTAAAATCTAACAAATGAAAAGTAATAACTATTTATAAAAAATGTTGGAAATGACTACCTCCCGCTTCTATGCAGGCTTGTGCTCTCCTTCTCATCGAGCGACGAACTCTTTCGAAAATTCCATTAGTGTTACGTATGATTTCACATCCGTCAACAATTCTATTCCTAAGTTGTTCTTCTGTCTCGATTGGTGTAACATAAACTAATGCTTTTAGGTGCCCCCACAAATAAAAATCTAGGCTGTTTAAATCAGGCGATCTAGGGGGCCAGAATTGTGGTCCTCCACGACCTATCCAACGATTTTGGTAAGATCCTTTCAAATACTCACGAGCCAATATGCTAAACTGTGCAGGAGCACCATCATGCATGAACCAATGTTGTTGACGTAAATATAAAGGAACATCCTCAAGAAGCAGAGGCAAATCAGTTTGTAGAAAATGACTGTAAGATTGTCCGTTAAGACGTCGTGATAAAAAAAATGGTCCAATCAAATAGTCATCTATGATACCGATCCAAACGTTGACATAAAATTGTTCCTGAAAATGTGTCTTTGTAATAGCATGAGGATTTTCTTGGGCACAGTTATGATTATTTTGAAAATTAATTATTGCATTTCTGGAAAAATGGGCTTCGGCCGTACACATAATGATGGAATCAAAGTGAGGATTTTCTGCAAGTATTTGATGATACCATCTACAAAATTGCGTACGCTGTTCAAAATCTCTTGACAGAAGTGCCTGAACACTTTGTACGTGATAAAGATACAACAGGGAATCTCTTAAAATTTCCCATACCGTTTTATAGCAAATATTCAATTCCCTACCTATGTATCGGGTACTAGTTGCAGGATTGTCTTCGACCGCATGTAGGACAGCCTCCTCAACTGCTAGAGTTCGAATTGTACGAGGTCTTCCGTCAGAGGTATTATGTTTAACACTTCCAGATTCAGTCAGACGACGATGTTTATGAATATTTGTCTACCTGGAAGGACACGATCAGGATACCTTTCTTGATAGAGCCGCCGGGCCTCCGCCGAATTACTTTGGCAAGACCATAAAGGAAATGCATTTGCGTCATCTCCAAATTAGAATAGTTATTTACCATTTTTTTAATAGCACAATTAACCTTTTGACCAGAGGGAAAATAATAACAAACTGTCACAGAAAGTCAAAAACATTATGTTCATAATGACAAAACAACGTTTCCTAACAATTAACTTGATTTTATTTTAACAATTATTCGACATGTAATGAAGTTGTTTTCAGTTTTTTCCTCGAAAAGAAAGTAATATACGAAAAGATATTAGGAGGCAAAAAAGTTGTATTTTTAGGTGCTTAATCTGAAAAAAAAATTAAATTAAAAAAAAAAACTCAGTAGCGTACATTTACTTAGTCAATATTATTCGTGAGACTGCCCCTCGAGACGCCACTGGAACTTATAATTATCTTTTAGTTAGTGCCAACTTAGGGTCTTATTACAGTGAATAACTCTGCCAGATTTCAACTAAATGGGCAAAAGAATCATTCAGATATTAATAAAAAAACATTTTTTTTTAACTTTGACACCCCGTATCTTGAAAAACAGACTCTTCAGGACACATATTTATATGAACTTTTCTACTTGAATTTGGCTCAGGAACGCGCACTTGAAATTACGCCCTATCATTAAGTAACACCCTGTATATATATATATATATATATATATATATATATATATATATATATATATATATATATATATATATATATATATATATATATATATATATATATATATATATATATATATCCAGGATAATCGGACAAGGTTTTCCGGGAAAATTTTTAGTTTTCTTTCGAAAAAAAATTTTTTCTCCGAAAATTACAGAGCTACTTTAATGAAATTCGGCGGATACGTTGCCTCCGCAAAGGCTTTACAACATACCAAAATTCAGCTTTCTAAATTGATAAAAATTGAGTTTTTCAAATTTTTAGTTTTCTTTCGAAAAAACATTTTTTCTCCGAAAATTACAAAGCTATTTTAATGACATTTGGCGTACATGTTGACTTTGGAAAGGCCTACCAAAATTCTAAGTTTATCGAATATTGAGTTATCCAAGTTGAAGCATTTAATAAAAATTCACTACCATAACGCACTTGCTGCATCCCGAACTTTTTTAAAATTCTCTCAAGATCCCTTGTCATTCACGGAAAATATAAAGTAGACAAAACGTTTGTCTGCTTACTATTTGAGCTGCCTTTTTGATATAAAATATATACCGAAACTCGGTAGGAGCAGTTATAAGAGGATTTTAGAAAGGACTTCGGAAAAAATATATATAAACGTAAAATATTTGCCTGTGATTACCCACTCTAGGGTATCGGTCTTCTACCTAGTACGTAATATAAATACAATGTGTAGTAGTAAACTGGTTTTGATTTTGTATCCTCTGATGTCGACAGATGTGTTAGTGGAACGATCGTCAAGTCTTTAAAATATGTGTTGTGGTGATTTCGGGTCTCCAAGTGTACTTAGTGGTGAATATTTTGTTTTAGATTGAATTACTATCGGTATCCAAACTAGCGAATTCTAGAACAAACTAGGAAAAACTCTAACAATATTTAGAAGATTACATAGCCCCAGACGCAGTATCAAACACCCCCAACAGCTAAGCGATACTGAAAGCTACCAGGCTAGACTTATACAGAAAGCAGCTTGGCAAAGTACATCCATTGGCCGATGGGATTCTCCAGTTACTCTCATTATATACAGTGCAAGTTTATAACTATTTATAACGTTATTCCGCTATTTCCATCAATGTAGAAGGTATAGATTACTCCAAATGCCGGGGAAAATTGATTAATTCTGCCGAAGCGACAATGGTTGATGTCAAAGTTCCTGAACCACATTCAAGTCACGAAAAATTCGTAGAAATTGTTGGCAATGACAAAATCACTAGCGTCGAAAATCAGAACTCAAGTTATGAAGACAGTACATACAGACTTGAAGACTACTTCTCTGGCTTCAATGTTGGGTTTCGTTTCTGTGGGTGAAGGCCGTAGCTAGCGCGTAAGCTAACTGGAGAAAGAGGCCCTTATGAATTCAACGTTTCTGTGACTGGTTTCGCTGCTCGACAGCATCCTCAGATAGATAAAAATTGAATTAGTACGAAATCGTGACAACTACAAATAAAGATCTGTTGCTATCTTATGATGTTTTGATCAAAAAATTTATCAAATTGAAAACACAGATGACGGATGAGGCTTCCAAAATGTCTACGTGATGTATGTCAATATTTAACATAAAAATAGAACTAGCCTATAATAACTAAAATAACTAAACAATTTCACCTTTATTTGCCAAGAACAAGCGACACCGGCAAACACAGAACACAGATATATATATATATATATATATATATATATATATATATATATATATATATATATATATATATATATATATATATATATATATATATATATATATATATAACATATAAAAATTGAAACTGGCTCTGGATGTGGGTTCTAGGGGACCTAGTTTGCGCTCATTTGAAGAATTTTTTTTAAAATTCAAAAGTCCGGGTCTCCTCATTAGTGAATTTTTTTAAAGAACATTTACTAAAATGTTAGACAACCGGTGAAATTAGACGCAAACGAGGGTATTTATATCTCTAGTGCCATAAACAACAAAGTTAGTATGTATGTGTGTGTTTGGGTTTAAATGTATATGGGTATTTGTTTTCTCGCTGTCATTAGTATACTGTACTGACGAGCTCTAATTAGAGGGAAACCGGTTTGCGCTTCTATTATGGTGAGACTACATATAGCCTTACATACATTGTCCCTATATTAGAAAATATATGGGCCAACGCTGACAATTTACAAAACTGTTAGTTGGTTGTACGCACTATATTTTATAACATTTTGTGTTATTGAGAGCTGTCATGAGAATATACTACCTGATTCCACACCCAAAAGGCAAAAGGCGACCCTGTCGTACATTTTACAATGTCCCAGCATAAATATATTAAATAAATGTACAGTAAACGAGTTTCAGGATTTTTCAAAATCGACGTCAACTTTATACCAAAACTGTTACCTCAATGTGCGATTTTATACAAATTGAAACCAAAATATACAACTAGTGAAATTAGATATTGGTTTCTAAAGTATTTATTAAATTTCGGAGGGTTACAAAAAACCAAAACAATAACGATGGCGTTTCCTATTGATGACATAAAACAAACAAAAAGCTAAAAAAGCTTTTCCGCCCTGAAACACAAGCACAAAACTATTGTTTGTGTTTTGTATTATCTAAAATATTCATAAAATTAATTATTAAACATACTCATGGATGTATGCAAATATTTTTAAATGTTTTGCCGTTTTCAATGATCGACCGTTATTCAATTCAATGTTCAATTCAATAGGTACACGCAAAACGTTTGTTTAAAATCAAATCATTCAAATGGAAAGGTCAAAATCACATCAATTCAAAGAGCAAAGTGCAATATGCGTTACCTACACATAGACACCTATTTATTGTACCCCTATCTATATCCATCATGTTTGTCGATGTTAACGGGTAAAATCACACGCACGTACAAGTGAAGCTTTTCATTTTCCACACGCCATTTCCATCGGAATTAACAGACGATCACGTATTTAATTTGTTTATTAATACAAGCCAGCTAACGGCGGAGCGCATCATTGTGCAGAGTTGACAGTGCAGAGTGGCCGGGCCGTTGGCGGGGTTAAATAACCGTGACAAATGAAGCAACAGTATCAGTGGCGGCGCGAAACGACACCAACCGGAACTAACAGTATGACGTGCGAACGACACTACATTATTTCCGCTTGTTGGATAGGACAGGAATGCATGCAAGGCGATGGTAGATGGGACTCCAATGTACTGTTATCTTCATGAATCAATAAATATAACATTATCACTGTATTCTCTTTACGAATGTAATATATCTATAGGCAACTCTTACGACTTCGTCATTAGACCATCTTCAAAAGACGATTCTATCTATTATTAAAGGTAAAAATTGTGTCATCTAATACTTTAAAAAATTAAAAAGGTGTCCCAATGTGAGGTTGAGTTTTGAGTTTTATAATATAATAATATATTTAGAATACGTATATATACACTGTCATTAATTATGGAATACGATATCTGCCAAATGTTCAGCAAGGTTTTGGTTGTAGACATGCTGTCTCCTGGCGAAATTTTCTATCATCTTGCAGCATAATTGGGACACTATCTCACTAATGACGCGTTGAATCTCGTTCTGCAGCGTTAGAATTGGTTGAAATTTATTGACACAACCTCTCTCTCTCTCTTTCTCTCTCTTTCAAAAAACCCCAAAGCAAGAAATCCAATGGTATCAGATCACACCTTTGGTCACCACGGAGATATATTACACGGCCAGGAAGCTTTTGGTGTAATAACGGCATTGTTTTATTGGCAGTATGACAGGTTGCACGATCTTATTTGAAAATCAGGTTTTTGACGTCAATACTATTCCATTGGTTCAATAAAAAATGTTTATCATATTGCAGTAACGCGCACCATTGAGGGTTACCGCAACTCCATCAGCGTTCTAGAAAACGTATGATCATATCACTTTCCGAGCCCATAAGCTGCACCAAGCTGTAAATCTTGACAGATACGTCGGTTTTTGAATGATCAACCGTTGATTTTCAGAACCCCAAATACGTAACTTTTGCTTGTTGGCGTACCCGTCCAATTGAAAATGTTATTCGCAGCAAAAATGATTATTTCTTTGTGAATTCGCCATCAATGGTTGCATTATTTTCGATCTATACAAAAACAAACAAAAAAGTCTGGACCCAGCAAGTGCGTTATGGAATTGAATTTTCATAGAAATGATCTGGCACCAAATATTTATTTATATATTTTTTTTCTTGTAACATAGTGGTGCATAGTTTACTCTTTATATCGTTAACCTACCAACCAAATTTGGTCACCATAGCTTTTTTATTTTTTGAGGTAAAAGTTTTTTTTTGAAAGAAAACTTAAAATTAGCCAGGAAAATCGGACCAGGTGTTCCCGGAAAGTTTCTGGTTTTCTTGAGGAAAAAAATTATTTAAAAAAATAACAAAGCTATGGTAACCGAATTTACGTTATAAAAGTAAACTATATACCAAGATTTAAATCTCTATCTTAGAAAAAAAGTTATAAGCAATTAATTTTAAAAAATGTATGGTGTCACATCATTTGTATGAAAATTTAATACCATCAGGCACTTTTGTAAAAAAAAAATTTTTTAAGTTATTATTACTGTCTATTTTTGAAAATTTGAATTATAAAAATGCATTTATCTAATAAAGAAACATACGACATGCTTACAGGGTATTTTTAATGTTTAAAAAGGCATGCATTACTGAACGTAAATATTCTGTTAAGTATCCTGAGAGAATCCCTTCTAGTAAAGAGGTATCCAAACGTTTGACAACTCCATTACGTGACACAGGATGTGCTCAAGCTTGTAGAAACACTCCCAGAGAACGTGCAGCTAGGAATGAGTCTGTGATAAATAATGCTCTTGCTGACGTGGTAGCTAAGCCTCACGATAGCACTAGATAAATATATTTAGTCTTAGGTATAGGCGAGTCATCCCATCGCATCTTAAGAGATAATCACTTACACACATACTATGTTGCATCAACCCCTTATGGATAATGATTTTGATCATTGACTAAATCATCACCATTGGTTGCACTAAATGTATAGTGAATTTCTTAATTTCAAAAGTCACGTCTTGTATACTAATACAACCACATTTTTGAGTGATTGACAAGTAAATTTGAATAACATGCATTACTGGTCCTCAGAAAAACCTCACTAAATGCGAATGGTGGATGATTAAGATAAATGAAGTGTAAATGTATAGTGGGGCATGTTGGGCGATATGTTTATTGGCGCATTTATTACTGACGGAAATTTACTGTGTGAATCATACTTAAAGTTTTATGTAAGATACCACTATTTTTGGAAGACCTTTTGACCCTAACTTCGATAGATAATTTGGATCCAGTTTTGTTGATATTCAGCACATTTTCACATACCTTCCGGGATCGTCTACATTATATATTTATATCGGTGCATTGAAAGAGTCTTTATGTCCATAGCCAGCCAGATCCGCGGATTTGCTGCCATTGATTTTTATTTATGGCCAAGTATAAAATATATTGTTTCCCAAAAACGTCCTACAACACGAGATATGTTTCACGGCATCAAGAGTGCGACACCAATCTTGCTAAGGGCAGAAAAGACGCAGCAGTTTTTATTACTTATCGCAGAATAAACCTATGCACAAGTAATGATGGGAAATAATTTGGAAATTTATATTCTTCTTAGCTCAGTATTGTCATAATTCTTTTAGTTAAGAAAATTTATTGTTTTTATACTCTCTTTTCTAATAAAATTATTGTTTTCGAAAACATTAATGTTGAAATCCAATCGTTAATTTCGTTGATATATAACTACCTTTTGTAAACTGATGATAATAACTTTATTTCGCTACATTTTGCCATTATTACCACGATACCTACAATGTAATATTACTAGTTTCCAAAAGACAGCGTGATTGCAACGAAATTTACTATTAACTTAAAAATCAACCCAATCGATAGCTAAAAATGAACAAAAATTTTCGTAATTTTGGACGGAGCAATAAAATAAATTTTGATTTTCTTTAAGTGGACAACTAAAATGTGATTTCAGTGTCTTTAAGTAGCGATTTGCAATTGACTGGAAAACTATTACCGATATTTGACTTATTTGAGTGCAGCGAATGTGTATGTATGTAGTTTTCGCGAGTGCCTTAACTATTTAAGTTTTTCAAAACAAACTCAAGAGAAGTGCACCTTTAAATTTCAATTGTTTGAGAAAATGGTAGAAAGCTTGTTTAGTCGGAGATCACGCTCTCTAGTATATGTATTAAACATTAATGTGTTATACGAGCCATGAATAACCCCTAACTGTACTTTTAAGCAGGTCCAAGTTCATTAACTTCGGGTACAACAGAAATTATAGCTATTTTAAGATTTCGGGAAACAGCAGCGCTCTTTTTTCCGTCGAGATATCGAAAATCGTCTTGGACCAAATTAGTTTATGATGACCTAAGCTTCTTCATAATGCAAGTAAAGCTATACAGCCAATCCTGGCACTTTTACCAGGAATTTTAAGGTTTGTTCTTCAGCCTTCCGGTTATATTTGGTGTTTCAATTTTTTTCTTTTCTCCGCTCACCACCTTTACTGGATTACCTGTTTATATTTTACAATGCTTTAAATACGTTGGAGGATTGCGTGTATAAACCGAAAACGGTAGAGGCCCCAGAATGGAGCCTGGAGGAATTTCATACAATAAATTGGCTAAGTGAGAAACATTTACATTTAGCTTTACTCTCTGATACCTATCATAATTATAACTTCTGATAAACTTCGGAGATGCCGTGTCTAACCAAATAAAGTTTAGGATACTTAGACCCCATGATCAATGGTATCGGATTATTTCTATAAGTTTGTCAGAAGCAGCACAGTAAGCTTATTTTCATCTGTTGTACTTATGACATAATCTATTATTGTCCAAAGTGCTATTACTCTTACAGAAACACGATTCCTTCTTAGTGTCATTTTTGCCATTTGTAATTTGATGGGACCGCCACATTGTACAGAACATAATTAAAAGCATTTATGTTATCCGAGCCGTTGTCGAACCGTTTTCAACTATTAATCAGCATCCCTGAAAATGCAAACGTTCTATTTTCACCGGTTTAATATAATTTTGTACATTATCAATTGCGGCTGTCTAAATTTTACACTTAATTCACTTTGACATATAACGTCTGGTCATTATATTGATATAGATGTAAGCTCTTTGGATACCGTTAGCTGCCTGTTTGTAAACTTTAGTCTCTATCAGCAACGAATGTTTGCAAATAACACCACGTTTTTAGGGTCCTGAAAATCACTAATTTTTAATACAATGTCGCTAATGTTAATACATTAAACTGACAAATCAAAAAAATATATTGCCTATTTTTGTATGTAAAATGTTTATCTTTTATGGTTTGTAATGTCTGTGTATGTTTCCCTTGAGTTATTTTGATATATTGTCTGCAATAAGTTATTTTTATTATTTGGACACTTAAAAATGGCTTGTTTCCTTCACAAGCACCGGATATTCCTTGTAAACTCGTTGGCAAACATCGGTTGTGTTTGTGTAATCAGTAATTTAGCATATAACAGGTACAACAGTGAAAGCGCGATAAGCTGATAAATTAAAATCTTCATTCCAAATTGTGCACAGTTACCTACTTTACATAAAATGGGCACCTACTTTTTATACGCTTTGATATTTAACAGAAATTTGTTTGCGGGCAAGTCTGCTATAATTTACAATACACACACACACACACACTGTCGCATATTTATTAAATTTTCTTTTGTTATTATATATATATATATATATATATATATATATATATATATATATATATATATATATATATATATATATATATATATATATATATATATATATATATATATATATATAAAACACCAAATTTTTTTATTAATTTATGAGTAGATAAATAATTTCAGTTAATACCAACCTGTCTTTTTTTTTATTATTTTACACTATTTTCTTCCATTGAACACTTTACCCTAAACAAGACATTTTAGTGAATTTTCGTAAAAAAAATTCACTAATGAGGAGATCCCGACTTTTAAATTTTGAAAACATTTTTGCAAATGAGCGCGAACTAGAACCCCTAGAACCCATACCCGAGGTCAGTTTCAATTTTTATATGTTATATATATATATATATATATATATATATATATATATATATATATATATATATTTTTTTTTGTGTGTGTGTGTGTGTAACACACCGATAACTCAAAAAATAATGGGCCGATTTGGATTAAAATTGGGATATGTCTTCCTTTTGTAAATGGCTTGGATAAGTTCGTTAGTCAGGAAAATCGGAAGAGGTTTTCCGGGAAAATTTTGAGTTTTGCTTCGAAAAAAATTTTTATCTCAAAAAATAAAAAAGCTATGATAACCAAATTTGGTAGTTCGGTTTACGACATAAAAAGTAAACTACACACCAAAACTTAGATTTCTATGTTACAAGAAAAAAAAGTTATAATAAAATATTTTTTAAATGTATTTATAAACGGCGTAAAACAGATTTGTAATAGTATAACTGCAATTTGTATTAAACATATACAGAAACATACATATAGAGGGTGAGTTTTTTAAAGTGTTAAAATGAGATATCTCGAAAAGGGTTTAATTTTTTTTTGTAAAACTTTGTTGAAGTAATAGTTATATATATATATATATATATATATATATATATATATATATATATATATATATATATATATATATATATATATATATATATATATTGTTTTTAAAGTGTTACAAGGGGATGTCGGTGAGGCAGGGGGACATATTTAAGCCTATTTTTCACATTAACCCCGTCTCTATTAGCATCCCAGAGCTGTCGTTAGCCGTTTAGAAGCTCACAGAAGAAGTCTCAATCTCCAGTTGTTATTCACCCCTAGAGATCTCAGCTCTCCTCCGGGTTCGTCTACCCCCGACACCCACCTGTGCTATACTCAAGGCGACATCCCACCGAGCAAGGGGGCTGAATGTGAAAAATATGTTTAAATATGCCCCCTGTCTCCCCGACATTCCCTTGTAACACTTTAAATATGCGGATTGCGGATTTTTTTTATTTGCAACAATTAAGAAGCTATGATAATCAAATTTGGTAAGCAAATTTATGACATTAAAAGGAAACTATATACACAAATGTAGACTTCTATGTTACAGGAAAAAAGTTAGAAAAAAATATTTCATGCCCGATCATTTCTATGAAAATTCACTACAATAACGCACTTGCTGCGCAGAAAGGTAAGTAAATCCAAGATTTTAAAGTTTGATTCAGCAACCATTGCTCTATATTTAGCTAAAACTTGTTTGAAATAACTCTACGATATATTGGCACCAGCTTATATTAGGAAATGAGTTTGTGATTTAAACCTCTTATATATTCTATTTAACAAAAAACATTTGAAAAAGACCCTCCTTTAGGCAAGTGGTAAATCGATAAGTCACACCCACACACACGCACACACACACACCCATATATATATATATATATATATATATATATATATATATATATATATATATATATATATATATATATAACTAATAGTTATTGTTCGGACGTAGCAAGTGCGTTAGGGTAGTATATTTTCATAACCTTTTCTTATATATAATTGACAAATTGTTTTGATAAATGCCAGAGAAACTGCCAATTAACAGACCTAACCTAAATTTTTCTGACAACTTGTGAGATGTACAAATATAGGTGACTACCTCATCGGCGCGTACAGATAGATGTCAACGTTCCTTAATTATATTTAGGCAACGTCGGACAACAGGTAACCGGTTATTGTGATCTCGTTCGGGTCTGGTATTTGTGGAAACCTTTTTTTGATTTACTTTCGTAGAAAACCTTATTTAGGCAAATTAAAAAATATATATTTTTTAGTGAATTTTTGTAAAAAAAAATGTATTTTTTTAAAGCAAACACTTTTTAATGACTTTTTGTGAAATAATTGTCCAGGCGAATTTCCGAGGCATCATTGTTTTAGCGAATTTCAATAAACTTTTGTAATAAATTATTTCAGCATTATTTTGTAAGCACTTTAGTTCCTGATTTTCGCAAAAAAAAAACGGTTTGCAAATTTTCGAGAAATAAGTTTTGCAGCTAATTTTTGGATAATAATTTTTTAGCGAATTTCCATAAAATATTTTTCTAATCGGTAAAGTTAAATAAACTGTTTCTATTTACAAAAACTTTATTGTTCTGCTCTCTTGTGGTCTCATAAAAGAAGAGAAAAGTGCCTGTAACTCGATTTTCCATAATGCTAGAAAGTGGTCTAGTCTCGGTGCCGGCGACTTATGTGCAGAATTTTATTAAACCAGCTTAGCTTATTTTCGATAACACAAGAATTTTCCTGAAGAAAATGTAAATGTTTTTCACTACCAACAAATAAGTAACTATTAACAAACGTATTTAAGCTGTTTACAAAAATAAGGTGTTTGCGAAATTTCTTCTCTTCCCTTCGATAAACTCTTGGATAAGTTCGTTATCCAACTCAATCAAAACAAATTTGTTTTTCCGGAACTAGCTATTTTTTTATATTTGAAATATTTTAAAGAAAATTCGCTACCATAACGCACTTGCAGACTTTTATGTTTTGTTTAGGAAACCCACTTATTAGGTAGTTTTAATAGTTAGTGCAGGAAAATACAAACACAATTTTTCAGAGCAGTTTCATACAGCTGACAAAAACTTAAGCAATATCTTACCTTCAAAAGTAAAACAAGAAACGTAGGTGTACAGCTGTTAATAAAATAAAGAAGCTTGCGAATTTTAGCGGTTCACTAAAACACACTCAGTGACTTTATAAAATATTTTGTAAGAAGTTTTCACAAGCTTTTAATATTGCGGTGATGCATCTGTTGCAAAAGGCACCGTTCTTGGATTCATTGTTTTTTCCAGAAACCGCTTGACATATTCATGTGACATTTGCAGGGCAATAAAAACCTTTCAGAGATTATCTCACAGAAATACATACGAAATACGAGAGTGGTCTTTTTAAAACCGCATATATCATGCGATAAGATACGCGAGATGCAAGTAACACACTACTGCAGGTAGTGTGAAACATTTTTATCTTCCTTAATTCCTCTACGTGTTCTCCACACTATTTTAATATTCTGGTACAGGATTAGCCTAGAAAAGTAACTTACCATTTACTTAAAGTTCACATATAAATATATATTTGTAGAGGGACTAACAGTCGTTACACATTAGCGTACTAATAATAGTGGTGATTTAAGCGTAATTATGACCAAAACTGAGGGCTTAGAATAGTCACTTTGCATTAAAAACTCAGTATATTTCGGTTTCGGCTGAAACCATCTTCAGGAGTATTGAAAATGTTTAAAATGTTACAAGAACACTCCTGACAACATTTTAAAACAAGGAACGTACAGTACTGCGACAATTCACTAAGTGAAGATTGCAACCTGTGATGAGCACTAATAAGCACACTTGGAGAACCCAAAGTACCACAACATATATTTTTAAAGACCTGACGATCGTTTCACTGTAATGGGAACTTAGTGTGAAATAGTGATATTATTGTGACCTGTCATAAAATAGATAATTATTTAGTTAATTCTTTCGACAACCAACACGTCATTGCAAGAGTAATATTATGACAGTTGCAACCTCCTTTCAGCTTCCAACCATGTTTGATGAGGCTCCTTCCTGTTGTTTTACATTCTAAGGCTACGGTTATGTCAAATACTATATAATGACAATACGCGACACTCCTATGCTTTAGCATTGGCGATATTTGTGACAAGTACACTAGCGCCAGCTCGCGTGCTCGCGTGAAATACCAACAACTGAGCGGGTAATTTGAATTGTATATTTGCCTGCATATTCTTAATTTAAACAATTGGTTTATTATAGATGAATATAAACACTTGTGCATGACAGAACAGTGAAAATTTTCTGAATTCAGCATGAATATTTCTGCAAATTTCTCTTACCCATAATCTTAATTCATCATAATTTAAAGTACTACCTTGAAACTGTCCTTAAGCTACTATTTTAGGGGTAGGTATAGGAATGTACTAAAAGCTGTTTCTGAGGATATTAAGTTACAATATGTACTTACCTATAAATAATTGTTCTAGGTATAAATGGTAGCATAGTACTCAATTTGCTATATATTTACATGAAAACTGCCCTATTAATAGAATATTTTAAAATATGTAACTGATATACTTAGTACATAATTATGAAATTGTGCAGATGAATTGTGAGACTAACTCTTACTTCCGTGAATAAATCTATTATAGGGCTGGATCTGCTATTTCTACTTGTCTCTTTAAAAAATTGTCTAGGGAAGATAATTAAAAGCCTATACCAAGTAAGATAATTTAAAATGTAAAAAATGTGACAATCTATGCCATACTGGGATAAAAAGGACACAGAAGAATATAGAAAAACAATTTTCTTATACTATTTATTATTAATGCAAAACTTTTTTGCCTTCATTTTTTTTTGATGCACAGGAAGACAAGTTATGATTGAAGCCTTTCAACCATCCGTTTACCAAGTTTATCTATAAATAGGTACATGATGGTAAATATTACACAATAAATTATCTTCTGCGAACTGTACATATTGGCATAAAAGTTATTCTGAATTTATCTTCTGCTTCAAATCATATTCAAGTTTCGCCATCCTTTGGGAACCTATGAAATGTCTTTGATAGATTTAGCACGTTATAATTCGAACAATTATAGATTGCACACACCCAACCACTAACATTCATTGTAAAAAATACAGCTCAAACTTAATTATACACAGTTAAACACCAGCAATTGCTAGTGTTACACGTTCTCGTACGACGTAACGTCAGTACTATCCGCTAGGAGCGCTGATATTCTTGAAACACGAAATCAGCCGAAGTGTCCTGTAATGTCATTATGTAGTATTTGGTTGTGTATTTCTGGATTGTGTGGTTATGAGATTGACGTAAAGATTGTTCGGAGTTGGTAATTTTGTTTTCCCTGTTTGTGATCATGTTTATTATGTTTCTGATAATAGCTACGAACATTCTTTGTGCTTAATTGTTTAGCAATTCTTTTCACCTAGGATTAATAATGTTTTGGTAATTTCCCATTGATACAGTTTTGGCGGTATGATTTCTACTGTTTTTACACTTCAGTGTGCTTTGGTAGACTTTAATCTACCGCAGTATCAATAAGTACACTTGGAGAACTCAAATCACCACAACTGATCTTTTTAAAGACCTGACGATCGTTATACTAACAAAGTTAGCGTCATCAGAGGATGAAACATTCTAACGTTAGCTGTGAATTGTTTTACCAAAATTAACAAATATTCTAAACCGGTTGCTAGATGTGTTAACCTTTCATTATTTCATAAAATCAATACATAGTAAATAAAAATCAGGATTTTGATGGAGTAGCACTGCTGTCTCCAACAGAAATTTTGAAAGAAACAAACTACGCCAAAGAAAGGCAGCTAACTAACAGAATCATTCATGAAAACCCAATCAGCTCACATATATTCTAATCCCAGAAAATTTAAACCAGTGCTTCCATCTACAAAAATTATCCATGACTAAACATTGTGTCTAATAAATTGCAAAGAGAATCATCCATATTATTTTCGGGCCTGTGGGACAGTCACCCTACACTCACAGTATATAATATTATAGGTGGGCGTAGGATTCTATTCAGACGCCAAACCGATATATATATATATATATATATATATATATATATATATATATATATATATATATATATATATATATATATTTGGTGTGTGTGTGTGTATAAAGATTCTGCCTGCAGCCTGTGCGTCATATAGTGAGTTTTGATAAGATTTGTACACTATTAGTACAGCAGATTATTAGATTTAGTAATTTAAATTAAAACATATAAAACATAGACCTTTAGAGGTCCTACTGCACGCTCGTTTGAAGAATTTTTCGAACGTGTTACCATCGATATCAGAACTTCGGTGGTTCAATGGTAAGAACGTGTGCCTCTGAACCGAAAGGTACTGGGTTCGATCCCAGGGCTCTCCTTTCACTTTTTCTGTACCTACTGTAACATTAACATCAGCCGAGGTTTTGGCATTGTATTTAAGCAAGTTGAATGTCTGCACGTTCCGTCATTCAGAGAGTGCGTAAAAGTGGCGTATAGTGAGATGAAACTGCTCCTTGGCGTCGGTGATTGGCCATAGTAGCGGAAATAGACCGACGTTAAAGAAACTAAACACACACACACCTCATCGATATCTCTCTATTACCAAAAAATATTTTAATCTTGCGTTCTAGCCCCTTTTGAGAAAAATGCCCAAAACTCAATTTTCTATAAAGCTGGAAACTTTAAATTTGGTATGTCTAGGTAGGTACAGTCTGTTTAAAAGAAACTTGTATTGCAAATGTCATTAAATGTACGAAAGCTTTCTAGAAGAAAACTTAATTCATATTTAGCAAACGAAAGTATCTACCAAATTATAAAAGTGGCAGGTAATTTGCCTTATTAATCGCCTAGATAATTTTGTTTTGATCAACGTAATCGAACCGGTTCTTCCAATAACAAAAAAGTATTTTTTACAATCACCTTCTCTATTAGTGAATTTCCTTAATGGAAATTCAATAAAATCAACAATAAATAAATTTATGCTAAAATTTGTAATTTTAGACTCAAAGGCACCAAAGTTATCAAGGTGATTTAAACAAAAGTAAGACCCTGTTCCAATCCAATGAATTATGGACACTATTGTTTCCACCAGATATTAAAGTGAAACAAAACCAAATGTTACACGCACCGGGCGGGAATCGAACCTTGGCCACCTGCGTGATATTCGGATATGTTACCCCTGAACCAGATATGCGCCGATAAATAGTTTGTTTACATGATACTTGGAACCGATTCTGTTTACAGTATTTATTTCATTCGTATTTTCTTATTATGAAACTTACTAAGTAATCGCTTGGCAAAAACGTCATATTTTCTTTATAAAAGCGACAGTTTCTTCAATATTTCTTTATTGCCTTTCTGAGACCTTGATTTTTTCACTGTATTATATATTTTTAGTCTCAAGCTTTAATTGGGGCCGTTCGCCAAGCTACAAATATAGTGTATTTTAAAAATGTATTGAATCCTTCCTTGAAAAGCAATCACTTGGCAAATTTTTAATTTTATGTAATCTCTCTGTCATTTTAACGTAATTGTTGACAGATGTAAACAGTTATTGGGATTTTTGTGACTGAGACTTCTCCATCGGATGTTCGGGTAGTACGGTTCATGCGCATTATTTATATTGTTTGGTTATCGTTGATGTATGATTAATGCCTGTAGAATGCATCAATCTACGCATGGCAGCTAACTAGTCTGTCTTTCTCAGGCATTGGACTTCAACATTTAAATCGTTTCAAGTCATGTCTTTCAGATTTTATTTTTAATTTGGAAAAAAATCCAAATTTTGTGAATCAAATTACTTAAAATTTACAACATAGATTTATTTACACCATTTCTAGTTACATGTCAAATCTAATTTCAGTTACTCTAATTCTTTCAAAAATATAGCGTATTCAAAAATATTTTTGGCGAAAAAAAATGTCCGTTATAGCTGATTTACGAACTACTCCGCGGTCTTTACAAGAGGAAGATATTTGCTTCGTTATATATTTATGTCATCATGAAGTAGTGTTCGTACACTATTTTTAAATGCATCTGTCTACTGGCATGTAGTCAGATATAACAATAAATCTGCCAAAGTATAATTTACGCAAGTTAACTTTCTTGTTAACACACTTGACTTTTTAAAAGAATTTATTGATTATAGTTACATAAAATACTTATGAATAATAATAAAAAATGATAAATATAAATTATGACAAGTTAAAAGAGACTCAAGCAATAACAATGTAGGAATGTCCGTCCGTGGTCTGGTAACTTCCATATATAGTCTCTGGTGGGGCGTGGACCGAGAGGCGGTTTCCACCTAAGTTGCATTCTTGAAGGTGATCCTAGCAGGTGGCTGGTTGCTGATTTGAAGGTCTAGTTGTTTACCCATCTATGAATAGTCTATTCTTCTAATTGCGCTGCTTTTAATTAACCCATTCGTCAGCGACCTTGGGTGTTGAATCGGGATCTGTACTTCTTATATACATTGTATGAGTTGGCTATTGTTATCTCCTCCATCCTTTAGAGAACGAAGCCTATGGTTCGTTCCGAATAGTCATCGGGAATCCAGTAATTGGTTTGGAGTCAGCAGTTTTCGTTTTTGATTTCTGCCAGAAGTATCTTGAAGTTATTGTGATTATTGTTATTATTATCACAAGGTATAGTATAATTGTCCATACACTAGGGTGGTATATGGGCAAATCAATGGTTCCTGGAATTTTGCCATTGATGGATTGTAACTGGGATTTGATATTGTTCAAGTCGTGCAGTTGGACATTTTCTAATTTTAGTTCTGGTAATTTGTCTGGGAATATGGGTGCTTTATTTGTTACCAATTCGACGTTTGGGAGATTGAACGATTGTTGTGTTTCCGATGCCATTTGTACTGAACTGAATCTTTCGTTATTTATGATAAGTTGGCATTTGGGTTTCAGAGTCGCCAGTTTTGTTCCGCTGATTATTTTGGTTTCTTCGTTTTCTTCGCAGCTAAGTTTGATTTTTGTTTCTTCGGGTGCCACTATTATGTATTGGGTATTGCCATATTTAGAGACTGTTGTTTTTGTTATTTTGACAAGTTCTTGCTTGCAATTGTTTATCGGTTTCTGGAAGTTGATCAGTTTAATTTCGCATGGGTTGTTTTCGTTAAGTGCTGTCGGGTTGTCATTTTCACAAAAGTATGTTTGGTCTTTTAGATTCCTACACTTTTCGTTTCTGTAAGCGTAGTGTTTGGTGCTAAAGATTAGGTATTTGGTTCTACAATATCAATTTCGCCAATACTAATATTCCTTAATCTATATTCCAAATGTTCTAAATTATCAATATCGCTATCAGACATATAATATTATCAATATATGAGGAGATACAGTATATATATATATAGGAAATAAAGGAAGCAAACAACTTACAGAATCGATGCTATTGCTGCTGTCTTCATGACGTCTCTCTTGATCGGTTCTTTGGCTGTTAAGCGTTAAAACGCAAAGAATCAATATACTTTTGGTTCTTCAGCACTATCCGTTGCGACTGCGCCAGTTAACTTTCTTGTTAACACACTTGACTTTTTAAAAGAATTTATTGATTATAGTTACATAAAATACTTATGAATAATAATAAAAAATGATAAATATAAATTATGACAAGTTAAAAGAGACTCAAGCAATAACAATGTAGGAATGTCCGTCCGTGGTCTGGTAACTTCCATATATAGTCTCTGGTGGGGCGTGGACCGAGAGGCGGTTTCCACCTAAGTTGCAGTCTTGAAGGTGATCCTAGCAGGTGGACCATATGTCATGACAGAAAGGGTAACTTTAATTAACCGTATGTTAGGTGAGATTTTTCACTGCAAGTTTTAAATTTCAACTGCGTTTTATTGATGTGACCATGTAAGCAACGTTTTATACTGTTGTCCTGTGTGTTCCGTGTGTTTGTTGTCTGTGAAGCATAAACAGCCGGTGAGATGTCTGGCTGCTTCTCATACTTTGCTCAGATTTTGGTAGGTAATTTATAGTTAACTTTGGATTGCATATTATAGCTGTAACTCTTTTTAGGCTCCTGATGAAGTGCCAAAGAAAATGCGACATATAGAGCATGTTTTACCAAAGAACTTTCGTTTTTTCAATGCCCATACATTTCTGAGTTCGATATCCCTTATTGAGACTTTGGTACGCGCATGACTTGTTCTATTTATTCTATTTTTAAAATGTTTGTAGTAATCCGAGTAAGATTTTTAGGGACGAGAAATTGGAAAAGTTGCCCGGAAAATTGGAAAATTACAACTAAAAGTGTTTTTTTCTCCGATTTATTTGGTTATGTGCGCAAATGTCGTTTGACATATTGAAATTTGGACAGGACAACGTCTTTGGGGTTAGCTAGTCATAAATAAATAATACCTCTAAATTTTCTTTGAATAATTTCAGTTTTGTCCTGTTAAAATGATTTTAATGGCAACGAAAACTGAATCGGTTTATTAGGTTAGCTACGTGTAAAGGGTGTTACATTTTTAAGTTTCATTGTAGTGTGGTATTACATAAACTGCAAAAAGGTAAATTAAATGTGGAGGAACTGGTAAAAGACCTGAGAAGATAACTTGTCCGCGGGACATCGGGACACAACTACGAAAGGTTGTTTGACCCGTCACTGAGAATAGCTCCCAGATTATTCAATATAGTTTATGAGCTTGACAACTTATTATGACTCAATAAATACTTAAAAATGTAAACTTCACCTTTTATATATGAGAATTTTAATTTTAACTGGTTGTTTTTATTTTTTTCACAATATCAAGTTTCATGCGGTGTTCACGTTGAAACAGCCGGCATATTTATGACTCATGACATAAGAGAAATTTTGTTATTTCTCTGGCTATGGCTGTTAGCTTCCACGACTCTGCTCTTAATTTTCTATATAATTCATATACCTACACCATAGGCATTTTTTATTATTGAAAAGACGCACTAAGTGTGTTATGACAACGAATTTTCATAAAAATATATCGAATCACGTAATTTTTTTATCTTAACCTAACTTATTTTTATTTCAACTTCTGAAATCAGATTTTTTGAATGTAGTATGCGCTTTACAATGGAAACATGCGTCCTAAATTTGTTTGCCATACCTTTGATATTTTCCAAGATACACAAATTTTAGAAAAGAAAACCCAACATTCTTTCATAAAAACTGATCTAAGTTTCCTGGCTAACGAAATACCTATAGGCATATATAAATAAATAAATAAATATATATATATATATATATATATATATATATATATATATATATATATATATATATATATATATATATATATATATATATATATATATATATATATATATATATATATATATAGGTTTCAGGAGACGACCATATTTCTCTCCTTGTGGATTAAAAATTAAACCGGAAAAAAGTTTCTGTATACTTTAAATACTATTTAATGATGCTTCGAGGTTTTTATCATATTTTTCAAGTTGTAACGTCATAAAACTTTTTTTTCTAATTTAACAGGCTGTATTTTTTGTTCGATAGATAATTTTATTGCGAATTCGATTCGATCTTCCAGCTCCGATAAAGACTCGGGAGGTTCTCATAAACCACCGATTTTAAATGATTGCAAAGGAGATAGCCCAATGGGGTTAAATCTGGTCAACGCCCCGGCCATGTATCCTCTTCTTCCCGCCCATCTCCGCGTAAATACTGACCTCAATAACATATTGCGATGAGGCAGGATCCTGCTGATACCAATTATTGTCTCAAAGGTGCTGAATATTTGCGGGGTTAGGACATAAACGAATGAGTTCTGGCAGAATCAGGTCGCGATGGAGTTGTAATAAATGATCAGCATTGAAAGTTTCTCTCAAAAAGGAAGACCGAATAATTGTTCCTCCAACTATACCCGCCCAGACGTTTTTTTGCGGATATTGGGTAAAATTATCTATCCGAAAAAAACATAAAATATATAATAAGTTATGACGTCATAACTTGACAACTTCATTTCTGAACGTCACACAGTCTAGGATTGACATAATTGGATATTGAATAAAAAGATTTCCCTCCAAACACCAAATTTATTTTAAACTTCACTCCAGATGCGTTTAGACCTGCAAGAGGTCATCCTCAGGGGATAAATCTAGATTTATCCCCCAAAGATGACCTCTTGCAGGTCTAAACGCGTCGGGAGTGAAGTTTAAAATAAATTTAGATTTATCCCCTGAGGATGGCCTCTTGCTGGTCGAAACGCGTCGGGAGTGAAGTTTAAAATAAATCTGGTGTCTGCAGGAAAAAACATTTTATTCAATATCCAATTATAACTTGACAAATATGATGTCAGATATCCCTAGGCGTCAATGAGGTGTTTCCCACCATTTTGATGAACCATATATATATATATATATATATATATATATATATATATATATATATATATATATATATATATATATATATATATATATATATAAACTGACTCCAAATATGCATTCTAGGGTTCTAGTTGACGCTTAATTAAAGAAATTCCTGCAAAATTCAAAAGTCGCGATCTCCAGGACAGAAAACTTTCTCCACGAAGTAAAAAAAGTACTGTAATAAGAGTATTTCCGATCAATTTAACCTTGTTTTTAATACTACCTGAAATAAAATGCCAGAAAAAGCCAAAGTGACATTGCATTTAAACACAAATATCCACACATTAATTACAAAACGTTTAACCTGTTTGATGATATATTTGTTTACATATTCACTTTGCACTGAGCAATGATGAATGGGTGTTAAATTTATTTAATGAAAGTGAGAAACTAAACAATTTCTGTAAACTTTGAGTCTGGAATTTTAATTTACCGTTGTTTTACCAATCGATAGTATACATATAATTTACTGTTAATAACGGCTTGCAACACCTTTTACCAATGATTATATTATTCAGATCACAATAAATAGACTCGCTTACAAGTCTTCCGTCTGATGACGTTAACTTCGTTAGGGAAACGATCGTCACGTCTGAAAAATGTGTTGCGATGAATTTGCCTCTCCAGAGTGTACTTTACATTAAATATTGTTTCACTACTTTTTTTTTGTACGCGAAACTTCGATCTCCATAGCCTTCTAACCGCGGGTTCAAATCTCAATAGTAATACTTAAAACTAGTTTGTTGTTGCTCTTCGTAAAATCGTTTCGTACTAAATACAGACGTAGAGACTTTGTGATTTCACAAATGCTTGTATCTTCAATAGAACCGGTTTCGCCTTTTACTGCATCATCAGACAAAACATTTTTTGTTTGTTTGAAGTCACGAAAACAGTGATTAGTATTATTTAATTATTGATTGTTGTTGCCCTTACTTGGTGAAACTTGTCCATACTACATACAGACTTGAAGATTACTTCTCTGGCTCCATTGTAAAGCCAGAGAAGTAGTCTCCAAGTCTGAATGTAGTATTATATAACTTTCATTTTATTAGGGAATTTTCATGTAAAAATGTTTTTGCTAACCTGTAGCAAAGTTTGTAAAAAAAAATTCGTGATTTTTGTTTCGAATTTTCGTGAAAGAAAACATTTAGCGAGTTTTTTCATGAATTTTTTTAGCGAGATTCGTGAAAATGGGGCTTTAATAAGTTTGCCTGAAAAAAGTCCGTTCAGGCAAATGCCTGTTAAAAATATTTTAACAATTTTTTTGTGTACAATTTTCTTTGCCAATTCTTCTGTGAACGTTATTTTGTAGCGAACTTCAGAAATAATTTTTTTACAGAATTTTATATAAATTTTTTTTGCCAAGTTTCGTGGAAAATTATTTTTATAATTTTAATGAACAACACTTTTATAACGAATTTCCCCAAAAAGTAGATCTGGCGTTTTAATAAGTTTGCCTGTAAAAATCTCTTCTGATTATTTTTTCTAAAACATATTTTTGCCCGGTTTCACAAAGCTTGATTAAATATTTAACGGCCGGTTAGTTAATCGGGGCTTCAGATGACCAATCAAAGACTATAATTCAGGTTTTTGTCATGACAACCAAATATTTTGAAGCTGTGATTGGTCACCTGAAGCCTTGATTAACTAACCGGCCGTTAAATATTTAATCGAGCTTTGTGAAACTGGACATAAATCTCATTTTTGGTGTACAATTTTTTGGCAATTCTCCTAGTAATTGTTTTGAGCGAATTTTCGGAGGACATTTTTTTTTGGAAGAATTTTTTTAACCCAGTCTCGTGAAAAATAATTTATATAATTTTAATGAAAAACACTTTTTTTAACGAATTTCAGTAGAAAAGAAGGTTTACATTATAATTATTAATTACAAAAAATTAGTTTCTTTTCACGAAAGAAATTTGTTACGAAGTTTTTTCGTCCTTTTGCTAATATATTGAGTAAGTTCGTTCCGGAAAAAATTCTAGTTTTCTTACAGAAAATTACCAAGTTTATAAAAATAGTGTTACCTTAATTATTTACTCTTCCATGAGGCTAAACGAGGACATCAAAGTGTCAACAGGAAGATCGGATGATCGTGCCGGTCATTCTAACATTCCTGGATAGACACCACCGATTTGGAAACATTAAGTCGAGGTACGCCGGACATTGATTGAGTAATGTTCTGGTGCTCCATCCTGTTGGAACCATATCACATTTGCGGGAATTTGCCAGTTTGCTCGATCAGGATCTTAGTTTGCCAAAATTGGCACGAGATTATTTTTGAGCTGTGTTAGATAATTATCTCCATTTAAATTGACATTAACGGAAAAGGGACCAAGGACATAGTTTCCATCTATTCCTGCCCAGACGTCAACTCTTTCAGGGTATTGCGTATGTTCTAGCTAATGAAAGTAAACTTTAGACGCTAGTTTGCAACTCTATCCATAACTATTTTTCTAACATCCAGCGTGGATTTTTTTAGACCAGTAGCGACAATTATGACGATTAGGTTGGCCGCGAAGTGTACAACTGCACTCATTAGGAAACAAAATTTGTTCTACTTGGATAACATTGTTATCTTACATTTCCATCCTTTGTTCACGTAAAAATCATCTTTCCTAAGCTCCTCAGTTTGTACAAAATTATAGGTATGCATTTTCTTTTCTTTTAATATTGATGTTGTGGCTGCTTGTCGACTCGAAGAGATACACCAGCCCTAGACCCATCACAATGAACTACCAAGTTATTCAAAGTAATGAGTCCTTTTCTCTTGTTGGCATTTCTGTGGATCGAAATCTTAATTGGCACCAACATATCACATCAATTGCAGAAGCGGTTGCTAAGAAATTAGGTTTCCCCTTCCGGGCTCTTTCTTTCCTTACAGAAAGGCAGGGGTTCGGCAAAATTTCCAGGATAGTGAGGTGAAACTGCTCCCTGGCGTCGGTGATTGGCCATAGTCACGGAAATAGGCCGACGTTAAAGAAACAAAAAAAAAACAAAAAAAACTGTTAATTTTGACAACAAATTTTAAGACGATATAATTTTTTAATATAGAATGAAGGTGTCTTTCAAGTGAGGTACCACAAGCCCCTACTTTCTATTTAAAAATTTGGGGGTTGCAGCTGTCACTCGAAGGGGTGGTTGAATGTAGGGGTGAAGTTTTCATGAATATGCACAATAATTGAGATACTGAATTTATTCGATTTGACTGTTCCACCCTGCATCCACTGTCCACTCGCAAGATACATGAACATTTCTTTTTGTACAATTTGTAGGTCGTTTAGATTTTTATTCATTTTCGCAGTCATATTCCCACTTATTATGTTTATTACTTTAGTTAACGTTACAGCAATTTTTAGTTTGATTCCTTTTAACACATAGTCCATCAGATTGGGCATTTTTGAAGTTTTTACTCTAGTCTTTCATATTTTCGTTATTGTGGGAAAATTGTGTTATTTTGCGGTTTTATAATATTTCTGCATCCTATAAACTCTCACAGTGTTAAGCAATAAAATAGAGTGCATAACTGCATCTCATAAATATGTCTTAACCAAATGACTTTATTAACTAGTACATTAAACTGCGAGTAATTAAAAATGAAACAAAGACAATTTATGTTCAAACTAAATGTTCTTTCCACTCAGGTAACATTTCATATTATTTAATGGAATCCGGATGTTAAAGATACAGTTTTATGAAATTTATAAATTCATTAATATCGTTATACGTTCATACATATCCTTTCCCAAGCATTCAAAATTTCCAGACATGGTGCATCTCTCGACCATTTTATGTACATTAGTAACACTGATAGCAAGTGGCTACACGTTGGGTTAAGTTGAGATTCTTTTTTTTTTAATGAAACAAATGAATAATTTTGTGTGGTGACTGAAACATTTGCTGCATTCGATAAATAATAATTTAGGTAAAGATACAATACAGACACTTATGTCTCAACTTATATCAGCCATTCACCAAATATGGTTGTTTACACTTGATGAGACCATTCCCTACTAAATATAGGCGTATAGGCTATTTCTGCGGCTTTCTTCTGTAACTAGTTTTGCTGTTTGGCTGGATCATCAGGACAGAAGATGATGTCTGATGATGATGCCAGGCAGCAAAACTGGTTACAGAGAAGAAAACAAACATTTGTAATGCCGGAGAACTGATCTCTACGTCTGTATTTTATACATGGTGGCGCACTGAAAACGAAACAGAGCGAATAATTTTTAAACGAGTTGATAAAACTTCCAAAAAAATTAGTGTGCTGAATTCAGAAAAGAAAGAGCTTGGAAATGATGTAACACTCGATCCATGTTCCCTATTTAAAATACAAGGTTATCACCACCCTTAAGGGGTTGATGTGACAAAGTTGAGTTTTATGTCAAAACATGTCCCCCTCAATATTAAAATTGACGTGTTTCAGCGTTTATTTAAAAAAATTATCTGAACGCAAATCGGTCCCTTTCGTTTTCAATGCGCCACCCTATATAAGCTAGATTTTATATGAATCATGAGGCTGCTTATCTTTCAGCTCACGACGCCATTGAGTTTTATATGTAGGACTCTGTTTTCTCAACCGTTGCCTAAAATATTCAGACTTTTTACGTAGTCGGCTGTTTCCTGAGGCAATAAGGTCACTCCTCCAAGATGTTAAAACCTTTCGCAGAACTGAACCATGCAACGGTACAGAAAATCTTATGGTGGTTCGGTTGCTATGTTACAATATCTGCAATTTTTACTGTTTACCTTACTTATTCTCACAAGGTGGTACCTTACTGCTGTAAAGTGCCCTGTGAGAAACCCAATGATTATTCTTAAGTCGTATTTGTTTAGTTCAAGAAACTGTTCAGATTTCTTTGTCAAGATGGTAATGAACCATTTTCCTTGCCCTAAGGCTGACGTTCTCCTGCAGTATGACAGCATTTGGTTTCTCTCCCATTCTTTCAATTCGTTCCTCATGTGGCTTTGTGTTGAGCCACAGTAGGGCTCCGGACCATAGCATGGTTGTGCTGAGGGCCCCTTTGCGAAGCTACCTACTTCCCTTGTATGCCTTGATGCCCTTACATCTACATCAAAGTTAGTTCGTTGTTTATGTTCAGTTGATTTTGGCACTCTTAAATTAGTTTAGACCAGATTTTGAACGACTTTAAAATCTTTAGTGCTTCCTGGCTGTCTCAATGGATACATAGTGCATTTCTAACTTTTTTTATACTCATAAACGCACAGATGTATAGCAAGCATTTCTACTTGGAAGATAGTAAACGCCCTTCCTGTGCACTTTGAGGGTCTAAAACTAAGTCCCCTCTTTTCCAGTTCCACCTCCAGATTTGTTTAGTAGCGGCCGTATACCATACAGATGAATTATTTGTCAGCCTGGCGTACTCTCTATTCCATGCTTGATAGTCTTTCTTAACCACACGGAATGGAACTATAAGTCAAGTTTAGCTAGCATTTGGTCTGTTGGTTTGGACAATGACTCTATTGGGATAATTGTCAGCATATTTCTACTTCAAAGATAGTGGGCGTCCTTCATGGATCCTTTGAGAGTATAAAACTAAGTGGTCCCCGTTCCCAGTTCCACTCTCTCCATTTGTTTAGTACCGTCCGAATACCATACGGATGATTTATTTGTCAGCCTTACCCAATCTCCAGTCCATGCTTGACAGTCTTTGATAACCGCTCGGAATGGAACTATGAAGTCTAGTTTAGCTCGATTTTGGTCTATTGGTTTGGAGAATGACTCTAATGGAATAATTTTCATCCTGTTTAAATGGCTGGTCAAGTTGCCTGGGTTCAATTTGCCTGCTTGAAATAGTCTCGCGGTATTAAGTGGGAACAGTGAACTATTAAGAAGTGGTGGAGCTTGGTCCATACAAACTTTGTTGTTTACGGCCTAAGAGATATAAATACTCTCGTATGCGTCTAGTTTCACCGGTTGTCTAACATTTTGATAAGCTTTAGGTTTTCTTCGTCTATGTAATTATTATTATTCCAAATAGGTTAAGTCGCGCATGACTTGTCTATAGTACCGTGTCTTCGCTGTCACAATTATTCCTTTAATCTGGATTCAATGGTTCTTTTAATTTGCCCAACGTATTTAAGAAACAATATTTACAACTTATTTCATAGATACCTGATATTTCAGTGGCTTCATCTTTTTTAAGACGTATTAACAACAAAAAAATATGTATTTTTTTGTCGAAAAATATTTCGATCTGTCTGTTTCCTTAGTGGAGAAATTATTTAATGGACACAGAATAAACATAATGTTAGCGCTAATGACATTCCTCAAAAATAAAGTACATGAAAAGTTTGTCTGCTTACTATTTGAGCCGTGAATCACGGACGGTCTGGATAGCATTCGCTAATTTCCTTTCTTAAAAGTTCTCCTCTTTTACTTAATACTTTAAACAAAATACGTCTGACTATATATTAAAAAAGTTGTAATAAGATAATTAATTGACGTTTCGATATTTTCGTTGTATAGAATCTGATTTATTGCTGTTATTGTCTAGTTATTTTATTGTTGTCATTGTTGTTATAAATATTATTGCTTTAGTTTTATTTTATTGTCGTGTGAAAGAATGGCCGCGTTCACCAGATCCCAACGTTTTTTTCCCTCAGGGCTCGTCCGCGGCCTTGCCGCCTCGATAGCACTGCAACCTTTGGTTGATTGTGCATACCCTTAGTCTTACCCCACCCATTCCAAAATCACTGTGCCTTGAACTAGTCTGCACAGCGATTGGTAGGTTGAAGTTTTATATTGCTCTGCCTTCGGTCCAGACTGACCATAGATCAGTTGTCTTTTGCAGTCCAGAGCTTTACACTCACACAAGATGTGCTGCGCTGATTCCTCCCCCTCGCCGCAGAGTCTGCATGCGAGGTCCCCTTCGAACCGCCCCATCTCAGGTGTTTCTTGACGGCCATGTGTCCCGTCAAGAGACCTGTTGTGTTTCTGAGCTGTCCTCTGCTAAGATGTAGCATCTCCACAGCTCTCTTTGAACTGGGTCCGTCAATTATTGACTGCCCATGTCTGAGCCCTGGACAATCCGCCCAGTACACCTTGTGTTGGTTTCTGACCCAGGACTTAATGGCAGTGCTCTTTGTCACGCCCAGAGCCGGTTTTGGTCCCATAAATGGTTATGCTGACCCTCTCTTCGCGAGACTGTCAGCTTCTTCATTGCCTTTGACCCCCGAGTGACCCGGCACCCAGATGAGGGTCACCTCATTTTGCCCAGCCAGGTCGCTCGTTTCGTCTCGGCACTCACTCACCAGCCAGCAATTTACCCGTGCGCTACTTAGTGCCTTAAGGGCTGCCTGTCTGTCTGTTGCTATGAGGATCCGCTTGTTGGTGTAGACCCTCCTCTTGTTCTCCCGCACACAGTGCAGGATGACGTACATTTCGGCCTGAAACACCGTTGCATGGGCTCCGAGGGAAATACTATGACTTACCCTCGGTCCTTCCGAGTAACCACCTGCCCCCGTCCCACGCTCCCCGCCGGATCCGTCCGTGAACCAGACGAGCGTGTCCCGTGGTATGCCCGGCGTCTACTCCCGCCATGCCTCGCGGTCGGGGATTTCTACTGTAAAGTTATTTTCCCTGCACATTCGAGGGCTCGCAATGTCTGACCTTATTCCAAGCAGGGATTCTGCACGATCTCCTGAATTTTGCAGTGGCCCCTGAAACCTGGGTTGATCTTCAGTCTACCATTGCAGGCTAGTCTGTATAGTACCAACGTTATGCCAACATTAGCTAACGATTTCTGTTAAGTCGGTTAAACGCATGCGTTGACAGCTAACGTGTTGGTTAACGGTCGGCATTTTTGCCATCGCAGATCACAACTGTTGAGTCGGTACAACGTTTTGTCACAGCATAAGAAACAAATATTATACTGTGATATTGTGTTAAGGCGTAAATGACACACTTTTTAAAAGCAATCGATTATGAACACAGCGGATTTTTTTACAGTATAGTCGCAACTGAAGAAGTCCATGAGACTTTGCAAGCTAAATAATACTGTTGTTTGTTTATTTATTGATACAATTCTCAGAAATATGTCATGTATGGTAGCTACTTGTAATGTGAAGTGATTTATATATATATATATATATATATATATATATATATATATATATATATATATATATATATATTGTAAAATTATAGGTACATGTAATTATAATTTTATGTTATAGTTTAACTGAAAAAGTAATAAATAAGCTAACTACTCTCCGGTTTTCTCAACCTCTATGTAGTTGACAGAAGCTTTCTGTTAAGTGGAATGGGATCACCAAAATTAGCATAAGTTCTCCCAGTAAGATTTAATAACACCTAAAATCAATTTACAATGTTTCACAAATTCACAGCCTACAATTAAATTCAGCAAAATAAGTTCTCATAATTTCAAGCATCTCACTTCGTATGTTGCCTTCTATATGCGAAAATGTGCTCTGAATTTGTATAGAGAGAAACAATTGCCTCGTCTTGAAGGTAAATCTGCAGCTTCTTATCTGCAGGGGGCTTTTTATTATTATTTTTTGGGCGGGGAAGAGAAAAAGGAAATATGAGCAGAAAATGCGAAAAAATAGCTTAGTCGGACCTCTAAGACCAGGTTTTCTACATTTTGCAGCCATACCTTATTTAAACCCTGTCTACCCCACATTGACCTCCGGTCCCGTGGCTTTCTTGAGAGTTGTTCCGAGGAAATTTTTCATGTGGTTTCTGCATTGGGGGTGGTTGTAGGCATGCAGAAGCGAAACGAACGACCCACGACGAAGTAGTATTCCTTGTATTATTTTTAGTAATAATTTATTACTACTGATCTTGTTTGTCTACACAACATAGTACACAATCCGAAACTAAAAGCAGTAAACGCGTTTAATTTTTCTCAGAGATCTGCATACAATCTAAAACACCGAATAACAACATAACTTTGTTCATCGTTACAGTTGACAGTTGACATAAACAGCAACCAATCGTTCACCAGAACAAACATAAACTCCCAATTGTTGGCCAACGCAAACAGTAACTGTTTTGTTCTGGTGAACGAGGCCAATGACACAAATCACGTTAACATTTTGAAGAGGTGATTTCTCGTTTTTAATTTATTTTTATCTTTACTTTTAAACTTTTTTTGATCAAAACATCAGAAGGCACCAACAAATTTTCATTTGCAGTTTTCATAAATACGTATAAATTAATTCAATTTTCTCTTGTCTGATGATGCTGTCAAGCAGCGAAACAGGTTACAGGGAATAAAAGCAACCTTTGAAGCACTCGAAGCCAGAGAAGTAATCGCTACGTCTGGATTTGGCACAAATAACTTGTTGAGTACACTTGGACAACCCAATTCACTACAACACATCTTTTTAAAGACCTGGCGATCGTACCCTAACAAAGTTAGCGTCATCAGAGGATGAAAAATTCTAGACGCTAACTTTGTTAGTGAAACGATCGTCAGGTCTCTAAAAAGATATGTTGTGGTGAGTTGAGTTCTCCAAGTGTACTTGTCAGTGCTCATAACAGGTTCCAATCTTTAGTTAGACAAACTACTTGTGCTACTTTTACCTTTAACTGCCATCTTCCTGTAGAGCGTAACATATAATATTTAACATAAACTAAGCCTGCCATTTTCTGTCTGCTTCGCCATCTTTCCGACAAACTCACGCATATGTTTCCCATTGTATTCCACCACTGTTTGCGGACAAATAAAAGAATCAATCGGCATTTCTTCCACATAGAATCAAGAACCAAAGTGAAATAAATTTAACTGTCCATGCCCACTGGAAAAGTATAGAGTATTCTTCGTGTCCACGTCCACGTCCCTTTCAGTGTGGCCCAACCTTTCCTCCCGTAGCAAGTTGCACAGCAACCACACTGCAGAACTCTGGAGAACCTGAGACAATGCCCCATTGTATGACTATGAGCCTGTGATCTGCATAATCAACCTACATGTCGCGCTTTGCATTTGCCTGCTGCTTTTATGCCTTCTGCTTCCACTTATATGTACCGTTGTAGTTTCTGCTTCTTGTTCAGTATTCTGTGATTCTTTCTGCCCAAGCTGCCGGTGCTCCTATTGCTAAGCTTGCTACGTTACTTGTTGGATGAAAAATTTATTACGTTCTCGCATGTGTTTGCACTATGCGTCTTCAAGGATTGAGAAATACTAGAAGCGGTTTAGCATTTACAATACATCTGGTTTAGTAAATGTTGCATTGCATATTACCTTTTAGTGAATTTTCTTAAAAAAAATTCACTAATGAGGAGATCTCGACTTTCGAATTTTGAAAAAATTTCTTCAAATGAGCGCTATTTAGGACCCCCGGAACCCAAATCCGAGGTCAGTTTCAGACTTTATATGTTTATATATATATATATATATATATATATATATATATATATATATATATATATATATATATATATATATATATATATATATATATTTATGTGTCACACCTATAACTTAAAAAATAATGGACCGATTTTGATGAAATTTGGCACATACCTTCCCTTCGCAAGTCGCTTGGATAAATTCGTTAGCCAGGAAAATCCGCCGAGGTTTTCCCAGAAAATTTTGTGTTTTCTTTCGAAAAAAATCAAAAAAAAATTATATCTTCAAAATTCACAAAGTAAGGGCAACCAAATTTTATACGCGGGTTTATATCATTAGAGGCAAGTTACCTACCAAAATTTAGCTCCGTAGGTTAAATGAAAAAAAAGTTACAGGCATTCAAAGAAAAATAAATTTGGGTTCTCCTCAAAACGTCAAAATCGCGATTTTAAACGTCAAAATTGGTGAGTACCTTCCTTTTGCAAGTGGCTTGGATATGTTCGTTATCCAGGAAAATCCGACGAGGTTTTCCCGGAAAATTTTGTGTTTCCTTTCGAAAAAAAATTATATCTCCAAAATTAACAAAGTAAGGGCAACCAAATTTTATACGCGGGTTTATATCATAATAGGCAACTTACCTACCAAAATTTAGCTCTGTACGTCAAAAGACAAAAAACTTATAGACATTTAAACAAAAATAAATTGGGGTTTTTCACAAAACGTCAAAGTTGCGATTTAAACGTCAAAATTGGCAACATTTAGGAAAAGAACTTGAATCTAATACGGGCTATGGAAATAAAATGTCTCAAGAAGAATGTTTTACAAACCCTGAAGTCTTAGTTTCAACCGTCATTGTCCTTCATTTTAATAAAATGTTTCCAGAAAATTCATTTCAAATAGACCCTTTCTCTGACGCTTGGCAGTAGCCTTAGCTATAGAGTTTATCGTTAATAGTATATAATTTTTGTAGAATTTTCGTAAAAAAAAATCAATAAAGCTAAATATATCTGTTATTATACCAGATATGAAAAAAAATGTATATATTAATTATAGGATGTCTTAAACTACATCTTAAAAAATTATTTCTACAATCACAGGCTGGCCGATAAGTCGTTGGTGATACAAATTTTCTTTTTTTTTTAATCAAACATGCCTTATGTTATTGCATTTTTGCATTTTCCATCGAAATATAATGCATGTTTGTAAGAACAAAAATTCTGGACGCAGTAAGTGCGTTATGGTAGCGAATTTTGATCAAATGCTTAATATTTGATTAGCTCAATTTGCTATTAACCTATAAGGTTGACCAAAAAACGAGTTTTTTCGGGAACACTTTATGTTTACTTTCGGAAATTTTTTTACATTTTCAAACAATAAAGTTATTTTGATGAAACATGGCACATTGTTTTTACTATATAGATTATACTGGTAACCAAATTTGATGCCTGCTTTCTTAAAAAAACACACATTATTGCTATTAAAAAATAGTTTTATGAAAATTCACTACCATAACGCACTTGCTGCGTCCAGAGATTTTTATTGTATTGCGCAAATTAGGTGAACCAAACTTTGTAATTACACTTAAATAAAATCATCTTAGAATTGAGCTACTAACAAAAAATTGTTAATAAACTGCCCTCCTAAATAACTAACATCAATAATTTATTATTTTCTTTTGTCATCCAAAATCACACGCAAAAAGCCTAAATGAGGCAAGTGCGTTATTTTTCCAAAGGAGCGCGAACTAGGGCTCCCAGAACCTATATCCCAAGTTCGTTTCGTTTTTGTTCCGAGCGATAACTCAAAAAATACTCAACTGATGTGAACAGACTTTGGCACATAACTTTATTTTGTCTTATTATTATTATCTTATTAATATCTTATCCCCGGAAATATACAGAAATATTTTTGAATACGCTATATTTTTGTATTAGAGTAACTACGGAATGACATTTTACATGTAGCTAGAAATGGTGTAAATAAACCCTTGTTGTGAATTTTAAGTAATTTTGTTCCTACAATTTGAAGTGTCCTCCAAATTAAAAATAAAATTTAAAAGACACTTAAGTGGTTAAAGTTCAATGTCCGACAAAGACAGAGTAGTTAGCTGCCATGCGTAGATTGATATATACTACAGACAGAAGTAATACTTCCGCGATAGTTAAATAATACAAATTATACATGTAAAACTTACCACCCGAACTATCGATCGAGAAATATTTTCCACTGAAATCCCGAAAAGCGATTAAATCGTTTGTCAACAATGACGACGTTATAATGACAGATGACATGTGGTTAAAAATGTGTGAAGTTCAAGGTTTATAGATTTCTATGCACCTTTGGCGAAGTGGTTACTTTTTAAGTGGGGATTCAATACATTTGTAAAATGCGCTATAATTGTAGCTTGATGAACGGCTCCAATTAAAGTTTTAGACTGAAAATGTATGAGTATATAGTATAAAGATACAGATCTAAGAAAGATATTAAAGAAAAATTTCAAGAACTATGGCTTTTATAAAGAAAATGTGGTTATTTGACAATTTTTGGTCACAGAATTTGTTCAAAAACACTCATCACACAGAATAGATATCCAAAAATATTCAAATTCCTATTCCAGATGTTTTGGATAATTAAAACGTAGTTCAAACTAAAACGTAATGCACGACATCCCTTAAATATTTCAACATGGCTGCTGAAAGTAGCGACTGTCGCAATAATTTCTAAATCAAATGTTTTCTAATATATGACGTAAAATTTAATTTTTCAAATGCAATGATATTAACCTATTTTATTCAGGAGTAAGTTTCATATTATAAGAATATAAGAAGCTACGAAAGAATGAAATAAATATTGTCGGCTCACGTCTCTATAAAAATGATTTTACAACAGTTTGTTCTTTTATCTTTACACCTAAATATAAATGATTGGCGATTTAAAACGACAACAGTTGTCGTTTTAAATCGCCGATCTTTTACATTGATTTTTGTTTGGGGACAAATTTCTGACGAATTCAGTTCTAGTGTTGCAGGGCTCTTGGTGCAATGGGTGAAGTTTTGGCCTATTGAAGCTTTTGTACAGTTTCAAGTTCAATTTCTTCAAGAATTTTTCAAATTTATCCCCTGAAGATGACCTCTTAGAGTGTCGAAACGCGTCGGGCAGTAAATTTTAAATAAATTTGTTGTCTGGAGAGAAGCCTTTTCATTTAATGTTTAGTTATACATTTTAAGTATGCTCTAATAATTATTATCATTGTTACTAATTTTATGTTTCTTTACAGGTATGTTTAAAACGGGATGTGGTAACGCTGTTCCTTCAGGTAAATAGATTATAATCAATTTTTATTTATATTTTTACCTGTTTACATATGTACACTAGTGACACGAATAACAGATAATGACATATATCTGTACGCGCCAGCAACTATGTTTGCACCACAGTCGTGATGAGGACAAAGTGCAAACCATACTGACTGTTTAGAGCAAAGTACTATCTGTTAAATTGTTGCCTCTAGTGGTATTTGTCCTTTGCCAAAGGAACGGAGTGTAAAAGTATTTGTCAGATCCATTATGTCCTTTATAACAAACCCATACGGCAGAGTTCGATAAGAGAACGAAGCAAAGCTTAGAAAAATTCCTTATGTCAGAGTTGCACCTACAAGGACGTGTTTTTACCAGAAGTTAGTTTAAAACCTTAGTTTTGTTTAACTCTTTTCTCCATCCATACCAAATAACAGGAAGCACAGCGTAGAGGATGGGTCGGTGTTCTGCTGCGGCCATGGGCGACTGGTAGCTTTTGTTGGTGCAGTGGCGCAAGGTGTCTTCTTTGGAAACCTGCCTGGTATACACCGTGCTCAGCAACTCGGTGGTTGAAGAGAAACAGGTTTCTTAGTGTGGGGGCTTGCCTTAACTGACCGGCCAAGTGGAAGGAATCCACAATAGAAATTCCCCCAAATCAAGGTAGACCAGTACAGGCCGAAGAATGCGTGGCTGAGGGGTAGATTAGCCGCTTCTTTGCAAACTACGGAGCACCTGGCGCTCCCGGCATTCAGTTGCCCTCCTGTGTCAATTGGCGTTCTCAAGGCTCGTCTTTTCTTAAACCATCTGCACCTCTTGTTAACTTCTCCAAAAGAAGGGGGGGGGGGCTACTTGAGCAGCGGAATAATTAGCATCAACGAAAATCCGTCAACTGAATGGCTCATTATGCCAGCTGCTCTAAATTCATCGATAGCATTATTTGGCGTCGAACCTCGCGTCAATGTTATGATGACAAGCGAAGTAACATTTCTAGCTTCAACTTTAGATCAAGATTGCTAACAAGGAGTTCAGAGCATGCGTGTCTGTAATCAGTTTTGAAAATGCCAAAAAATAAGACCTCTAGTGGCTGCATTATATGCCTGATGTGCGCTGGAAATCCTATCGTAGTAATTTTCGCGACAAAATTTATAATATCCAGGGTGACATGAGAGGCATGATTATCAAATAAAAGGAGAATCGGGCACGCTACGCTTTGCCTGCGCCTTTTTTCGCAGAGCTGATCTTAATACTCTTTTGGTCTGTTTTGGATTGGGGAGGGGGGGGGTGTGTGAGAGATGATGCACCCGGTTTCTTCTTCTGGGCTGTAAATTTGATGAGGACAAAAAATGTTTGATGTCTCACATTTTAGTATAAACTTGTCGACGTTAGCTGTATTAAACACATCTAAGCTTGCAGCAGACTAGGCTCAGGCTTGCGTAAAGAGAAGTCACATTTTTGCTTATAATCAGCAATGGACTCCTTTTCAGCTTTTCGTGTTTCTTTGCTAAAACAACGCGGAGTGTGATGGGCCCCTGCAAAAGTTTCACTCGCAAGTACAAATTTATTTTTATTTTCGTCGAAACTACCCAGATTTGTCAATTATTCTGCCGTGAAGGTGTTCTTAAGTCTGCCAACATTCTTGAGTAAATTGTCTTTATCGTAAGCAATCACAACGTGACGTCGTAGAGTAGACTTGGGCACTTTATATTGCTTTGTCATTGCGTTTGTGAACTAACCTTTGTGAATAGTTTCCATCGCTTTGAGCATCGACCCTTTATTCCATTCCTGTCAATTGGTATTGCCTTCGTAAGCTTTTTTTTAAACAGTATTAAGTAACCAGTACTGGCGGTGGGCAAAATCTAGGATTAAAAATTAGGTTCATGGGTTGCGGGTAAGATGGTAAAGTTGAGTGATCGTCTCTTAGTACCCGCATCGATCAAATTTTAGGTATCGTACTCGCAATCAAAAACTGCAACCAATATGAAATTGTGGCTTCGAATTTTAATTGCTAAAGGCGTAAACTAACCTAGGAGAGTATGTTTGGTCGTAAAGTACGTATTATAGAACAAGCAGAACAGTGTTAAGGAAGTGCCAAAAAATATTAACTTTTAATTTTTTCAATGTTTTTTACATGCTATCCATGACAGTTTGACACAATCTCCCGACAAAACGAACACGACATGACTGGAGGTGAGTTCAGTGTGCACTGTAGCGAGCATTCAGCGATATGTTATTATACCAATACAAACCCCCCCCCCCCTCCCCACTGCTTCCGCAAGCGCTTCTACAAGACATTGAGTAAATATAGTAGTAAGTTTTTGGAATACTTGTGATTTCATCTCACTAAGCATTTTGAAGCCTGGCTAATATAGCCAATTTGTTTAAAATGCGTTCTGGTGATCATAAGTATTGTAATAAGATCGAAAGCGGTTTGGCTGTTGTGTGTGTGAAGTGCGCTTTCCAGGCGCACACAACTGGCCTTTTTTCCTCCCTCAGGGCTTGTCCGCGGCTTTCCCGCCCCGATAGCACTGCAGCCCTTACACCTCTGGCCTTAGACAGGTATGTTTGTTATGAGGGCGAGAACGTATCTGATAAATACTTCTGTTAATTATAGTTACTACACAGATGTTCTCTATTTGTAACAAAATATGTATCCTGTTTCTTGTCGTTTACTTCTTTGCCAAGATAACGTTTTTTTTCCTTTTTTTTACCACATAATTAATCATTTTTTAATTTTGAAAATACTCTTTAGATCTTAAACTAAATCTTAATTAGTGTCCTTTGTTTAAAATATTTGTGGGAATGTCTTGACTAAAACGCCCACAAAATGTGATAAAAAAATCTAAAGAAAGCACAACAAATGACGTAAAATCCAAACAGAAGCACTTTATTCTAAATAAAATGAAGAAGTCGTGGGATGATGAACTGTCCTAACCTCTAACATTTGACGTGCTACGTGATGAATGGACCCATTCGTCGCACCCAGAAATAAAATAAAGCGAGCCACTCTTCAACGGGGCCTAATTTACGTACGTTTCTCCAGCTTTCAGTAAAGTAGCTTCAGTAAACCCCAGACAGGAGTGTACTCGGTCAGTTGGGTATATTTTTAACTGCATATGATAATCAATTTAAGTGCCTAAAAATCAGATCCAGAAACATCACCAGAATATGAGGAGTCGAAATATATACATAATATGTCCGGTTCTAAATAAGCTTACACACACATATAGACAAAGGACTATATATATATATATATATATATATATATATATATATATATATATATATATATATATATATATATATATATATATATACTTTTAAGGGCATTTACGACCAAAAAAGAGGGCTATATTTTAAAGAAAGTCACTCTGCACTAAATACTCTATATATTTCGCTTGGAATCCTAAGCATCTTCAGGAGCAAGCACTGTAACTAATTGAAAAGCAAGGCCAAAAATATCAAAACAGAGAAATTCTGCCACAAGGACATGCAAAAAAAGAGGAATGTAACAACCATTTTAAAAACTGCATGTAACTTTACGCGAACATTTGTACGTTAAAGTTAAAATAATATATTTAGTACCTACATACGAAAAAATAAGAATTACTAAAACTCCGTATTTTTTCTAAGCAAATACTTGCAAGTTAAGTCTCTCTGAGAAGAAATAAAGCCGCCGATTCCGTGTATCCTACAATGTCATACATGCAAAACATCTCCTAATCCCTTAGAAGAGGTAGAAATTTTATTTCATTAATTGTTGCTGCCTTTATTTAGTGAAACCGTTCTATACCAAATACAGGTGTATAAACTTCTTCTTTGGCTCAACAAATATGTGTTCTGTTCTCTGTAAACAAGCCCTTGTGAATTCAGAGAAAAAGCTTCTACATCTGTGATTAGTGTGTAAAACCTTAGAACAAAATCGTATCGTTTAGCTATACCTAGTCGCAGAAATGGACAAATAAAAATAGTATAATATTTTTGTATTACAAAGTGGAATTCACTAATAGAGACATGGCGAGATTATCAAAATGTAAGCATCTGACCTATAACTTGAAGAATAAGTCACCGATTTTAATAAAATTTAGAAAGTATGTCCCCTTGTAAATATCTTGGACAAGTTCATTAATTGGCCTAATCGAACTAGTTTAAAAAATTTATATCTCCGCAAATAATAAGGCTTCGTTGAAATTTAACAGCCGTGTGTTTTAATAGAAACTTATGCACGCAGCAAAATTCAAGTTTCTATCTTAATTTAAAAAAAGTTGTTAGAGTTTGAAATTTAACTTCTACCGTAACGCAATTACTGCGTTTCTGCTTTTTGTAAACAATATTTTACAAATTCATAACCTAAATGCGCGAATGGTGTAAACACCGCAGCCAAAATACCGACATCACAGACTCATACAAAGACATAACGACAACCAATGGCAACAAATGGCAAGGCAAGAAGAAAATGTTTACTTTTTTTGCAATTAACAGTCATAAATTACGATTTTCAAGAAAATAATCCAGAGCAGATAAGGTTTGTACTAAAAAACCAGTGTGTCATGAAATGTGTTTTATTATGTCTTATATTTCTCTTTGAATAGTAAGTTTTCCTCATTGAAATAAAATATCGGTAATTTAAAAATACCCCTTTTCCTAGTTTGGATAGGCGAAGCTGTTACTAAACATTTAAAGCCATTTACTCCTGGAAATGTGACTGGTTTTAACAAAGTAAATGTCACATTCAATTATTTCTAAATAAAAATTCTGAAACAAATACGGCATCTGGAGAGCACCATTACTATGTGACAGAAGTTGTTAGTTTTATTGTCTAAATTGTTACACCATTTCATTTGTATACAATTTTCAAAAGAAGTTAATTTGAACTAGACTTTGCCGGTGTCATATTGAAAGTTACAGTGTTTATACAGTTTTAAAAAGTCTGAAGCTGACCCTGGAAATTGGTTAAAGGATCTCCAATTCATGTTCATCTGAAAACATCTTGGGAAAATTCGAAAGTCGTTACCCCTCTATCAGCGAAATTTTCTTCCTTTTCTAAAAACTTGCTTTAAATTCAAATAATAAAGGAGCAGAAAAACGAACAGAAAAGGTTGCGGTAAAAAAGTAAATATAAACATTATGAAAGAGCATACATTTCGAGATATTCCATCTGTCGGTTTGAAGTTAGATCTAGTATCTGTCAATAATGCACAAGCAAAGTAACAATACTTTATCCAATATACTCTGCCTTAGCCGTACTTTTCTGGGGTCCAAAACTTATTTTTTCCTTAACAAATTTGTACCTCTGAAGCTTTCTACGTTATTTCAACAAAATATAGTACCTATGTTTTTTTTTATAGAGGCTTTACTATGTATCAAAAATAAAGATTCTAGATTAATCGTAAATTGAGTTAAAACCGGTCACATTTCCAGGAGTAAATGGCTGCTTTAAATGTCTAGTAACAGCTTCGCCTATCCAAACTAGTAAAAGGGGTATTTTGAAAATAAATTTTTACCTATATTTTATTTCAATGAGGAAAACTTACTATTCAAAGAGAAAATTAAGACATAATAAAACACATTTCACGACACACTTGTTTTCAGTACAAACCTTATCGGCTCTGGAATATTTTCTTAAAAATCGTAATTTATGACTTTTAATTGCAAAAAGGAAACATTTTCTTTTTGGCTTGCCATTAGTTGTCGTTATGACTTTGTGTGAGTGTGTGATGTCGGTATTTTGGCTGCGGTGTTTACACCATTCGCGCATTTACGTTACGACTTTGCTGCAGAATTTGCCTGCGATTAGTTTACCATCTCAGTTCGGCCTCTTTACCTAAGATCCGGTATATAAGGTGATGTTAGTTATTAGAGTAGTTAGAAATTTTCATCCTCTAATGACGCTAACTTGGTTAGTGAAACGATCGTCAGGTCTTTTAAAATGTGTTGTGGTGATTTGGGTTCTCCAAGTGTACTTATCAGTGCTCATCACAGGTTCAAATCTTCACTTACTTTGTAAAATATTGTTTATAAAAAGCAGAAACGCAGTAATTCCGTTATGGTAGAAGTTGAACTCTAATAACTTTTTTCTATTAGGATAGAAACTTTAATTTTGCTGCGTGCATAAGTTTCTATTAAAACCCACGTGTGCCAAATTTCAATAAAATAGCCTTATTATTTGCGGAGATATAAATTTTTCAAACTAGTCCGATTAGGCCGATTAATGAACTCGTCCAAGATATTTACAAGGGGAGATACTTTCCAAATTTTATTAAAATCGGTGACTTATTCTTCAAGTTATGGCTCAGATGCTTACATTTTGATGATCTCGCCATGTCTCTATTAGTGAATTTCACTTTGGAATACAAAAATATTATACTATTTTTATTTGTCCCTTTCTGCGACTAGGTATAGCTAAACGATACGATTTTGTCTTAAAGTTTTACACACTAATCACAGATGTAGAGGCTTGTTTGGAGAGAACAGAACACTCATTTGTTAAGCCAAAGCAGAAGTTTATACATCTGTATTTGGTATAGAAAGCTTTTACTAAATAAAGGCAGCAACAATTAAAGAAATAAAATTTCTACCCCTTCTAAGAGATTAAGAGATGCTTTGCATGTATAGCATTGTAGGATACACGGAATCGGCGGCTTTATTTCTTCTCAGAAAGACTTAACTTGCAAGTATTTGCTTAGAAAAAATACAGTTTTAGTGTTATGTTTTTTTGTATATAGGTACTAAATATATTATTTATTAATAATTTTGGCAAAATTGACAAACTGCCGTGAAAATCAGAACTGGGACCTCCTACACAGCGAACTGCAAAAGTGTTTGCCTCCAAAATCAGAATGTAACTTAATTACGTCCCTGTACAACCAAAGATATGCTACAGCTTCTGGTGGACGCTTATCGTAAATCAGCGAGACAGACAAATGTCGTACGTTTGTTTTTGAACCATCTCAAGCGCAATGAATGAATAAATTATTTTCCACATTCTCATATAAAATTAAAAAAAAACTGTTTCAGTCTTCCATCCACGTAAACGTCCGTCAAACATTGCACCAACCTTTATGGTGTCATTTAGGTGCTTCTGAAACCTGTTCACCGTACGACAGTGATTCTCCTTCGACAGGCTTACGTAATGATCGCCATATCGTCATTAGAAAAACGCTTCATTTGTACTTAAATTATAGTTTGGTGTTAACTATGGGATGTGAGACACTATCGAAAAACGAAAAGATAATGAATTAAGTGGAATTTAAAGGTGTTTTCTTAAGAGAAAGATTCTAGAGAAAAGTCAAGTGACATTTTGTTTATGTGGTCTAATAGACATCAAGCTAATATTAACATACAAATGCACTGAAGTGTGTAATTTTATTTAAATAATTTAGATTCCTTAGAACAGGAATACGTTGATATCTACGCTACTCAACACTCAAAGCGTCGCTCGGGAAAATTTTCCCCTTTGGTGAAATTTCGTAGAAAAAAGGTTCACTAATGAGGAGGTCGCCACTTTTGAATTTTAAAAACAATCCTCCAGATGAGCGCTAACGAGGCCCTCTGCAACACATAACCGGAGTCAGTTCCAATTTTTATATGTTTATATATATATATATATATATATATATATATATATATATATATATATATATATATATATATATATATATATAAAACATCACAGAAAGTACAGTAAACAAATAAAATTAATGTTTCTACATCGATATTTTCGTCAATTGTGGACCAATGTTTAAAAAATCTTTTTTTGTTGAAAGGATATAGGTACTCCTGAGGTGGTTACATTTCCACCTAGTCAAGATCTGATGATGGGATTTCAGGGAAATCGAGGGGAATCCTCAAAACTTATTAATTATTATGTATGTTAAAGACATATCATTTAATATTTTCCACGCATCAAAAATATGAAGTGACATTTTTAGTTTTTGATTTATTCGGAAAAAAAACGAAAATTTTCAATTTTATTTTTTTAAATTTTTAAGCGAATACCGAAAGAACTAGACTTTGTTAACTATGACATTGTTAGGACACTTTCTATGGGCAATCTAAATATGTCATCATATTTTCCAAGGCGTTCTTGATGCAAGAGTTATAATACTTAACTTTGATTTTTCTTATATTTCTTATATGCTATCAATTTATTTTTAAATTGTTCGTGCGAAGAGTGCTTTGGAAGGGACGCCAACAAATTTATTAACGATCAAAATATTGACAGTTCAGCCAAACTCTGATGTTTATAGTATTTATGTACATTGTCCCTGTGGAGTTAAAAAAATCAAGAATTTTACAAATAAAGAAAAGAGAGACATGATAAAAATATATTACCAAAATAATAGAAACGGTATAGTTACCAGTGAAAACTATTGAAATGAAGATCCACAAAGGCGGCAACCACAACCACACTATTCTTATTTTAATGGACTAGATTGTAATACTAGATTTTCGTCAACGTCGCTTATTCGACTACCATACTTGTTTTTGGGTTTTCCAAATGAACCATATTCTTTTAGATTACGATTTAGCCATTAAAATAAAAGCCTGGACGCAGCAAGTGCGTTATGATAGTGAATGTTCATTAAAAAAATTAATAGCAAATATGTGTGTGTTTTTTTAAGAAAGCAGGCATCAAATTTAGTTACCAGTATAACCTATATAGTAAAAACAATGTGCCATTTTTCATCAAAATAACTTTATTGTTTGAAAATGTACAAAAATTTCCGAAAGTAAACTTGTTCCGTGTTCCCGGAAAAACTCGTTTCTTGGTAAACCTTATAGGTTAATAGCAAATTGATATATTCAAATATGAAGCGTTTGATCAAAATTCGCTACCATAACGCACTTGTTGCGTCCAGAATTACTTTTCTTACAAACATGCATTATATTTCGATGGAAAATGCAAAAATTCAATAACATAAGGCGTGTTTGATTAAAAAACAAAGAGAATTTGTATCACCAACGACTTATGGGCCACACTGTGATTGTAGAAATATGAAAGATGTAGCTCAAGACACCCTATAATTAATGTTAACAGTTTTTTTCATATCTTGTATAATAACGGATATATTGATCTTTATTGGTTTTTTACGAAAATTCGACAAAAATTATATACCATTAAACGATAAACTCTATAGCTAAGGCTACTGCCAAACATCAGAGAAAGGGTCAATTTGAAATGAATTTTATGGAAATATTTTAGTAAAATGAAGGACATTGACGGTTGAAACTAAGACTTCAGTGTTTGTAAAACATTCTTCTTGAGACATTTTCTTTCAATAGCCCGTATTAGATTCAAGTTCTTTGTCTAAATGTTGCCAATTTTGACGTTTTAAATCGCAACTTTGACGTTTTGAGGAAACCCCCAATTTATTTTTATTTAAATGCCTATAACTTTGTTGTCTTTTGACATACAGAGCTAAATTGTGGTAGGTGACTTACCCATAATAATGTTAATCCGTGTACCAAATTTGGTTGCCCTTACTTTGTTAATTCTGTAGATGTAAATTTTTTTCTAAAGAAAACACAAAATTTTCCGGGAAAACCTGGGCCTGTTTTCCTGGATAACGAACTTATCCAAGCCATTTGCAAAAGGAAGGTACTCACCAAATTTAATTATAATCGGTCCATTATTTTTTGAGTTATCGGTGTGATAACTACATATATATATATATATATATATATATATATATATATATATATATATATATATATATATATATATATATATATATATAAACATATAAAAATTGAAACTGACCCCATATATGTTAAACGTTATATGATTAGTATACAATTATAAAAAATCCAACCGGACCTTGTATATGGGTTCTAGAAGCATGAATTCACGCTCATTTGAAAAAAAAATTCCGAAAGTCTGCCAATCGCTACGGCTGTGTAGACCTGTCGAAATTTTATTCGTATTATTCATCTTGTCATCATTCCTTATCAGAGACAAAGCGGAGTAGTGTAGAAAATTTCATTGCGATTGGTCGACTCTTACAGGGTGTTTCGACTTTTGGAAAGAACCAAGAAATTTATAGACATATCCATTTAATTTATGAAATTTTATGTCTAACAAAAAACATAGCAAACATTAAATTTACATTATTTTATTATGTGAATAGATGATAGCTAACAATAACACTTGCTATATATTTGATAAGTAAGTATTAAAACATCGTATAAATAAAACTCAAATTGTTTACCATGTCATTTTACCTATGGGGGTTGACATTGATCTGTCGGAAAGTAAAGATTGATATTTGTTTTTGAGGTTCTTTAATCAACTTAACCATGTTTTTAAAAGTTATGATCATGTAATTTCCGAAATGTAAGATCTTTTGATGTTCAGTGATGTTGTTTTGCGTCTCAAATGATGGTGGATTGTGTTTTCACCTGTTGCTTTTATGTTCCTGTCTGGCTGCTATTTGCTTGGCTATTGATTAGATATTTTTTAGTGAATTTTCTTAAAAAAATCACTAGTGGGGAGATCTCCACTTTTGAATTTTGAAAAAATGTCTTTAAATGAGCGCGAACTAGGCTCCCTAGAACACATATCCGTGGTCAGTTTCAAATTTTTATATAATTTGTTATCATAATTTACTGTATACTTGTAATTTTTAGGCTCTGACGAGGTTCGGCTCTTAGTAGAGATTCTCTCTCTCTCTCTCTATGTATATCAGAATTACAGGTACCCGCTATTAGTAAATTTTCTTTAAAAAAATTCACTAATGAGGAGATGAGGATATCGCGACTTTTGAATTTTGAAAAAAATCCTTCATATGAGCGCAAACTAGGCCCTCTAGAAGAACACATCACCGGGGTCAGTTGCAATTTTTACATTTTTATATATACGATTATATATATATATATATATATATATATATATATATATATATATATATATATATATATATATATATGTATATATATATATATAAGTATGTATCACACCGATAACTCAAAATTCTAATAGAATTTAGTGAGTGTCTTCCTTTTGCAAGCGGATTGGATGTGTTCGTTAGCCAGGAAAATCTGACCAATGTTTCCGGGAAAATTTTGGGTTTTCTTTCAGAATTTTTTTATATCTTCGGAAATAACAAAGCTATCGCAAGAAAAAAGATATGGCAATTAAACCAGCCGCCTTGTAAGTTACGCCTTAGAATGAAATATGAAGATTATAACAAATTAGTAATATATCTCATAAAAAACTACGGCCCTGTATCAAATTTCATTAAGTTACTTGTAATAGTTTTGAAGAAAATACCAAAAAACCCATCTTTGAGAGTCCTCTTCTAGGGGCTTTAGCTCCTTAAGGGTGCATTTTCGGAAACAGTTTTATAAACTAATCTACAATTTTTTTGGTATACTATACGTCCTAGAAATTTTGGTAGACATTTTTGGAACACCCTGCATGCAGGGTGACGCTTTTCTATGGTAAAGCTTAATATATCCGTTATTATAAAAGATACGAGAAAAAATTGTATACGCTAATTATGGGGTGTCTTGAGCTGCATCCTAAATATTTTTTACAGTGAGAGGGTGGCCCATAAATCGTCGGTGATACAACTTTTGTTTTTTTATCGAACACGCCTCATATTCTAGTATTTTTGGATTTCCATTGAAATATATCGCGTAAGAAAAGAAATGCTTTAAATTTCAATAGCTATAAATTTGCTATTAACCTAAGGTTCGTTGGCCAGGAAACCAGTTTTTCAGGAACCATAAAGTTATTTTGATGTAAAATGGTACATTGTTTCTACTGTATAGGTTATACTGGTAATCAAATTTGATGCCTGATTTCTTTAAAAACAGGCATATTTCCTATTAAAAACATTTTAATGAAAATTCACTACCATAACGCACTTGCTGCGTCCAGACATCTTTAACATAAGACGCATTCCTATAAATACACCAGCCTCCTGTACTTTAGCATAAGGCGTATTACTGAAATACTTCTGCTTCCTAGATGTTGTCGTAGTGACATTTACATTAAATGTTGGAAAATTTTGCGACATGGTGCATTAATTTTTGGTGTGAATCTTCCTTTGCTTCCATAAATGCCATAAGAACATTATTGTACATACCTAAAGAAAATTAATGAGATAACGGTTGATTGCAAATAAGTAACGGTCTCATCGACCAATCAATAAAACAAGAGCATTCTCTCATGTCCTATTATAATTTGTTCCGCAATAAGACAAATTTAGTCCGCTTTTTTGTAATTAATTGATCTTCTATATTGGCCAATAAGGAAATGAAAGAAATGGCCATCTGAGACGCTGCTTAGCGCGACATTGTTCATCGAACATGGAGGATACGTTCCTTCGTGTTTGTAAAAAAAGCTGCAGTCGAATTTGATTGGTTCAATTGAATTGGCGACTGGTTTTTGTTTCTGTATTGCCAACAACGGACACGCCGTCTTTTGTTCTTTCACGGGAACGTTATTTATTGCAGAATTCGACAATGGGTCTTCCGAATACAATTCACAATCTTTATCTTATTTGTGTTACAAGGACCAGTATAAATAAGAACTGCTTTAGTCAGAAGTTCCACGGTATATTTTATATGGTTGTCACTCTGTTGTTTGGGAAACAGTTTTTATAGAAGTGATTCGGACTACTTGCATTTATTTAAGAAAACTGGTTGCCGAAGGTGCACAAGCTTATATTGGTACAGTTTTTGCAAAATAAACAGGTGTAGAGATATTGAGTTGCATTGCTCTTGTTGAAATTGAGACTAATTTACCTAGGAGAAAGTCACTTAAAGAGAGCTTTGGAATTTCTTAGGGATGAGCGTATATTTCCTGACGCAGCAGGTGTGTTGTGGTATCAAGTTCTATATAAAAATACTCATTTCCTCCTGTGTGTGTGTGTTGCATCCTGGGATGGTTTTGAATGTTTTATTCATCAACCACAGACTTTTATCCTAAAATTTTGTTTCGAATCATAACCACACCCAGTACGGCAAACCTATAACTAGATTTTCTTATGTGAACAGGTGATATCATTTCCTTCTAAAACAGGTCGTAGTTTAGTTTTAGAATTATGTGAAAAAAGTCTTGGTATAGCAAATCCACTCCAGTATGAACAGTTCATACAAATTTTGATTTTCTTTAAAAAAAGAGTTATCAAATTACCAAAACTTGTGGCCAGTTTTATTGTTGATAAAAAAGACCAAATGAGCAAAATAAAGAGAACACACACAGTACGGGCAATAGAGGAGCCCGTTACTCTTGTCCATAATACACTAAACTACAGGAGTTATTTTTTTTTGATAGATAGGTCAGAATTACGTACTGAATATAAAAACACAAAATCCTTACAAATTAGGAGGGCGGAAGTGTCGCCATTTTGAGAAAAACTGTTTCCGGTATATCTCCGTAACCGTGCACTTTAGGCCAAAAATGGTGATGACCTTTATTGTAGAAAATTGCATTTTTCATCTTTTTTGTTAAATAATTTTTTTGTATCACTCCCCGTTTACAACTTATACGACTATTAGCATTCATTTATTGACTTTTTTACCTATATCCTATAATGTTGCACTTTTCAATCGACAAATTTTTCTGGAAATATTTTAGTAAAATGAAGGACAATGACGGTTGAAGCTAAGACTTCAGGCTTTGTAAAACATTCTTCTTGAGACATTTTCTTTCCATAGCTTATATTAGTTTCAGGTTCTTTGCGTAAATGTTGCCAATTTTGACGTTTTAACTCGCGACTTTGACGTTTTGAGGAAAACCCCAATTAATTTTTCTTTAAATGCCTATAACTTTTTTGTCTTTGAAACTATACACCTAAATTATGGTAAGTAATTTACGCATAATGACGTAAAACCGTGTACCAAATTTAGTTGCCCTTACTTTGTTATTTCCGGAGATATCTTTTTTCTTTGAAAGAAAATACAAAATTTTCTGGGAAAACCTGGGCCGATTTTCTTGGATAACGAACTTATCTAAGCCACTTACAAGAGCAAGGTATTCACCAAATTTAATTAAAATCGGCCTATTAGTTTTTGAGTTATCGGTGTGATATATATATATATATATATATATATATATATATATATATATATATATATATATATATATATATATGTAAATCGAAACTGACCCCGGATATGTGTTCTAGGGGACATAATTAGCGCCTATTTCAATTTTTTATTCTAAATTCAAAAGTCGGGGTCCTCATTAGTGAATTTTTTTAAGAAAAATGCACTATTAATAATTTTAGAAAAAAAAGTTTTAAGTAAAAGTTCTAGAAAATTTGTCGATTGAAAAGTTAAGTTATAAGCATTTTATTTTTTAAACAATTATTAACAAAGATATAGGTAAAAAAGTCAATAAATGAATGTTAAAAGTCGTATAAATTGTAAACAGTGAGTGATACAAAAAAAAATATTTTACAAAAAAGATGAAAAATGCAATTATCTACAATAAAGGTCATTATTATTTTTGGCCTAAAGTGCACGGTTACGGAAATATAGGTCGTAACGGTTTTTCTCAAAATGGCGGCACTTCCGCGCTCCTAATTTGTGTTTTTACATTCAGTACGTAATTCTGAACCTATCTATAGAAAAAAATAACTCATGTAGTTTAATGCAGAAAAAAATTCTCTATTGCCTGTACTAACATTATACTATTAGTATCGTGAACTCTTTACGGCAAATGATATTCGGGTTTTGGAACAATTAACAGAACTGAATAGATAGAAAATAATAATGCAGAAAATACCCGCCAGAACCAAATTGGGAACGAATTGTTATCACTATGAAGAACTCTGGACTTTTCAGTATGCCACACCTTCGCTCCAACAAATCTGCCTTAAGGCAGCACTGCCATCTAAAGCAGTGAAGAATAGCGCAATGCGCCACCTATGCTTTTGTGACGGTTCTACACTTCCACGGCAGCTTCCACGTAGCTCGCTAGTTTTCATCAAACAACTTCCTTTTTGCTGTACTGTGTGTACGTGCCCAAGCAACATTTAAAGTCAAATTGACGTAAAATCGCCCTACCAATAGGTCGGCGACCAAATCACCACAGGTCATTTTCAAGTAAAATTTAAGTGTATATTACCAAGGTGGGGAATAAAGTCAAAGTAATATGGAAGTCGATAATAGGTCCAGCAAGGCGTTTCGACCAAGGCGTCTTAGTTATATTTAGGGCATTTTCATTCAACATTGGGCCAATGGACGTAATATATTGGTAAATATGTGCTACGCTTTACTTGAATCTGACATCTAGGCGCCGAGTGGCGTGACGTTCTTAACAACGAACTACGCATGTGACATTATTCGGTTCTGCAGGATCTGTGGTTATGTATGTATAAACAAACAGTAGAGTAGTAGAGATATTGTCCATCTTTGTCAAAAAATGACATCTTGAATAATCAAAGAACTTATTTCAAATATTTGCAACAATGATAAAGGTGATTCGCACTGTATAAAGACAAAACCCACTGCGGTTATGTTTTTTTCTGTTAACATGATGATGTTACTTCGATAAAATTCGAGCGCCCGTATAAAAGATAAAATTAGTAAAAATAAAAAATTATTCAAAATTCTTGTAATTCTGATTTTGGAGGATTGGTGATGTAGACAACACAAAACCATCTTGTCGACATGGTATACAATCATTATTTAATGTTTTTATCGAACTAAAATTTGATTACACTATATTTAACAAAAAAATATTTTTCATTTTCCAATACAACCAAGATGGATACCGCAAAATTAATATAATATGGCTGCCCTTCTAACATTATTGACCTGAAAGTTAATTTTGCCCTATTTTTTTACCTATAAGTCACAATCCCCAATGACAGGGCAAACTAACCAAACTTTGAAGACATTTTGTCCTATTATGGGAATTTCAACTATATGGTAAACGAATTTTGTTCGAATTTATTAGAAATGAAACATTTTCGTGTATAGAAATATATATTACTTATATCCGTGCACAACAGAGAGACATATAGGAATGATTATACAGCGGTTTTGGTCTTTGATTCCATAATATATAGACATTAATAGAAAATAGAAACAAAATAAAGTAAGTAAATAAACATAAACATGACAGCTGACCGTGTTGCCACTTCTTCACTCCATTTGGCATGAAAATGGATGTATTATATTGAAGAGGAAACGTGCTGATTTAATGTAAGCCACTTTGAATGATCAGCATCTATCACTATTTTTCTGTGAGCATTCTTTACTACTCTATAATAGTTTGTAGTATGTCTGTAAAATTTTATTGGTTTCAAAGGGGCATTGTAACACTATATTTGTTACTGGTGCACGCACATTAACAACAAGAATAAACTTTTATTGATGAAGTTTATCAACTGACACACCTTTAAGATTCACAAATGTATTTCACTGCTGTACACTTTGAACTTTGAGGACAATTTTTATTTCAAGTCAGATTTTATGGGCATTTTCAACTTGAAGGTAGGTAATTTGACTTGGAAGACCATTTCTGCAGTAATTATGACTTTATAGCCGATCGGAAAGCCATTTTAGGTTAGCTCAGTGCCTTAAATATTTCCTGTGCTGTATTGCAATGAAATTGGTAATATATATATATATATATATATATATATATATATATATATATATATATATATGTGTGTAAGCTGGACTTCATAAGAGGACCTCCAATTTACTATACCACATAGACATATTGCAGGTTAATATTAGGTAATAAATTACCTTAAGGTAGGTATTTCAGGTATCGGGGCTTAGTAGTCGATCTTCAGTCAAATTTAGGGCACACTTCGACCTAAAAATTACCAACTTTGGAATTGAGACACAAAAGTATATTCAAGTATATTTTGTGAGTAAAATAAACCAATTTTTTCCCAATTTAGTTACTTGTAAGTTACTGACTTTGGAGTAACTTTAATAGTCAAAAATAAGCTAGTTCGGAGCCGCATTTCCAAATTTGTAGTCATTATGACAATTAAGGCAACATTGTGGTTAATTATTACTAAATTACAACTTGGTTAGGTTATTTGGACTCGAGTGCTGGTTAACATGCCTTAATTTGTTACTTGGGTGGAAGCCTATAACCGTAGCAAAAACAGAGACGGCGCTTGGCGATATTCTCCACAGCATAAGAGTGCAGTGCCTGCCTTAAGGCCGAGTTGTGGAAGCGCAGGTATGGCATACTGAAAAGTCTAGAAAAAGGACGAAACCGGTCTTTGTCTCTTACTCTGCATCTTACCACAAGTCCCGCCAGGACTAAAGTGATTGCGGTGAGCCAGTGATATATTCAATGATTGTCGTGGTATTATCTAGAAGAGTTTAGCTCTCTCTCTCTCTCTCTCCCGTTTTCTTCCCACAGCTTCTTCTTGCTGTACTTGGAAGATTACAGCCGTCCCAGAAACAAACATGGCGCTTTATGCTACTCTAGACTGCATACATACATACATACATACATACATACATATATATATATATATATATATATATATATATATATATATATATATATATATATATATATATATATATATATATATACACGCAGGGTGTTTACATAGATAGTGTTGCACCAAACTCATTTTTTTAAATATAGCACCCTATATATTATGTTAATCCCGGGAAATTTTCTTTCTCAAATAAACGATTAGAGCAAGTTTGGCAAAAAGGAACAGGGTGGACTTTTCGATGACGACCAAAACTCCTCGTCTCGAGCAAGTTGCTATCAAAATGTACAGATTATAAAATTTTCTCAGAGGTAAGGCTGATTTAAATATTTTGGGCTATGGGTCGGTCTATAAAGCTATAACGGTAACGAGCCTGGTCTATAGAATAAATTAACAGAGGGGCTAAATCATTATTACGGTCTAACAGGTAGATTGTTGACAGATAATTATAAAATTTCTCGATTCGTCTATTATTGACGTGCGCTTGATGAGAGAACAAACATGTTATAATAATTTCGTGTCAAGGTAACCCTATTAAAATTTTGTACACGCCGATGTCCAAATATTTGCATGAGCAGGCCAGAACCTACAATCAAGGACTTATATTCACTTCATTCATGTTTGCGTATAGTAGAATAATTTTATGACATTCTTCTCATACAAGTCATCACAACGATATCATTCACAATCCGTCATAATCCTGACGTTATCTCGGTGACACCGTCATCAGATAATAAAGTTATGTTGACAGCGAAGCACAGAATAACAGACTATATGTGTGCGCACTGCACCTACAACCACAATTTGTTCTGTATCAACTTACACACTATCGTCATATCTTTACTGCTGGACCGGACACCCTACAAGGCATCACGTGGGTGAGACAGGTCACTCTGAATCCGCCACTTGAATAACGACATCACTGGAATTTTTATTTCTGTGCTGCACTGGGTGCTGCCTCTTTACATGTTTATTTTATTGAATCACTGTATATGTGTCCGTGAAATTGTTAAGCGTCACTTTTTTTTGTCATTATTGTAAATACGAAGCTTAAACTGATAATACTCTGATTAGGTAAACAAATAAACGTAAAACGTAAACCTCAAGTATAGTGTCTATTCAGCTAGGACACAGTGTAATCAAATATATAGAAGTCATTGAGAGTGATGCGAATGCAGCGCATGCCTCTGCAGTTTTTTCAGGGCTCTGGTTCGAGTACGTCTAGCGGCGTGTTCATCTCCTCTACCTCCTGTTACAGTGGTGAGATTGATTTGGATGTCAGATGAGTCTCGGAGAAGCAGATCCTAAGAACCTTGCTTAAAGTGAAACTAAAACATACATCGGGACCTCACAAAAGTCCAGATTTTCTAGCCATGGATTATGCTCACATACTTGTGTAATCCTGTCTCAAATCTTCCACGTTTCCTAGCACCTGGAAGAAGACGAGTTTGGTGCATGTTGCAAAGACTGGTGGTTCCACTCTCGTTGAGAAACATCATGGTCAAATTGATCCAGCCAATAATTTTCGAAAGTTTTTTAATGTTGTCTTGAATGAGATAATTCGGTTTACTGTAAAAAATAATTAGCAACGCTCAGAATGGTTTCGTTAGGGGCCACTCCACAACCATAATATTAATCTGCGTAACGAAATATATATCTGATGCGATGAAAAGAGGGTTACATACGAATGTCATTTACTTAAAACTTTCCGGGCCTTTTGATAGGCTGGATCATGGTATCCTCTTGAGAAAACTCGATAATATGCGTTTCTCATCAAACCTACTGAATTTTGCGAGATCATATCTTCGCAATAGTTATCTTTGTCAATTATCGTGGGTGGAGATCTGTTGGGGTTTTGGCTGGGTCGGGTGTTTCTCAGGGGTCCTTGTTGGGACCTATGTTTTTTCAATGTGTTAATTAATGATATGTCAGACATCATTAACTTACTCCATATTGTGTACGCGGATGATAGGCTCAGCGACTGTTTTAGACTAGATGACAACTTGCGTAGGGTTCAACATTGGTCCTTCCTTAATAACCTCTTGCTGAATATCAATAAAAGTGTGGTAATGTCTTATAGGCTCAAGCGACGTGTGCTCGACTTCTCATTCAGAACCTGCAACCTTCAAAGATTTGAATGCTTTTTCCGACTCGAAACTTTAGTTCGTGGAAAACTATCAGTGTGCTGCTCCTAGGGCCTCCAAGACATTCGGATTCCTTATTTACACACAGGGTCTTCCGTTTGAAATAAAAATGCTGAGTTTATATACACATACTTGTACTTCCACATCATCACAACTTGCGGAAGTATCGCATCGGCGACAAAAATTTAAAAAAAAATTTTTCGGTTGAACGTCGTAAAAAGTATCAAAACATGATTTGAGAACGAACATTGTTTTTGTCTGTCGGTCTGTATGTCTGTTTGTTTGTAGCCACGATAACTTTAGAACTAATTGAGATATCGTCTTCAAATTTGGTATACAGTTAGCACTCAACAAACGAACGGTTCGGATTGTTTTTGGGTAAAATTGCTTTAGCGATTGTTGGTGAAAATTGACATGTTTTCGTTAGAACTCGAGTAATATAGCGTTTTAGGGTTTATTTATTAGAAAACTTTTCATTTAATCCAACATCTGGTATTCTGTGCTGAAATTAAATCAGGGGTTGAATGTGCGAGGGTGGAATACTGTTGACAAAAATTTCCACTTTTTTTTTGCTAAAACGGCGTAACAGGTCTCAAAATATATGGAAAACTTGATTCTGAAACGAAATTTTTTCTTTCTGTCGGTCTGTCGGTACGTACTTCTTTTAATCGGCGCAACAACTTTCGAATGTATTGAGATATGATCTTCAAATTTGATATCTTATTCTTTCAATAAAACTCTAGTAACATAGTGTTTCAAAAGTTTATGGGTATAGGAATACAAATATTTTCTATGTGGCCAAGTCATGGGCCCTAAATTCATTCCATGAGAATGACTTTGTGAAGAGAATAAATTATCACATCTATGTGGAAGTTATGATTAAATTTGCAGTACTACTTTACTTCTCAACAGAGTATTTACACCCTATATAAATTGCAATAATCTTTGAAAACCCGAATACTTAGTTCAAGAGAGATTTCCGGGTTACCGGTGTGTCATGTTTTTTTTTTAATTTCAACAACACACCACGAGGGCTTACAGTCTAAATACTATCGTACCATGGGTGTCAACAAGGAGGAAAGAGGCAACTTGTTAATTCTGGACTTGAAGGTTTGGAGGTTCGGAGGAGAAGGAAAAACATGTGCCGGCAAGGAATTCCACAGCTTGGAAGTCCTCGGGACAAAAGAGCGGGCATAACAAAATCCGAAAATCTGACAACTACACAAAATCGCAGAAGCGACAGATTAGAAGTTTTGGCATGTGATGTATTTTGACCACCTAATAAAATTCCCTTATATTTAGAACTATCAGAAGTGTATGTGTGTGTCTTGTTTTTCTTTAACGTCGGTCTATTTCCGCGACTATGACCGATCACCGACGCCAGGGACCAGTTTCACCACCTTAGTATCCTGGAAATCTTGCCGAACCCCTATATTTCTGTAAGAAGGGTAGGAATCTTTGACGTGCCCAACATCGCATGAACACAAAATACTTCCGAAGGGCGGAATGTGCAGACATTCAACCTGCTCAACCTCGGTTAATGTTACTTTTACTGTATGTACTGAAAAGGTGAAAGGGGGACCCTGGGAATCGAACCCATACCTTCAGAGAGACCCGTTGTTACCCCTGAACCACCGAGGCTCTTAGTATATGCTTAATTGTATGTATCGCACAATGTACGATTTACTATAGGAAATAAACGAACTAACTAAACTACTAGCGCGCACATCCTTCCCTTCATGTCGATATGATAAGGAGATTTAAAAATGTGTAATAAAATAATACAATTAAATGACAAGTATAGCAAAACTTTGAAATAAATTATCTAATAATGGAGTGAGGACCAAATGTAGTGAAAAAAATTAGTTTCGGCTGATATATACTATTTATGAATTTAAAGAAATGTGAGACGGGTGGATTAGTGAATTTAGGTATAAACTTTTGATGCGAGTGTCCCGGTTTTGGTCATTAGGTTAAGATGATAATTAATATAAATAGTTAAAGTGTAAATGGTAGCAAGATATAAGTGCATATGTGTAATATAGGTATGTAATATACTAAGGGTATAAAAATAGTATGCAAAGAATCCAATGAAAATAAAAATGAACGTGACTAAATGAGTTTACCTCGAGACCAGAACATACAGAAAAAAAAAGAAATAAAGTTTGTGCCGTAAAATTTTCACTTCTGGCTGCAATCTCCCTGGATTGACACTTCCAATTACAAAATTTATAAATTAGAAAAGTTTCATTAAAAGTATCTTTTGATTATCTGTTTAGCAACGTCAAAGCTTTTTTGATTTTATTTCCTAGTAACGGAGAAAATTATTTTTGAAATCTTTAGTACCTTTTACTTCTTGAAGCTTACTTCAAAGATAGATTTACAAAATAACTTATTTTTGAAGTAAATTTGCGCACCATTTACTTTGTGGCAATGAGAAAGGTGGTTTGGAATTTCTTCAAAATATTTTGTAGAACCTGTGTACTTATTTCTTCGAGTTCTTGGCGCTTTAAAACTTCAATATTATCTGGTTTACAAACATAGACTTTAGACCTCAAATGTGTTCTTATAAAGAAATTCAGCGCAGTTGGGTTAGGAAAACAGACTGGCCACTTTATTACTATTGTTTAAAAAAAATCAGTTGCGCTCCGTCTTGCTGAACCAAATTTCATATTTATTGTCATTGTCATGATTTAGTCTTGTTAATATTGAAAGTAAAAGCTTGGTGTAAAATATAATTTAATAGTAATAGAAATAATAATATTATTGAGATAGATTATAAAATACGGTTTGCTACTGTATGTTTGTTTTAAGCTACAAATCCTCCTGGTACGATCTTTGTGTGCTATAAATACCCTTTTCATCTCTACATAGCTATCTCATACACTGATTTGATATAGTATGCCAAAAAAGAGAAAATAAGGAATTTGTCTATAATTTTAAATGTGACAGCTTGCTTGCCGATTATCTTATCCTAACGTGCTAATGAGAAAACCGTTTATCTTGTTTTACTCAACCTTGCGTTGCCTCGGTTTCTGCAGTACCGCTAGCAGATTACTTGGTGCATGCAAGTACATAAATCAAATCAAATAGGAAAGATTGGATCCACCTATAATTGCTTAAAGCACCAAAATTGACTAAAAAACACTTTATATGCCTATTCAAAGATTCTTAAATTTTTGGTAAGAAATCGGTTCTGCAAGTTAGGCGTCGTGGTTTCTTGTACATTTCAGCTATAAAGACGGAAAACAATAATATGAACACCAGGCAAAAGTGTATGCCATCGAGATGTGTGCAAGGGAAAGTATAAAAAACCAGTGCAAACACAAATCGATAAAGATATATGCAGATAACCAAGCTGCAATAAAGGCTCTTGGTTCCTACCGGTGTAATTCAAAAACGAACTGGGCAGCTGTAATGAGGTGTCGCTGGTCTGGATACCGGGTCACTCGGACCATGATGGCAATGTTGCGGCCGACGCGCTTGCCAGGAGTGGTGCCCATAGAGACTTTGTCTGACCAGAACCGGTGCTGGGGATAACATCTTGCAGAGCAAAACGCACCTTAAAGACCTTGACAGAAAGAATTACAATCCAATATAGGCAAAATCTTCCAGGATTAGCTCACTCTAAGGCCTTCATAAATGGCCTGAATGAGTCAAGGGCTAACAAACTTCTAGAGTTAAACAGACAACAACTGACTACTCCAGTCGGCCTGTATACAGGACACTGCCGCTTGCGGCACCACATGCACCGTATTGGGATCGGTCAGGAGACCGAGTGCCGGCTGTGTATGAAGAGCGACGAGACAGCAGAGTACGTGCTGTGTTCCTGTCCGGCAGCGGACAGGAATAGGTACCTGCTCTTTGGCAAGATAAAGCTTGTTTCGGAGGATCTGGATCAACTTTCGCCCACGAAGATTATCGACCTCTGCAGGAGGCTGGCTTTGTTAGGCGAAATATAACTATTAGGCGTAAGCCACAATAGACCTTATGGTCGCGGTGGAAGGACCGGTATGGCCCACTCACAAACAAACCTAACCTAACTTAACATCGTCTTAATTTTTTTTTAAATCTATAATTCAATTTTTGTGATACAGACATCCCTAAGGTTGCCAATATTTTCCTTTTTGCTTTATGAATTAACTTTTTTTGGCTTATAGGTTTACACACCTGCTGGCAAACGTTTGCTGATAGTCAGCCCTCACTCTTTGTAATTTTCGATTATTTTTCCTATTTATTTGCGTTTCCAGCTATATTGCTTTTCTACATCTTTGTCTGATTATGCTTTAAGTAGTTAAATTTATTGGAGCTTTAGTACCTCTTCCTTTCCTCCATTTACCGTATTCTTTTTGGTGTAATTCGCGGTTCCTTGATTCTTACAGTTTTTTTGTCCAGTGCTTTTTTTATATCTGCCTTCAAACCGCTTTGATTTTTATCCACACCAATTCTCAACCGTCGTCTTACCTAATTCGGTTCTTTTTTATTAACTTTTTGGTTCCTTTGTACCTGTTAGTTTATATAAGTACAATTGATTTTTCTGTATACTTTCGCTGTTATTTGCTAACTTAATTTGACACTGTGCTAGATTACCACCAGCTGGATTTTACTAGTTTCCTGTCTTATTTTCGTTCAACATATAATCTATTTGATATCACCTAGCCTTTTCCACGTATAGGGGTCTTGTTTCGGAATTTCAAACATTTTGCTTGTGATAACCAAGAAGATATCGACTAGTATCTCCCTTCTTTATTCTAATTCAAAACTTCTAGTCACAGCAGTTTTTCTATGCTCACCTACTACACACATACTGCATATTATAATATAGAATCTATTTGCATTAAGTCTTCAGGGAAGAAAGCAATTCAGTTAATATTAAACAATTACTATTATTTTTCAATTATTTTGTCAACAAAATAGAAAAGCCTCTATCGTTATGCAATAATAATAGAGTGCTTAATTTGCCCACGTGGTATCTAAAGCTGTATACATTTAAAGCGTGCTGAATATTTATATGCAAATCTTTTCATGCTTAATGGAACATAAACATAGATATCATGTGTCTAATAGTGTTATTGATCTACTTTTAAGCCCGACATTCTAATTAATTTAAGAATGTGACGTGAATATTAATAACATTCCATTAACTCAGGTACCAAATTAATTTATTGACGATTTAGCCAATAAGAGGTTTTAAAAATAAATTATAACGCTTTTTTGGTGGGTTAAACTGTTAAAAAGACTACATAAGAAACTATATGTCTATCTTTAAGCTATAGTTAAATAAATGAATACTAAAATATAAAAAAAAAGAATTCTTATGTTTGCATTTGATAAGCTGTAAGAGTTTTCTTAAGAGCTAGATTGTGCTTTCAAGGGGACATATTTTTACGCTTATTTTCAACATTCGAACACCAACGCTTTACTGGTGGTATGATCCACCCCTAAAATCTCAAATCACATAAATAAATTACTCACCTTTAGAACTCAAGTTCTCACAACCCCCTGCTTCAAGTCTGGATGCAGCAACTGCGTTATGGAAGTGAATTTTCATAAAAATGTATTTAATAGCAAATATGTCTTTTCTTAATAAAATCAGGCATCAAATTTGTTTACCAGTATAATCTATATAGTAGAAACAATGTACTATATTTTATCAAAATAAGTTTATTGTTTCAAAATGTACAAAAAGTTTCCTAAAAGAAACTTAAAATGTTCCCGAAAAAACTTGTTTCCTAGCCAATAAATCTTCTACCCTAATATAGGGACAAAGTTTGTAAGGCTAGGGTATAAATGGACCAGGGCTGACAATTAACTAAATTGTTAGTTGGTTATATACAGTCTCTATTCTTTAACAGTTTGTGTTATTTGGAGCTGGCGTGACAACATACTACTTGGTTGCGCAACTAGATGGCGGCACGTCCACCACTTACTGAGTGTTGAAAGGCTAGATACTATAGCCGTATTACTTTATAGGTGTATTTTCGCTGAAATTAGTATGCCGTACTGAAGAGCTCTAATGAGAGCGAAACCGGTCTACGGTTCTAATTGTTGCGACAATGCATCTAGCCTTACATACTTTGTCTCCATATTAGGGTAGAAATGGGTCAGGGCTGACAATTTACTAAATTGTTAGTTGGTTGTGTACAGTGTCCATTTTCTCTATTTTTTAACACTTTGTGTTATTTGGAGCTGACGTGACAACATACTACTTGGTTCCGCAACTAGGTGGCGGCACGTCCACCACTCACTGAGTATAGAAATATAAATTTTTGTATATAGTTTCCTTCTAATATCGTAAACCTACGTACCAAATTTGGTTACCGTAGCTTTTCTATTTTTTGTAGATAAACATTTTTCCGACATAAAACTCCAAATTTTCTAGGAAAACCTAATTCGATTTTCCTGGCTAACGAACTTTTACAAGCCACTTACAAAAGGAGGGTACATGCCATGACCATTATTTTTTTAGTTATCGGTGTGATATATATATATATATATATATATATATATATATATATATATATATATATATATATATATATATAAAGTCTCGACGCAGCAAGTGGGTTATGGTAGCGAATTTTCATCGAAATTATCTGGCACCAAATATTTTTATAACTATTCTTGTAGAATAGAAACGTAGATTTTGGCTTACAGTAATATAAATTTTGGTATGTAGTTTCCTTTTAATATCGTAAACTTACGCACCAAATTTGGTTACCATGGCTTTTCTATTTTTTGAGATAAAAATTTTTCCGAAATAAAATTCAAAAAAATCCTGGAAAACGTGCTTTGATTTTTCTGGATAACGAATTGATCCAATCCATTTACAAGAGGAAGGTACATGCAAAATTTTATCAAAATCGGAACAATGTTTTTTGAGTTATCGGTGTGACACACACACACACACACACACACACACACACACACACACACACACACACACACAAACACATATATATATATATATATATATATATATATATATATATATATATATATATATATATATATATATATATATATATATATATATAAACATAAACATATAAAAATTGAAACTGACCCTGCATATGGGAAATCAATATGTCTGATACGGACTATTTCTAAAATCGCTCATTTAAATATCACTTATTATAATTTTGAAATCAGAAAAAAATGGACTTCCATTCTGAGCAATCATATATAGGGTGGTTCTATTTAAAAAAAGTGAGGTTAGGTAATTCTTTCAATTTTGCGATCCTTATTTGGTTGTTCTAAAAGCAGATTTCCACAGCTTGTGAAAAGTTTTACAACTTTTATTCAGAAAGATTTTTTCTATCTCCAAAAATAAAAGTATCAGAAGATGCACTAATTATAAGGAACAGAACCTGTACATGGGTAGAAGCTGTGTTAGGGTGCATTATGGTATTTACGGATTGCCTAATTTTTGGTGATGACCTGTCCAAATGATATTCACTCTCGTGGACCCTCATTTACATCTCATGCACCTCATTTTTTTGCTGGCAGGGACCCTTTGCACGTCAAAATTGGGGTCGATGCAGACTACTTTGGGAAGCTATGCTCTACGTTAATAACTTTAGACAAACCTGATAGGATGGAAATCGGACGATAGTTTTACACAGCGGACTTGTCTCTTCGTAGGGATAGCATGAACTCGGGCTTGTTGAACACTTTTCAAAGCCTGAAAAATGTTATCTCTCTGTTAGCAATTTTTCCAAAAGAATTCGTTACAAAGCGAAGGTAATTTGGCTATTCGGTTCGGTTTTATTTCTATTTTGATTTAAATATATTTCTTTGAAATCATTATGGCTCTCATAGTTAATAAAATTATTGGCCATTAAGCTAATAAACATAAAGTTTTATTAATTGTTTTCATCATCAATAATATAATCAGAATTACTGTGAGAACACGTCCCATATATACCCGCAGACGAAAGATAACAATCTAGAAAATAATCGACAATAAAAATATCCTAAAGCGCCAAGCAGTCAAACGCAATAAAAATTCCACGTAGAATTCACAAAACTTATCGTGTTATGTTGGACGTGATAATCACATTGTGTAACTCGATCTGGCAGTTGCTTGCTTTGACACAGTAGCGCCCCTGTAGAGAGTATCAAAGAAAATAGCTTAAAATAACTCTTGCTTGAAAAATAGTTTAACATAAATTATCAAACTTAAAAATCCAACTTATCACATTTGTTTAAGCGAATTTTCGTAGAAAATTACGACTTTAAATGTTGAAAAAATTCTTCTAATGAGCGCGAGTTAAAACTCATAGAACCCCTATTTACGGTCAGTTTCAATTTTATATCATGTATACAAGGTTCGGCAAAATTGTGGGAACAACCTATTTCTGGCCTTAGTTTTAAGTGAAGTAAAATTTAACCCAAATGAAAGTTTCTGTATATTTGTTTAATGACATCCAGATATTTCTGCCATCTATCATATTTTTTAAGTTATGACGTGAAAACAGCTTTTTTTAAATAGAACATACTGTGTTTTATTTTTTTTTCGGGTAGCTAATTTTATTGCGAATTTATCATGGTAGAATTTTTTGGGTCTCAGACAAACCGTTTTGTCAGAAAATCGTAAAAACCGATCATGGGGTGCCAATAAACGTAAAATATTTATACTATCTATAATTGTTGGTTAAAAAAAACATACATTTTTGCAAGATGCTTGCGATATATTTAGTGAAATAAATTGTGACAGAATTTGTTATATCTTAAAGATACCTCGTCAAGAAACTTATTTACATTAATGCAAACGCGAAGTTTAATATCTCTTGCAGGATCTATGCAACTCAGATAGCTAAATACAAATGAATATAACGCACTTACCTACTATAAATATTTAAAATTGAACAAAAGAATTGAACACAACACATGGATAACAAAACAAAAAATCTAAATACATAAATGAAAATTATTTACAGCCAGTGTTCAAATTGAAAACCTTTAGCGGCCTGAAAATATCCCAATATCTATTGACAAATTGCCTTGAACCGTATTGAATATTTTTGGTGATATTCCGTGAGCGGCAGTTCTGATTCGATCTTCCAGCTCGGATCAAGATTGAGGAAAGTTCTCATAAACCACCGATTTTAATTAACCCCAAAAGGATCAGTCCAATGGAGTTAAATCTGGTAACCACGCCGGTCAATCTAAGTATCCTCTTCTCTACACCAATTTTTGCTGAAATACTTGATTTTGGTATTATATCACTCCAGCAGTATAGTGAGATGGGGAACCATCCTGCTTATACCAAATGTTGTCTGACAAGTACCGGTTATTTACGGGGTTAGGAAATAAACGAAGAAGTTCTGGCAGAATTTGGTTATGACTAAGTTGTTAATGACGATGCACATTCAAAGTTTTTTTCAAATAGAAAGGCCCAACTCCTTCACCTATACCTGCCCGGCCGTTCGTTTTTTGCGGCTATTGGGTATGAGGCCCTTCCATCCTTTGAATATTATAGTCTGACCAGTAACGACAATTATGTCTTTTTCAAAAACCGTTATGACAAAATGTTGCTGCATCAGAAAATACTACCTTCAACGACATCATACGTTTCTTGTCAAACTTGCATACGTTTATCAAGGTCATCTTCGATTAATTTTTGATGAGGTTATATTTTACAAGAATAAAATTTATTGGACTTTAATATCCTACTCACAGATCGTTGACTAGTATTGTGCTTTGCGGTCAGTTCGGCACCGAAGTCCTTGATTGTTCATGTAAACTTAACTGAACATTAAGTGCGTCGTCCTCATTTGTAGCTGTCTTTTTCCTCCACATCCTGGAATGTTTCTTACACCTCGCATTTCATTAAATCTGCGCGAAGTTCTTGATACTGTAGATTTGGCAACTGGACCTATCCTGTCATGGACAATTTCATTAAATACATCACGCGCCTCTTGAAGAGATCTGTTCCTATCGCCAAAATCAACAATCGCCAGAAGTGTAATTATTTTATGTTTATTCAATTCAGTCACTGCAGAGGTTGGTAATAGTTAGCGTAATCCAAAATTATTTATTGTAGTATCTGTCAAAGAGGCTAGCAATATCAAATTACTCAATGTTTTACCTTGTTACCTTCGGTTTTCACAATTTTCTGACAAAATGCTACGTCAGATATCCATTGAGTTCCATATTGATGAATTCTCAATACAATTATCTAATAAGTACACTTGGAGAACACCCAAATCACCACAACACATATTTCAGAGACCTTACGATCGTTTCGTTGACAAAGTCAACATCTTCAGAGGAAGAAAAATTCTAACATAAAAAACTAGATTCCGTATATTTATATCGCGTCAAGGTAAACGAACTAGTCCGAAGTAAAGTTGTCGTCCAAGAACGATCGTTTGTTTATTGCGCAGTGAAACAGGTCGGAGACCTGCTTTAATCTTTTGGTCGACAAATTTATGACCCTTATCTAATATAGGTATTAAAAGGACCAGAGTTCTTTAAAGAAACGGCACGTTTCTTTTCGATCTAGAAATTTATTATGTGGATATTGGTTCATGCCGATAAAGACATCTGGTGAGATAAACAACATAAACTCAACTCATCTCTTTTAAGAATAGAAAACTAAAAGCCAGATGTCTGTCTCACCGAGTTACCTTTAACAAAGGAAAAATAGTTCAACTAAAATACTACTTAAAAACTATATTTATATTGATTTTAATTCTACGTGAAAATATTTATATTGACTCCATATATACAAAAAACCGAACCGGTATTTAAATCAAGACAAACATAGTGATTAGTATACATATAAGTTTTGTTCTTAATAGACCTTAATATAAAAATACTTTCTAATGAATCAAGCATAGTTTGATGTCTGACATTTTTGACAAGTTTCAAATTTTCTTTGTCAATGTGGTGGTTATTATCCCATATATGTTGTGCCACACATGATTTGTCCACCGTACCATATCGTAACTGTGCGAGATGTTCACGAAAAAATTTGTCGACCAAAAGATCTCTCCGACCTGTTTCACTGCGCAATAAACAAACAATCGTTCTTGGACGACAACTTTACTTCGGACTAGTTCGTTTACCTTGACGCGATATAAATATACGGAATCTAGTTTTTTATGTTAGAATTTTTCTTCCTCTGAAGATGTTGACTTTGTCAACGAAACGATCGTAAGGTCTCTGAAATATGTGTTGTGGTGATTTGGGCGTTCTCCAAGTGTACTTATTAGTGCTCATCACAGGTTCCAGTTTTCACATAGACAATTATCTATCCGACAAAAATATCAAATACCGAATGTTCAATTTAAAGTATCAAGCCATGATGTCCTAACTTGAAAACTATGACACAAATCTCCGGGCGTTATTAAATAGTTTTCAAAATATACAAAAACTTTTATTCTATTTTATTTAACCTTTGAAACTAATGCCAGAAATAAAGTGTCCCCAACATTTTGCCGAGCCCTATATATATATATATATATATATATATATATATATATATATATATATATATATATATATATATATATATATATATATATATATATATATATATATATATATATATTGGGTGTTGTGTTTAGAACAGTAAAGTAGTTACACCATCCGAAAAACGGTAGTCAGTAGGTACTGAAAAATATTTTGATGTGAATCCAACATAGAACACTGGGTTCAGGAGCACACGTTTTCACCACTGAACGACCGAGGCTGCAGGACAAAGACGTGCAGTTAGCTATTTTATTAGAAACAAAAAGCAGTCCGCAATCTCTGTACTACACAAATTGCATTAAATTAGAAAACTTAGGTCAATCAATTCGAGCCGGCACCGAAAAAAAAGAAAAATGTCATCTGTTCAAGGTACAGCTGTTCCATGAAATAGACGATGACAATTCCTAATGGTGCTCTGTGGATTGATAATGCGGCGATGTAAAAATGATCCCAATTGTACCTCCGTGGTGCACTGGAACGAGTGTTTGGCTACTACACCGATTCCCGGTGGTGGCAGTTTCTGTCACTGTGTTGGGTGTTTGTCCGTTGTCTAACCCCATACGTTCTTACCCCTGAACCACCGAGGTTCTTTCATATAAGTTCATCGTCAGCTTATTTATAGTGCTATTCAGTGCGTTAAGTGTTTTTTCGCATCTCGGACACAACCAAATTAAGTACGGAGAGTTATTTAGTTGATATAAAAGTCAATCAATAAATAAAATCATTAAAGCACTGTGTATACTATATCAGTCTCAGTTACATTCGTCGAAAACAATAGGATATCCTTCCAGTTAATTTGGTGTGAAATATTTTAACGTAACATTTTATTACAGAGCTCTCCCTGTAAAAATGCCAATTTTTACACCAACTAGCTGCTGAAATGTATTAAAATAGTGTTATTAACAGATGTGTCTTTATTAAAAATATATTTTTAGACTAATATGACTTGGTGTCACCACATGAACGAACCGCTACTGGCTAACAGACTGGAGACGTGAGACTGCACAGTAGTAATTAGAAAAGTACATTAGGATTGTTTACGAGCAGAGCATGAACAGGTATTTGTGTGCCCCCTCAGCGCCGTGTCAGTAGCTGCAGGCCCCAGGGGTCCATGCACAGTCTCATACAGTGACAACCATATCACTGAAATCTAGATGCCTTTGCGATTTAAATGTTGGATCTGTTTCGTAAGGTCAAAGACTTCTTGCTGACATGGGAATAATTAAAACTTAGATGTTGGAATACGAAGAAAATGTGTATAAAAGTTACGACACACAAAGCGTGCTACGGTAGCAAATTTCTAATATATAGGTGCATCTATCTATCTTAAGAGATAGACAGAAATTATAAACCTACTTTACCTACTACAAGTTAGTAAAAGGGGTAGAAAGACACTTGTATTTCCTGATATTCGTTGTTCAAAATAAATGTTTTAACAAAATTTCGACATGGTTTTTACTACAAACTGGCGATATTCAATTCTTCCTAACGTAAACAATTTTGCTGCTATGGCAACAAATTTTTTTTAATAGCAGGATATGATATTTTTACATTTTCGGAAAGAAAGTATCTCTCTTAATACGGTACTATATAACTATAATCACGTTCCATGAAAAAAAAAGTTTCTTAAAAATCACCTCCTTCGGTTTTACTTCATTATTCAATTTCTTATCAAGGTACTCATTGAAAAAATTTGACAGTATTTGTACATGTCAATTGCAAACAATGTTTGTTGCCAAAAATAAACTAACAATAGGAAGCCCAAAAACGGCTGTAACTGGTGATAAGGCATTAGATGTATAGTTTTTCTTCTTGACAAACTTGCATTATAATTTGATGGAAAATGCAATAATATAGGGAGTGTTCCGTTAAAAAAAGGAAAGTTTGTATCACCGACAACTAGGGGGCCACCCTGCGATTGCAAAAATTATCTTGTAAGATGCAACTTAAGACCCCATATTTAGTTCTTAGCGCAGTATATGGCTGCGGCCATTCGCACATTTTTCTGTGATTTTTTTAAAATATTTGCTGGATAGACCTCCTATACTTAAAGTATATAATTCTTTCTCGCATTTTATTGTATTGCATATATTGCATTTTACCGTACAAATGCTTCACCCTGTATATATATATATATATATATATATATATATATATATATATATATATATATATATATATATATATATATATATATATATATATATAAACATATAAAACTATAACTGAGCTCGGTTATTGGTTCCAGGGGGCCAGAGGCCAGCACGTTCCCTTCTAATGCAAATCTTTTCTACGATAAACAAACTTAAAAATGTAACCGACTTCAAAATAGGCACTGAAATGCAAAAATAACTGGATCACAGGTTTCATTCAAAAGACAAAAATTAATTTCAATGAAATATTATTATACGTGCTACCTACTTATCTGTTTGATGTGACGAAGCATAGACTTATAATAAAAGGAGACTTGACTATTCATTCATAAATAGCCATTTGTTTTGTAACAACCATTAGCATAAGTGGAAAAGAGATGCAAGAGAGAGAGACCACATAACATTCCGACTCTCGACAACGTCGCAAATAATTCCGACTCGTGTTTGTTATGCCACCAGTGAAAAAATAAATCCAATTTTCCACACACCTGACACTGGCGAACCATGTTCTAATGTTTATAGATACACTTTTCTTTAAATAACACAATTAAAATTAAAAAACTCACTAATACAAAAATTCCGACTGCTAGCAACACCGCCTAGAAGAGTTGTAAAATTGGGCGGCCGATGACTAATGACAGAAATGTTGACTGGAAGAAGTGGGTTGCCGCTTGATATTGAGAATCTAGCATTACCGCATCTTCATAAATTTTATATTTATTATCAAGCATCAGATACAGCAGCTCTATTGATATACTTATTGTACCTATAGGAGACTGTTATAAATAATAGCTTCACTATGAAATAGGGACAAGACGCTTTTATTATTTAATATTATAAATTAAATTTTGTGTCATAAGCTGAAAACATTGGGCGTGAACGAACGTTTGGCAACAGTGTTAGGTAAAGCGTAGTAAAATTATACAGTGTACCATACAATCGCCCAAATACATTAATATGTTATCAGATCTCTGATTGCTTTAAAATGTAAATAATTGTATCTCTATTCTTTATATATCTATGGTGCGAAGCCAATTAGGTAGTAGGTAGATAGGCTGGTTCCACTACCGCCATATCGTCAGTTACTGCGCGCATGCGACGGAATGCGTGAATGTGGGTTGGTCTTTGATCATTAACAATATATTTAGGTATTTTATTAAGAACGTCGGTGGTTCAGTGGTAAGAACGTGTGCCTCTGAACTAAAGGGTACTGGGTTCGACCCCAGGGTGCTTCTTTTACTTTTTTCAGTACATGCTGTGCAATTAACATCAACCGAGGTTGTGGCATTGTATTTGATCAAGTTGAATGTCTGCCCGGTCCGCCCTTCGGCGGGGTATGCGTCGGTCCCGTGTTCATGAGAGGTTGGGCACGTTAAATATCCCTACTCTCCTTACAGAAAGACAGGGGTTCGGTTAAATTTCCAGGATAGTGAGATGAAACTGCTCCGTAGCGTCGGTGATTGGCCATAGTTGCGGAAATAGACCGACGTTAAAGAAACAAAAAAAAAACACACACAGGTATTTTATTAGAATTAAAATCCGTTATTAATTAAGCTATTCATATCGCTAGGTATTTTTGTGTTTCGGGCTTGACACCAACTTCCAACAAATAAATGGGTAGCGCATATAGAAATATTTCTTTTAAATTAATTTTTGTCTTTTGATTTAAACCTGTAATCCAGTTATTTTTCGCATTTTAGTGCCTATTTTGAAGTTGGTTTAATTTTTTTAAGTTTGATTATTTTTCCGTTTTTAGTGTGAATATACTCACGTAGTGACTACGGTATTAGAAAACTGCTAGAATATAATCAAAGTACCGTATTACTGTAGAACTATAAGTTACATAGATTATAAGAGAATTTCTCTAGATTTCCCTGAGATCCCATCATCAGATCCTGACGTGATCAAAATGGAACCACATCAGGGGTACACTCTTTTAAACAAAACATTATTTATCAAAATCGTCCATAATTGCGGAAAATATCGGTGAATATAGATAAAAACATGATTTTTTAGAATTTTCCTTGATTTTCCTGAGATTCCATCATCAGGTCCTGAGTTGGTGAAAATCGGACCATCTCAGGAGTATACGTTTTTAAACAAAAAATCATTTTTAAAATTGGTCCTTAATTGACGAAAATATCGGTGTACATACGTAACAATTCGATCCCATCATCAGATCCTGACTTTGTGAAAAAAGAACCACCTTAGGAATATACCTTTTTACTGAAAAAAAAAAAACTGAAATTGGTCCACAATTAACAAAAATATCGTTGAACATACATAAAAAAATTCAGAAGAACATAGAACCTCCTCGTTTCTTGAAGTCGGTTAAAATTAGGTAAAAATTATAGACTATTAAACCACAAACTCCCTCACTGAAACTACTGCCAAAGCATCAGAGGAAGGGCCTATTTGAAATAAATTTTCTGCAGATATTTTAGTAAAATGAAGGACAATGGCGGTTGTTGTTACGAAATTTCTTTCACATAACCTGTATTTGCTTCATACCCTTTGTCTAAAAATTTCCAATTTTGACGTTTGAAATCGCGGCTTTGGCGTTTTAAGAAGAAAAACTAGAAAATTTTCAAAGTACTTTTCTGGTATTTCTTGACCTATTTTTTTGTCTGTAATATTCAATAGATTTGTTAATCCCACAAGAGATTTTGGTCTTGTGCTCTTCACTGGTCACCAGTGGCACCCAGCATTTAACTTACAATTTTGATACGTCTTGTAGTACACACTTTGGTACCATATTTGGTTGTCATAGCTTACTTATTTTCGAAGATACAAACATTTTCGGAAAGAAAACCGATCCACTTTTTCTGGCTAACGAACTTTTCCAAGCTACTTACAAAAAAAAGGTGCAGACTTACATATTAGCACTTTTTTACGAAAATTCGCTAATATGCTGTAGCAAATTAGATTCTATCAGTACTCGTCATAGGCTTACATAGTCATGTAATAAATTAAGACGGGAAAATATCTTTATTGTTTAAGTATATATCATTTTATATCTTGAGAATGAATAAGATTACGATAGCGAACACCATCATATCTCGGAGGAACACAGCATGTAATGATATTCATTACCATGCTAAAAACTTTCAATTATAATGGATTCATCATTGTATTTTAATTACACCTTGGTTAAATGCAGGTAACTACTTAAGAGACCGAACAGAATATTTGGGATTAAGACTCATATATTAACTTGTAATTAAGAAATAAATTGTAAGTTTGCTCGAGGCAGACATGATTATGGTAGGCACTGAATTAGTTGTTTGTTATAAAATAACTTTGGAGGAATGTTGAAATACATTGCTTAAAAAGACAGAAACTTATCTCTTCTTTAGGCTTATGTGATTTTTTGCGATATGAAAACGAAGAGTAAGTTTTAAAACTACCCTGGATTCCCAAAAAGAAATTAATAATATAGTTAGAGGAATGCTGGAATACATGGCTTAAAAACAGAAACTTACCTCTTCTTCAGGTTGTAAGTAAATTTCGAAAAATGTCTTGAAATAGGCCCCCTTGAACACATATCCGGGGTCATTTTCGATTTTTATATGTTTATATATATATATATATATATATATATATATATATATATATATATATATATATATATATATATATATATATATATATATATATATATATATATATATATACACGCACCGATAAGTCAAAAAATGATCCGATTTTGATCGAATTGCAAGTGGCTTCGTTAGCCAGGAAAATGTACCTAGGTTTTCCCGGAAAGGTTTGTGTTTTCTTTCGGAAAATTTTTATATCTCCGGAAATAACAAAGTAAGGGTAACCAAATTTGTATTACAAAAAGTGAACCATGTACCAAAATTTAGATCTGTAAGGTAGAAGACAAAAAACTTATAGAAATTTGAAGAAAAAAAAATTGGGCTTCTTCTCAAAACGTCAAAGTCGCAATCTGAAACGTCAAAATTAGCAATATTTAGGCAAAGAACCTAAAATAAATACGGGTTACGCAAAAAGAGTGTTCTACAAACCCTTAAGTTTCAGCCTCAACCGTCATTGTTTTTCATTTTACTAAAATGTTTCCAGAAAATTCATTTTAAATACACCTTTTCTCTGATGCTTTGACAGTAGTTTTAGTTAAGTTTATGGTTTAACGGTCTATAATTTTTAGCCAATTTTCGTAAAGAAATTCGTTACTGAAGGAGACGGCGACTTTTGAATTTTAAAAAGATTTCTTCAAATGAGTGCAAACTAGGCCCCCTAGAATCCATATCCGGATTTAGTTTCAGTCTTTATCGGTTTACGTATATACTGAGTGACGCATTTCTACGGTAAATCCCAATATAATTGTTATTATACATGCTACAAGAAGAAATTGTATATGTTAATTATAGGGTGTCTTGAGCTGCATCTGATAAAAGTATTTTGAGAATCACAGGATGGCCCATAAGTCCTTGGTGATACCTATAATCTTTTTGTGAGCATCCTTTATATTATTGCATTTTTAAATTTTCCAGTAAATTCGACATGAATGCCTCCGACTTTTTTGTGTTAATTTATACATCTGGGTAAAGGTGCAGTTTTAGAAGAATCCTGCCAAACCTGACCTGCTCTGAGATCAGTTTGCCTAATTAAAAGCTAAAAGAAGGAAAACCAACCCTGCCATATATCAAGGTTATATGAGCACAATGTGTACATAACCTCATGGTTTTCCTTCTTTAAGCTTTTCATGATTCATGGTTGGTTTTCCTTTTTCAGGTTTTAAGTTAGGCAAACTGATGACAGGGCAGGTCAGGTTGTACACCATTCTTCCAACACTGCGGCTTTACCAAGGTCTTTTATGTTCAAGACGGTAAAGGGCGCAGCTTGGCAGCCAACTTCACATGTGGCGCGTAAGATTACTGGAAAGGGAATCTATTTTGAACAAGAATTTATTTTGCTATTTAAATTGCTGTCTTTCAACTAAGTTAATATTATCTACCTACGTACCTGCAATGAGTTCACTCAGGATGAAAATATCTTCAAATTTAATTCTAGCTACTAGAAACTAGCAAAGTTGCCAACCGAAACGCGAAAAGGGAACCAATAAGGATGCATTTGTCGTACCGATGTAACGCCAACTTCGTGTTGCTTATATTTTACATTTGCATATCAAGTGCACTTTCATGTGGTTTCTCTGCATTTTTACGAAAATTGTGTACAAGAAATGGAAAAAATTAAACAGGTACCTTACAATTAGGTGATATACTGTGTTTAGAGTGATAATAAGCGATGTATATGCTGTCAAAGCAAAGCGATTTGCGAAAAACACTATCATAAAAATGATAAAAAAAATTCCGTCTGAAAAAATACGATATTTCGGAAAATACGGATCTGTCCTAATTTTCTTTGTCATTTTCGTCATCTACGCACAAAATTACGTCATTATTCAAAATTTCATCAAAATCGCTTATATACCAAAGTGCCAGACAATTACCAAACATTACCCAAGCAACAAATTAAGGCATGTTAACCAGCACTAGAGTCCAAATAACCTAACCAAGTTGTAATTTAGTAATAATTAACCACAATATTGCCTTAATTGTCATAATGACTACAAATTTGGAAATGCGGCTCCGAACTAGCTTATTTTTGACTATTAAAATTACTCCAAAGTCAGTAACTTACAAGTAACTAAATTGGGAAAAAATTGGTTTAATTTTACTCATAAAATATACTTGAATATACTTTTGTGTTTCAATTCCAGAGTTGGTTATTTTTAGGTCGAAGTGTGCCCTAAATTGGACTGAAAATCGACTACTAGGCCCAGATACCTGAAATACCTACTTTAAGGTAATTTATTACCTAATATTAACCTGCAATATGTCTCTGTGGTATAGTAAATTGGAGGTTTTCTTATAAAGTCCAGCGTACATATATATTACCAATTTCATTGCAATACAGCACATGAAATATTTTAGGCACTGAGCTAACCTAAAATGGCTTTCTGATCGGCTATAAAGTCATAATTACTGCAGAAATGGTCTTCCAAGTCAAATTGCCCACCTTCAAGTTGAAAATACCCATAAAATCTGACTTGAAATTAAAATTGTCCTCAAAGTTCAAAGTGTACAGCAGCGAAATACATTTGTGAATCTTAAAGGTTTGTCAGTTGATAAACTTCATCAATAAAAGTTTATTCTTGTTGTTAATGTGCGTGCACCAGTAACAAATATAGTGTTACAATGCCCCTTTGAAACCAATAAAAGTTTACAAACATACTACAAACTATTATAGAGTAGTAAAGAATGCTCACAGAAAAATAGTGATAGATGCTGATCATTCAAAGTGACTTACATCAAATCAGCACGTTTCCCTCTTCAATATGATACATCCATTTTTATGCCAAATTGAGTAAAGCAGTGGCAACACGGTCAGCTGTCATGTTTATGTTTATTTACTTATTTTATTTTGTTTCTATTTTCTATTAATGTCTATATATTATGCAATCAAAGACCAAAAGCGCTGTATAATCATTCCTATATGTCTCTCGGCTGTGCACGGATATAAGTAATATATATTTCTATACACGAAAATGTTTCATTTCTAATAAATTCAAACAAAATTCGTTTACCATATAGTTGAAATTCCCATAATAGGACAAAATGCCTTCAAAGTTTGGTTAGTTTGCCCTGTCATTAGGAATTGTGACTTATAGGTAAAAAAATAGGGCAAAATTAACTTTCAGGTCGATGTTAGAAGGGCAGCCATATTAAATTAATTTTGCGGTATCCATCTTGATTGCATTGGTAAATGAAAAAATTTGTTGTTGTTAAATATAGTGTAATCAAATTTTAGTTCGATAAAAACATTAAATAATGATTGTATACCATGACGACAAGATAGTTTTGTGTTGTTTACATTACCTGTCCTCCAAAATCAGAATTTCAAGAATTTTGAATAATTTTTTATTTTCACTAATTTTATCTTTTATACGGGCGCTCGAATTTTATCGAAGTATCATCATCATGTTAACAGAAAAAACATAACCGCAGTGTGTTTTGTCTTTATACACTGCGAATCACCATTATCATTGTTGCAAATATTTGAAGTAAGATCTTTGAGCATTCAAGCTGTCATTTTTTGACAAAGATGGACAATATATCTAATACTCTACCGTTTGTTTATACATACATAACCATAGATCCTGCAGAACCGAATAATGTCACATGCGTAGTTCGTTGTTAAGAACGTCACGGCACTCGGCGCCTAGATGTCAGATTCAAGTAAAGCGTAGCACTAGGGAGTGTTCTGTGCGTAGCACATATTTACCAATATATTACGTCCATTGGCCCAATGTTGAATGAAAATGCCCAAAATGTAACTAAAACGCCTTGGTCGAAACGCCTTGCTGGACCTATTATCGACTGCCATATTACTTTAACTTTATTCCCCACATTGGTAATATAAACTTAAATTTTACTTGAAAATAACCTGTGGTGATTTGGTCGCCGACCTATTGGTAGGGCGATTTTACGTCAATTTGACTTTAAATGTTGCTTGGGTATTTTCTCAGGTGAAGCTATTTTTACACTGCATGGATTTGCTAATAAACAAAATTATCGTTATTGGTCTGAGCAAAATCCACAGTGGATGCTGGAGGCTCAAATCCAGCGATCACAAAAAATTATGAATGGGCCGGTATACTAGACAGCAGTATTATGGGTCCGTTCTTCATGGAGGAAAATCTCAAGTCTGAAAAATATTTAAATTCGTTAATAGAAGCAATTATACCTTTTGCTATTCTCAGAATAACTTCCACACCTTCATCACATCTATTGTCCATCAATATACCCGAATACATGTAATTTCTAACCTATTGAAAGTTTAAAACATTCCCCTCTCGAATTTTCACGATAATGTTAATAAATTTTAAGTTATTGTAAAAAATTCATACATATTCTATTGTCTGGTGTTCTCAGCTTTTAGCCGCACTCAACCATATGCCGTAACATTTTTAATAATAGTCTCTACTTAGACTTTAACTTATATCTAGCAAATTAGACAAATAATGGCTATATAGATGAATAGATAACTGTATATTAACAATTATAATAGCTTTTTTTATAAGACTTTTCAGTGAAATTTGTTGTGATAATTATAAATTGTTGTAACTGCAATTTTTGTGTTTAAATTTGCATCCTGGTATAACGCCGACTTGTAAAATAATAGAACTCCGATGAATAGATAAGCTTAGATTAAAATTATTATATGTTTGGCCTGAAGCTTTAGATTAGTAAAACTAATGCATAAATTACAAAGAGACAGCTGGTATTTTTTTGCGTGTTTTGAAATAACTTAAGAACCGCCAAACTAAGAGGATTTCAAACAATAATACTGATGGGTCCATAAGTAATGATACACAGCAGCAAATATATTCTGGTCGGCTTAATATTAGGGGACGGGTGTATAGAATGACACACATTTCATAAAACTAGTGAAATTTATTTTAAAACAGCATTTTTTTAACCAATCTTAAACATAAGCTAACCCTATTGCAACATTTCAGACGAGACTTTAGCCAAACAAAATAAAATATGGACTTTTAGTCAAAGAAATAAAAAGAAACAAGAAAAATCCATGTTACCCCACATGTAGGTCAAAATGTCACAACAATACTGTTTATTATACTTTTAGACGGTGCAAAGCTCACAAACAAAAATTTTTGTTTTTTTGTCTATCCGGATACGATCCGTGTGTGCCCACTTTTGGCACGAACAACAACAACCACAGCTCACCTTTTTTTGAAACTTTGTACAGTTCTGTCAATACATGCAAGCACAATCGTTATTTTGATCTGCAGAAAAATGTTTTTTTCTGTTTCTGGCTATGGTTCTGCAAGAGCATTTCTTGTCACCACGCTTTTTCTTTTTTCTCGATTCTTTACTTTCGGTTTGCTTTTCTCTTTGGCCTCTTCCAAATTTGGAGTATATTTTAGAAGAGAAATGACTCGACTCTTGGCATCTTTTTTCCATGGCCCGAACCAAATGGTCCCACCGGAACTGGACTTAAATCAGCTGTAGTAACCAAAATTGAAAGGCCACTTGTTGGATTTTGCAAGTTTTTCTGACCTGCAGTAGGAATTGCGAACGGAGATTCTATGGCGAAAGCGTAAGGTTCAGGTTGCGCATTGTCATCACTCAAGGGTTCTGAGCAGCTGTAGGAATGGCGAGGGAAGGTTTTATGGCTAAAGCGGAAGGTCCAGGTTGCTCATTATCATCAGTAAGAACGTTTGCGGCTTTTTGGATACTATTATCAAATACAATGTTTGTAGTTTCAGACGCCTGAAATATGTATTTAGAGAACACATCGGGGTTCATTGGGTAGGTGACTGTTTTGGCAAATCCGTGATTAGCGTTCTGTACAGTAGCTGATTTTCCATGAGCTTCGTTTAACAGACCACCAATTTGAAATTGTGTCATAACTCGACCATGATGGGCTTTGACCAATTTGGTTATTTCTTGCTCATAATAGGTTTTGAGTGGTCTAAAAAATGCAACATCGAATGATTGCATCCGATCTGTGCAGTGAGGCGGCAAGAGTATCGAAAAATTCATGACTTGAATGTCCATCCACGATTAACGCAACCTTTTTAGGGGATGCTTTGACATATTTTTGTAAAAATTTCAGCCACTGTAAAAATACTAGAGCAGTCATCCAGCCGGTTTCTTTGGCAATGCATAAGGTTCGTACAGGTGTATGGTCGGTTAATTCTTTCTACATATTTTTTCGTAGAAAAATTAGGGCAGGTGCAATATATTTCTCACCGGTACACATGCAGCAAACAATCTCTTTCTGTGCTGGTAATTGCATCTATTTGTTTCCGACCGACTGTAACAAATACTTTCTGCGGGCGCTATACGATAGATAATGAAGATTCATTTGCATTATATATCTTCATGGGATCAATGTTTTGCTTTTGCATGGTCTCGTCTAACACGTTGAAAAGTTAAGCCCGTTGCAGTTTGTTAACTGTCTGCGCTCTCGTTGCAGATGTGGCTTCGAGTTTACGCCGTGTTATATATGTATATCTTCTGCGAAATTCTCTTAACCAGTCCTTTCCAGCAGCCTTTGTCTGGTTGTTAAAATAATGTTCAAACCCATTTTTACGGCTAAATTATAGGCTAACTCTGATACGTCTCGTCTTGTTAGTCCAAAGAACCTTGATTCTGGCAGTTTTAAATGTTCCACCAACTGCCGTTCTACTTCTATCGGAAATGTGGCTTTAAACCTGCCCAGTGGTTCTTCGCCCTATTTTTAAATTTTATTTTTTTGCAGGGCATGCCTCCTTAGGGTTGCTTAAGGGATATTGTAAAACTTTAATGCCTTGAGCCACCCGATTTCAACATTATTAACGGATTCTACTACCTTTAACATATAATCAGTAGACTTTTTTGCATAATTTCGCGGCATTGTCTGTAAAAAAAAAGTAATTTGTATCTATTTATGGTTGGGTAAAAGACATAGTATGTCAATTTGCGCTCTCACACCTATGGCATTTTACTCCATAGAAACCTAACATAAACAAATGCAATTTTTGAAAAACAACAACTTTTTAATAAATCCGAACTATGGAAAGTAAAAACAATAATCACATAACTCCGCATTAAAATTTTAAATTACCAGTTTATCACACTGAAAAGTTATAGCAGGATGGAGCACCAGCACTTTAACAAATCATTGTTCGGCAGTACCTCCAATTAATATTTTCTGGTCGGTGGATATGGAGGCGAGGGGCGCTAAAATATCCAGCACAATCTCCTGATCCTACGCTATTAGACTTCTTATGGAGATATGTAAAAAGTATGGTATACAAAACTAAACAACGCGATTTAGCTGACTTAAGAAAATTAATAACGAATGCGATTAGGTCGGTCACGCCTCAGATGTTGATCACCATTAGAAGACATTTTTTTACGATTAGGATGCTACCAAGACGTTCAAGGCATGCATTTTGAACATCTCCTACATAAGATTGACTTGTGTTAATTTTTATTGTTACCAAGGATGAAACTCCGTCAGTTATTAATTTTTTAGTGTGTTGTAGGGAAATTCATCAATCAGATTAATTTCTTTTTTTTTAATGTTAATTTTTGCAATAAGTTCTAAAACCACCGCATTTTTTAATAGAGAAGGAGATACCTTTTAAATGGCGTGTCACAAGCCCCCACTTATACTTAAAAATTTGGGGCTTGCAACTGTCACTCGAAGGGGATTAAATGTAGCGGCAAAGTTTTCGCGTTGCAGGATGGATTTTTTAACCTAAAATTTACGTATTTGGGAATTTCTTTTAAATATTCACAACAATTAATTGAGATACTGAATCTTCCATTTGGGTCTTGCACATTGTACATATATAGGGTGGCGCATTGAAAACGAAACAGACCGATTTGCGTCCAGAGAATTTTTTTTTAAGAAACGCTGAAAGACGTCAATTTTAATATTAAGGGGGGCACGTTTTGACATAAAACTCAACTTTGTCACATCAACCCCTTAAGAATGGTGATAACAACCCTTATATTTTAAATAGGGAACATGGGTCGAGTGTTACATCATTTGAAAGCCCTTTCTTTTCTGAATTCCGCACACTAATTTTTTTGTAAGTTTTATCAACTCGTTCAAAAATTATTCACAGTTGAAGAAGCAAAAACGCATTTCACTCATTCCGATAAGAAATGTGCTGATAGTCAATGTTTTGTTGGTTTGTAAACAAAAAATTGACTATCACAACATTTCTTATCGGAATGAGAGAAATGCGGTTTATTAGTTCAGTTTATCGGTCGGTTTGATACTTGATAGTACTACCGAAAATTAATTTCACAATAGTGTATTCTGTAGAAGAAAAAGTTAAAATAATTACTATTTTTTTCAAAAACGATGACTGTGCCAACCGTACCGCAAATTTGATTAATGAACGACATCCGAAGAGACATGTTAACAGAAAATACATTTTGGAGTTAGTTGCAAAGTTTCGACAAAGTTGTTCAGTAGACAACAAAAAACGGGATCCTGACGGTAATTTTCGGTTAGAAATGAGACTACTGAGATTGAAGTTTTAGAACAAATTGCTGCAAACCCAACTTTGAGCACGAGAAAATTGGCCACTGTTTAAAACATCAAAAGAAGAACCATTCAGCGAATACTGAAGCATCATAAATTTCACCCGTATAAAATTCATTTTGTACAACAACTGAATAAACATGATTTTGATCGGCGGCTGGTGTTTTGTGAAGTTATGACTGCACAAATAGCTGATAACTGGAACTTTCTGTTCAATATCTGTTTTTCAGACGAGTGTACGTTTTTATTAAACTATACAGTCAATCGTCATAAATGTCGTTATTGGGCAGATAATAATCCAAGAAATTTTCACGATATCCACACTCAAACTCCACAGAAATTGAATGTCTGGATTGGCATTTTTGGAGACCGTTTAATCGGACCAATTTTTCTTGATGGCAATTTAAGTGGCGAAACGTATTTGGAGTTACTAGAAGATATCGTTTACCCTCTACTAATTGACATTGTTGAAAATGATGATCCCTATCAAGAAAATAAATTAGTGTTTCAACAAGATGAAGCTCCTTCGCATTTTTCACAACGTGTTAGGGATTTTTTGAACAGAGAGTTTCCAGGACAATGGATTGGGCGTAGAGGTGCTATTGAGTAGCCCCCTAGATCACCGGATTTAACTCCTTTAGATTTATTTCTATGGGGCCAATTAAAGAGTAGAATTTACGCAACAGAACCGGAGTCTCTGCCGTCTAATAACTCCACAAATGCTCCAGAATGTCAGAGCTCGTTTTGAACAATATTTGTGCTTTTGTATGGAAGCTGGTGATCAACAATTTGAACACTTACTTAACTGAATAAACATTTTTGAACGTTTGGTTTTGTTTTTAGTTTTTATTTACGAAAAATTGACTAATTAGTGCATTTCTTATCACAATGAATGAAATACGTTCTTGCAACTCCAACTGTGAATAATTTTCAAACGAGTTGATAAAACTTCCAAAAAAATTAGTGTGCTGAATTCAGAAAAGAAAGAACTTTCAAATTATGTAACACTCAACCCACGTTCCATATTTAAAATATAAGGGTTGTTATCACCACCCTAAGGGGTTGATGTAACAACGTTAAGTTTTATGTCAAAACATGTCCCCCTCAATATTAAGATTGACTAGTTTCAGCGTTTCTTAAAAATAAAATTCTCTGTACGCAAATCGGTCTGTTTCGTTTTCAATGTGCCACCTTGTATATATAAGTGATACACTTCTATTTTGCAATTAAAAATGGCCCCAAAAGCCCACAATTTCGTTTTAAATGACAATCTGTCAAGATTTCGTAATACACAATTGATGATAATTTGGCCATGGACTGTATTGTTTGGATTTTGTGAAAGACTAACTAAACTTTGCATTTTCTTTAAATAGTAATTTAAAATAAAGATCACATGAAGCACATTGAAGATAATGGTTTTACTCAATTTAGCAACAATGCGTTTTGCGGAACTTACTTTGGCCATCATCGCTAAGTATTAGTTCAGGTGTTTAGCAGCATTCACAATCTAAAGTACTGCATGGTCTGTAAACATAGGCGCCGCTACCAGTTGCTTTACTACGTCACTGAGTAAAAAACTGACCAGCCACATTAACTTGAATAATTGTTATTTGCTCTCCATTCACTATATATTAGTTTTATGAATAGAGAAAAAAGTTAAATGACTATGGGAAACCATAAAATATCTCCTGGTTTATTGAAGCTATTAAACAACGTACGCGTACGAGCATGCAAGTTCTTGCGTAGAAAATGCAGTAAAAGAAGTTAATCTTTCTTAGCATTAAATGAGCTGCTAATTTTCATTCGAATCGCTTGTGCACTTTTTAGTGCAAAAGTAGTTATGGAAGAAGAAGTTACTTGTATACTATGAGAACTAAAAAATATGCAGGGTGGGCCAAACTCGATGGCCTATTAGAAGTATTTAGAGCATCAAAAGTGATAGAGATTTGAAATTTGGGTTATTTTTGTAAGTGGTCGCGATCTTTGTTTCGAAAATATTTTTAACAATGCAGTGTTGCCACATCTACCCTAAATAGATACTAACTTTGTTTTTTCAAATGAAACACCCTATTTATTATGACATTTTCGGGTCCCCCGGAACATTTACATCAATAATTAAATTGCTTGAATCGTCCTCCTTCAACTCTCAAACATTCTATGACTTGTGTCAGAACATGAATTGTTGCTGCTTCTATCTCACATCCCCCTAGAGATAGTAATGATTCTACCCCAAAGATAAAAATCCAGTGGGGTGAGATCTGGTGACCTCGGTGGCCAAATCCAAGGACCTCCTCGACGTATCCAACGATCTTCAAACATTCCCACAAGTTCATTTGTCACTTGGTTTGTGCAATGGACTGGAGAACCATCCAGCTGATACCAGCAATCTCGGAGAGTCTCAAGATTTAATTCATCGAGGAAGTCAGATACTGTGGTCCGTAATATCTGAAGATATTTTTCCGAATTTAAATTCTCTTCGTAAAAGCAAAATTTTATTTGGTCGTTCATCATCAAGCAAAAGACACTGAACTCAAATTTATGTTGAAACCCTGTCTCTTTAACGAAGTGTGGATTTTCCGCTGCCCAGTAATGTGAATTTCTTCGATTGAAGATGCCTTCTCTAGTAAACTTGCTTTCGCCCGTCCAAATAATTTTCTTCAGAAAATTTGGATCTTCTTGAGTACGAATTAACATCATTTCACATAAATTTACGCGTTTTTCCGGATCAGTTGGCTCAATGGCTTGAAGTCTTATGAATTTATAATTATGCATTCCATAGTTATGCATTATTCTTTCTATGGATTTATAGGATATTCCTAAGTCTTTCTCGGCGGAATGAAGTGATGCATGAGGAAATGCAGAAAAATATGCTAGGACAATTATTATATTGTCATCGTTACCTGTAACAGGTTTCATTTGGAGTCTTGGATTGCTCATGTGACCGTTATTCAAAAAGTTGGCTTGTAACCTCTTGAATTTCTTCCCATTTATCGGAACAATGCCTGGATACTTTTCGTTGAAGTTTCTGCATGTCCTTGAAATAATCTTGTTACACTGGCCATGCATGAAGAACAAGTCCAAAATTTGCTCATTTGTATATGAATTTGCCATTTCCAATAAAAGATCACTAACAATATGTATAACGAACAGAGTTATAAACTGACAGTTTAATTCTGACAATCGATCTTGACAATTTAGAAGCATCGCCTACTGTTTATAACAAATCTATTCAAGGCAAGGCAATATTTTCTATTTTTGCTTATAAGTCGAAAACCGCTGAGAATAGGTACTACATCGCCCAGCACTTTTAGAATGGAAATAAATTAATCTCGCTTATTTCATTATAAAATACCCTGTATTTTATAATGTTCCATTTGAAATTTCCGAGTTACCTGCCTTTCAATGTCCTATCAGAAGTCCATCATTTTGTGAACACCCTGTATGCAGTAATTGAATTATCACAGCATATCATCATATATTAACCCATTGACAAACAGAAACCATAAATACAGAATCCTAGCTATGTCGGTTGCGGTGATAATCGTTTTTTCATTGAGGAATGAAAGTTGCCAAATTTCCTAAATATTATTTTTTATCTCCATAACAGCTCTAGATAGGTGAAAAATAACTTGTATAAAAAACTTTGTAAATGTTCCGGGGGACCCGAAAATGTCATAATATATAGGGTGTTTCATTTGAAAAAACAAAGTTAGTATCTATTGAGGGTAGATGTGGCAACACTGCATTGTTAAAAATATTTTCGAAACAAAGATCGCGACCACTTACAAAAATAACCCAAATTTCAGATTTCTATATCTCTTTTGATGCTCTAAATACTTCTAATAGGCCATCGAGTTTGGCCCACCCTGTATATTAATTCGGATAATTTCTGGCGTTAATCCGGATATCATATTAATACAGCACGATATGACATTTTTATCGTTTTGTTAATAAATTCCTTTTTAATATTTGGTTTTCCTTGCACCGGATATAGGTTTTTGTTCCAAATCTCGTTTCAAAATTTTACATAATATATAAAGTATTTCATTTAACAAATGTATATCTTTGTATATATTTTGAAAACGCGATGTTCGATTGTTTTTCTGTTTACTTCATCGTTGTCAGTGGAAAAACTACTTTGCTATTTTAACCGACTTTGTTGCTCCAATACTAACAAAGTTACCAATAGTGCTGAGTCAATTTGGCAGGGGCATCTTCTGAAAATACTCTCGATGATACAGGATGTTCACAAAAAAAGATATATATCAAAGTTATATATTTTTTAAGGGAACACCCAGTATATTATTCGGTTTTAGTCATCTAGAGATAAAATAAAGGTAAGTTACAATAGGATTCCCTATACTTAAAACCTACCGTTTTTGAGAAATACAGCAATTTTTGAAAATGCAAGCCTCAACATAAAAAAAAAAATTTTGGCCTCGGCAACGTAAAAAAATCTAACTTATATAAGTATTTAGTAGAAAGATTGTTGCATGTAACAGAAAAAAGGTCAGTAACCTCCTAGTGATATTTGACGTAGATATTGCAAATAAGTCTGTTATTTTAAATGGCACACCCTGTATATAATCGCGTATTCTTCTACAAAATTTTATTACCTTTTAGTTGATACTAGGGTTTCCTATACCCAACTCAAGCAGTTTTCGAGATATTTAGAATTGTTTGTTTTCCATAATAAATGTCAATATCTACTTTGGAAGCGAGGGGGCTCTGGCAGGGATATTAGATATACGGTTGTTATCCATTTATTTGACATTTGTCAAGTATTTTAACTCTATTGTGTCGTGTTAAGTGTTTGGGTGTTTTTAATAAAATTGTTCAAGAGTAGTATAAAAAGGAAAACGTATCCTGTACAGGGAGGAATCAGTGGCGATTTCTCCTAGTGAGCTAGGTGTGCGCCGCACACCCTAAAATGTAACTAAAATGTGCACAGTTAAATATGTTTTATTTCTTTTTCCCTTAGTCTTAATACACTACATATTTTATGACAATCGATTTAATTTACTTATTTGATTTCATAAATAGTCGGTTAATAGTGACTTGGAATTAAGTCGGCATCACGTCTTCATTCAGAGAATATGAGTAGGTCAATAGCAACTGGGAATGAATTCGGGTTAGGTGTGCGTTGATATTTCCGAACAACTTCACTCGACAGAGCTGTATTGGTATACAATACAGTCCCCCACCCATGTGTTTAAAATAGTATGGAAATACCATCGGTTTTAACACTGCAGTGAGCGGTAAAAATACCGCTCAAGACAAATGAATGGAACGCCGGTCTAACAAACGTTGTGACAGCATTATTTACAAACATTACAACTGCGTTTGCATGGACCACAGTATTATGGAATCAAAGACTATTTAAATTTTCGTAGAAAAAATTCACTAATGGGGAGATCTCGACTTTTGAATTTTGAAAAATTGTTTGCAAATGAGCGCGAACTAGGACGCCTAAAACCCATATCCGGGGTCAGTTTCAATTTTTATATGTTTAGATATATATATATATATATATATATATATATATATATATATATATATATATATATATATATATATATACACACATAAAAATAATGTTTCTGTTGAAAAAGATGTAGAATTTAATTTGAGACAAGTTTTAAAATATAGAAATTTTTGATTAAAATGAAGAAACTGATTTCAAGTACCATCCATATTTCTAGAAATTGTAATGGTACATAATGAGGTGAGGTAATTTTGGAGATTAGAAATCAGATGACAGAACTTTAGAACAATTGACATTTAGATTAAAATTTAGTCAAAATGGCATCATTTGCAGCCACAAGTTTATACTTATTTGTAAGATGCTTTGTACTATTTATATAACAATAAACTATAAACACACATATATATATATATATATATATATATATATATATATATATATATATATATATATATATATATATATATACATAGGTATCACACCGATAACTCAAAATATAATCGGCCGATTTTGATAAAATTTGGCATGTACCTTCCTTCTGTAAATGGATTGAATAATTTTGTTAGTCAGGAAAATCGGACGAGGTTTTCCGGAAAAATTTTGAGTTTTTATTCGAAAAAAATTTGTACCTCAAAAAATAAAAAAGATAAGATAACCAAATTTGGTAGGTAGCTTTAAGATATAAAAATTAAACTATACACCAAAATTTAGATTTCTATGTTGGAAGATAAAAAAGTTATAATAAAATATTTTGTGCCAGATCATTTCTATGAAAATTCACTACCATAACGCACTTGCTGCATCCAGGATTTTTACACATTTTATTATTTAGTACCATATTAACATTGAACTACTTTTAATGTTTTCAGTTTTCACCCCGTTCCGGACAGTGCTAACGCTAACACAAATTTGTGTGAAGAGAAGAGCTTGATAATAATTCCATGTTCTTTTCGTGTTTTAAAGTTTTAAGTGACTTTTTAATTTGTTAGTGTTGCAGTGGGAAATTAATTAATTTATCTACGTATTATTCCCATATGGGTAGAATATATATATATATATATATATATATATATATATATATATATATATATATATGTACATATAGTGTTAATAATTTTTAAAACCACCACTAACAGCAACTCGTTACCGCACACCCGAACATTTTGGTCAGGAGACGCCACTGGAAGGAATGGATATGATTCTTGTTATTGGGGAATGCCAATAAAATTGTTTACTGGCTGCGAGGGTTTATGCTCAAAAATATCCATCTCGACATCATCCAGGCAAGAGAGTCTTACAGAGCCTGTTGCAGGTGTTTTGTAGAACAGGAAGTGTCACGTATGAAAAAGTCAACAGACAAAAGCCTTTTACTGAAAATGGCGAAATCAAGCTTGAGGTAATTGGCGCTGTTGTTGAAAATTCCCATACAAGTCAGCGTAACATAAGCAGGGAAGTAGACATTAGCAGACGAAGTGTTGGGAGAATAATCAAAAGGGAAAAATTTCATCCATACCATGTTCAGTTACATCAGGAACTGGTTGAATTTATTTAATTCGACGAATTGATTTTAGCTTGTAGGCCCTTGACAAAGTTGGTGAGAATGAAAAATTCTTTGATTTTGTGCTATTTTCAGACGAGAGTACATTTCATAGCACGTACCTAGTAAATAGACACAATTATCACTATTATAGTGACGAAAATCCACATCACGTCCATACAGTTGATCATCAGCACAGATGGAGTATTAATGTTTGGGCCGGAATTTTAGGAAGACACATAATAGGGCCATACTTTTTTCATGGGAACCTGAACGGTCAAATTTTCCTAAGATTTTTAAAAGATGATTTCCCAGAGCACTTAGAATATATCCCAAGATATATTAAACGGCGGATGTGGTTCCAATTAGACGGTGCTCCCGCCCATTTTGAAACCAGTGTACGAACATTTAAACAGAAGTTACCCCAATAAATGGATAGGACGAGGAAGCCCACACAACTGGCCTGCACGATCCCCGGACTTAACGTGTTTGAATTTCTTTATGTGGGGGGTACATAAAACGTATTGTTTACAAAGTACCTCCGACTAACCGAGAACATATGGAACTAAGAATACGAAGTGCGTTCCACACAGTAACTTCTGAAATGTTATTGAAAGCCCAAAAGTCATTAGAGAAAAGAATACGTTTATGCATTGAACAAGACGGCCGTCAATTTGAACATTTACTATAGTGTGTTAAATTGTCCTTTTTTGTTTGTTGTTCATGTTATTAAAATTTGACATTTGTATAACCCAACTAAATTTTTTTCAATTGTTGCAATACAATGTTCTTGATAAAAGTTTTTCCGCGTTGATCTACGAATTTACTTAGCCTACAATATAAACGCTCACTATAATCAAGGCTCACTTGATGATGAAAGGTGACATTTATTATAGAAAACAAACAATTCTAAATATCTCGAAAACTGCGTGAGTTAGGTATAGGGAACCCTAGTATCAATTAAAAGGTAATAAAATTTTGTAGAAGAATAAGCCATTATATACACGGTGTGCTATTTAAAATAAGATACCTTTTTGCAATATTATGCGTCAAATATCACTAATAGGTTACTGACCATCCTGTATAACTTTACATTGAATTCTTTTTTCTGTTACATGCAAAAATCTTTCTACTAAATACTAATATAAGTTAGATTTTTCTACGTTGCCGAGGGTAAGACCAAAAATTTTTGCGTTGAAGCTTTTTGAGTAGGTAACTTACCTTTATTTTGTCTCTAGATGACGAAAACCGAATAATATACTGGGTGTTCCATTTAAAAAACATACCTTTGATATGTATCTTTTTTTGTGAACATCCTGTATCATGAGAGTATTTTCAGAAGATGCCTCTGAAGACCCTGCATATGCCTGAAAAAAACGGAATTAGTAAATTCGAACAGGGTCTATTAGAGAGACCGACGCGTATGAATACCAAAGTTCCACTTTTTGGGTCAATAGCAAATTGAGTTATTAAAATTTAAAGCATTTCATAAAAACTCTCTACCATAACACACTTGCTGCGTCCAGAATTTTGGTCCAATCTGTAATACTGCCTTTAGTTTTCTCCCGTTTTTTGTTCTTGTTTCATTAAAATATTTGCCTTTCTTTTGCTTCGGCAACACTGAAGTGCACGTTAATGTTACAGCTCGTATGCTTAAGGCAACAAGATTATGTGACTTTCATACACACAAAGAATTATTTCTCCATTATAGGCACACACATTACATCTTAGCACATTAAGTGTGCAAAACAGTTTAATTTATACCCAACTTTATTGCTATATCATTTTCAATTACACGGTTGTAAAAAACCGGCCCCATTTGCTCGTTGATTCAAGAATGTGTAACCAATGAAGAAAATACACTGTTCAAAGTTACAAATGTCGCAAATTGCTATTTAATAACATAATAAGATAAAATTGTGTGGTATGTTTAATTCTAAATCGCATGTACAACCACAAACAATGTTTCAGAATTAAATTACTTTTGCGTTTTAAGTGATGCAGTTAGTCGCGAATTAGTATCTTATAAGTACACCTGGAGAATCCAAATCACAACACATGCAAGTTCTAAAGCTGGTCAGCTCTTTAATAGTTGGCTGGTGTGGTATACTTGCAATATGGTAGGTGGTAGTGGAATTTTCCTTTACGTGATAGTAAAGGATTTTTTTCACGCCCGAGGAGGTACCACCCCTTACATCAAGGGGCCGTTGAAGTCCCAACGGACGTTTCCGGTTCTGGTGTATGAGTCGGTTTCCCTTATAAACAAAAATGATGATGGCTCCTCCTTGTACAAAAGATTCCGGAAGTAAAATACCCCTCCATTCGGATCTCCGGGAGAGGGGTGTACAGGGGGCGCCAGCATCGAGATTTACAATATCCTTCTCGAATATATGTGGCCTAAATTCTAACCTGAACTCCGTCCACCATTTCCTCCAGGCTGATAGACCCCAACTACTCTTCCTCACCGAAACTCAAATCAGTGCCAAAACCGCTACTAATCACCTTAATTTCCCGGGGTATGAGCTCCTTACTTCTTTTAGATTGCATGGAGGCGTGAGCGCGTACGTCCATAGCAATCTACCCTGCACCAGACTCCCTAATTTAGAAGCTGGAAGAAAAGACATACTATGGATAAAACTCTCTCTCAGGGCTGCAACTAAATTCATCTATTGCGTTTACCGGTCACCTTCTGACAACAACTTTGTCCAGCTCTTTGACTACCTTTCTGAAAAAACCGACCATCTGATTTCTGAATATCCTTCCTCCGAGGTCACTATTCTTGGTGACTTCAATGTCCATAATAAGGAATGGCTAGGATCTTCAAAAACCAAACACAAGGAAGAGCAGCAGAGGCCTTTGCAATCAGCAATTCTTTAGCCAATATGGTTCAGCAACCTACTTATTTTCCTCGCATCCCAACACACAGCTCAAATCCCTTGGATCTCCTTCTTACTACAAATCCTGACTGCTATAAGATATCAGTCACCGCCCCCCTGGGTCGCTCAGACCACGGCATGGTCACTGCTTCCTGCGCAATGCAACCCGAGGTCACACATTCATCACACCCACGCATCGTTTGGCACTACAACACCGCGAACTGGGACGACATGCGAGATTACATTTCCTCATTTCCATGGGCGTCTGTCTGCTTCTCTCATCCTGACCCCTCTGATATCACACAAAACGTCACCGAAATTATCCAAGCTGGCATAGAATTATTTATTCCACGTACACAGAAAAACTCTGCAGCCACTCAAAAGCCCTGGTTCTCTAAATCCTGTGACAAGGCCAGACCTGAAAAGGCCAAAGCTCACAAAAAGCTTCTACACAATCCCAGTCAAGAAAACCGTCAAGCATTTAACGACGCAAGAAACCGCTATATCCGAGTTCTTTCTGAGGCAAAAAACTCGTTTAATAACCACATCAAAAACAAAGTCCTCTTAAGCTCCAGCGGCAGCAAACCCTTCTAGACTCTTGCTGAATCTATTGGGAATAATTTCTGCAAGAGCACGTTCCCACCTCTTGTCTCAGGGGATGAAATTGTTTCTACCGCCCTGGGCAAGGCTGAACATTTGCCTCGTTGTTCGCCGGCAATTCTACTCTCAACCCACCTCCAAATGTTCAACCACCAACAGTCCCCAATATTGCGCATGAAATGACGGATATCATTTTCAAAACTAAAAAGGTACGAAATATGCTCTCTTCCTTTAATACCAGGAAAGCCTCTGGCCTTGACGAGATCCCAACAATTGTTCTCAAAAAATGCGCACCAGAAGTTGCTCCTGTCCTGACTTGTCTGTTTCAACCATCTTACAATAGAGGCATATTCCCTAGTAACTGGAAAACTGCTCGAGTACAACCCGTCCCCAAGAAAGGATCGAAAGCGCTTCCTAGCAACTACAGGCATATTTCTCTCCCTTCAGTCATCTCTAAAGTGATGGAAAAGTATATAAACACCGAATTACTAAAATTTCTTAAAAAACAGTCTAATCCACGACAGGCAGTATGGATTCCGTCAGCGCAGATCAACTGCCGACCTCCTTTCCCTTGTCACCCATTCTTGGAACAAGTCTATGGAACTACACGGCGAATCCCAGATTGTTGCCCTAGACATATCCAGAGCATTCGACCAGGTCTGGCACTCAGCACTGCTTAATAAACTACCGGCATATGGCCTACCACCAAAACTCTGTACGTGGACAGCAAATTAATGCAGGAGTTCCTCAAAGTTCAGCTTTAGCCCCTGCTTTGTTTCTTCTCCATCAATGACCTCCTCTCTAGCACATCCAACCCAGTTCACAGTTACGCGGACGACAACACCCTTCACTCAAATATACAATATTCTAAGCTTGTCTCTTTAGCCCAATTAGATGAGGATCGCAGACTCATGGAAGGTTCTATCTCTGTGGATCTCCAAAAAATATTAGACTGGGAAGTAGAAATCTTGTACAATTCAACCCCACCAAATCACAGTCTTGCTTTATTTCTCATAAGAGATACACCAGCCCTAGACCCATCAAAATAAACAACCAAGTTATTCAAAGTAATGAGTCCTTTTCACTTGTTGGCATCTCTGTGGATCGAAATCTCAATTGGCACCAACATGTCACATCATTTGCAGAAGCAGCTGCTAAGAAATTAGGTTTCCTCTTCCGGGCTCGCAAATACTTTTCACCAGCTAATCTCTATACTTTATATACTTCACAAATAAGACCAAACCTCGAATACTGCTCCCACATCTGGGGTGCTGCTGCCGCTTCTACACTCGCTACCCTGGACTCCATTCAGAAGAGCTATACGTCTCATCGGTGACCCTACCCTCACCCAAAGGCTGCCATCCCTTGCCCACCGACGTGCCGTTGGTGACCTATCTCTCTTTTATAGATATCTGCACGGGCACTGCTCAGAGGAGCTTTCTTCCATAGTTCCTCCACCTGCTGCTCCCAACAGATCTACCAGGGGAACAGAGCGAATGCACCCTTTTACTGTACAGGTCACCAGACATGGAACATCTTTTTATGCCCGCTCTTTTGTCCCGAGGACTTCCAAGTTGTGGAATTCCTTGCCGGCGCATGTTTTTCCCTTCTCCCCCGAACCTCCAAACCTTCAAGTCCAGAATTAACAAGCTGCCTCTTTCCTCCTTGTCGACACCCACGGTACGATAGCATTTAGGCTGTAAGCCCTCGTGGTGTGTTGTTGAAATTAAAAAAATATATATATATATTTCAAGGACCCGACGATCGTTCCACCAACACAGTTAGCGTCATCAGAGGATGAAAAAGTCTATTTACTTACTACTGAAACACCTCCTTTTTAATGAGGCTTAGTAAGGAACGATACCGAGAGGGAGATTAAATCGCAGGCAAATTTTCTGTGTATTGTGTTTTAACTGCCGGACGAGGGTTTTGAACTTCCTTTATCACTTTACCTGATATGTTTCGGAATGTTTATGTACATCAAAGACAGAGCGCAAACAGAGGACTACAAACCAGTGGCGGGGCTCGGTTTTAGCAGCTTCTGTTTTTTATTGCCTTAGAAATATAAATACTTTCGTACGCATCTAGCCTCGCTGGCTGTCTAACATTTCTGATAAGTTTCAGATTTTCTTTATCAATGTGGTTGTTATTATCCCAAATATGTTGTGCCACGCATGACTTGTCTACACTACTGTATCTCAGCTGTGCCAGATGTTCACGAAACCTAGTCTCAGTGGTTCTCTTAGTCTGCCCAACGTATTTAAGATTACAATCCTTACAAACTATCTCATAGATACCCGACATTTCAGTGGATTTATCTTTATCTTTCGTATTACCTAACAAATTTCTTAATTATTTTTTTTCTAAAAAGTTAGCTGCAAATCGGCTTTCTTAAAAATGCTCTCGAGACCCTTTGTAATACGCCGTTAAAAAAACAAATTTTTTCATAATTTTATCTTTCCTAAATGTCATTATTCCGCTAAAATTTTCTTTTTTCTGTGCCTATTAATTAATTTTTCCACTAATCAATCCGAATAGACGTTATATTTAGCCACGTTTTTAATGTACCCTAATTCTATACCGTAGTTACTTTTACTTAAGGGAAAATTTATTAATCTATTTACCAAGAAATTTAAACCGGCCGTTTTTTGTGCAAACGTTACCTAACGCATACTCTAGGAAAATACTCAGTTTCAGTTTCTAAATCTGTCTCAAATCTACTCATGATAAGATCTGCAATAAATGCAAAGAGTGGGTTGCCCATTGCCTTGCCTTCAGTTTACTCGAAAAACTCATTGTTAAACTGAAAAATATTTTGTTTTACACAAAGATTTGTTAAAGTTAAATATTCTTTGCAAACCTCTTCACTTCGGTTCTTCAATTTCAACAGCTGTTCTAATTACGTTAGCGTTTGTTTCGTTGGCACGCTAAGAAATAAAGACGCTACATCAAATGATATCAAAACCTCGCCTTCCACCAATTTAACATCTTTAACAATTTTATAACAATTATTTTTACAATCATAGGGTAGCCCATAAGTCGTTGGTGATATTTGCATTTTGCATCGAAACATAATGTATGTTTGTACGAATATAAAATGGGGACGCTGCAAGTGCGTTATGGTAGGGAATTTTCAATAAATGCTTCAGATTTTAATAGCTTAATTTACTATCTAACCTAGGGTTCGTTGGCCAGGAAACCAGTTTTTTCGGGATCATTTTATTTACGGAAAATTTCTGTACATATTCAAACAATAAACTTATATTGATGAAATGTGGTACTTTGTTTCTACTATATAGGTTATACTGGTAACCAAATTTGATGCCTGCTTTCTTTAAAAAAAGACATATTTGCTATTAAAAACATTTTAATGAAAATTCACTACCAAAACGCAATTGCTGTGTCCAGACTTTTTTTCAAATGGAACAGTCTTTATAACATTACATTGTTGCATTTGCGGCCGAATTATACAGCATATAATATATGTTATTGTAAAAAAGATGTTTGCAAATTCAGATAAAAAATGTGATTTTGAATTTTTGGCGAAAAGAAATTTGTTTAGAAGATTGTCGTGTACAAAGCTTTTCAGATAATTCTCGTTAAAAGACTTTATATATTTTTCGTGTAACATTTGTTAAGGCATTTTTTGTGAAAAAAATAGCTAATTTTGGTAAGAGGTTCTTTGCAAATTTTCATATAAAAAATGCGCCTTTTTCGGCATATTTTTATTTATTCTCGGAAAATTCTCATCTTTTTCAAACAATAAAATTATGTTGATGAAATATGGCACATGGTGTCCACTAAATTTAATGTCTTTCATTAAACAAAAGACATTGGATTTAGAAACATTTTTACGAAAATTCACTAACGCACTTGCTGCGTCAAGACTTCTAGTGAATTTTCTTTAAAAAAATTCACTAATTAAGAGATCTCGACTTTTGAATTTTGAAAAAAATTATTCAACTTAGTACTATTTATGACCCCTGGAAACCAAATCCGAGGTCGGTTTCAGACTTTATATGTATATATATATATATATATATATATATATATATATATATATATATATATATATATATATATATATATATATATATATATATATATATATATATATATATATATATATATATGTGTGTGTGTGTGTGTGTCACACCTATAACTAAAAAATAATGGACCGATTTTGATAAAACTTGCTGAGTACCTTCCTTTCGGAAATGTCTTGGATAAGTTCGTTAGCCAGGAAAATCCGCAGAGGTTTTCCCGGAACATTTTGTGTTTTCTTTCAAAAAAAAAACAATGTAAGGGCAACCAAATTTGGTACGCGCGTTTCTATCATTATAGATAAGTTACCTACCAAAATTTAGCTGTGTAGGTTAAAGGACAAAAAAGTTACAGGTATTTAAAGAAAAATAAATTTGGGTTTTCCTCAAAATTTCAAAGTCGCGATTTCAAACGTCAAAACTGGTAATATGTAGGCAATGAACCTGAAAATAATATGAGCTGTGGACGGAAAATGTCTCAAGAAGAATGTTTTACAAAGCATGGAGTCTTAATTTGAATCGTCATTGTCCTTCATTTTACTAAAATATTCCCAGAAAATTCATTTCAAATAGACCCTTTCTCTGATACTTTGCCAATAGTGTTGGCTATAGCCTTTATCGGTTATTGGTATATCATTTTTGTCGAATTTTCGTAAAAAATCTTTAGAGCTCAATATATCCGTTATTATGCAAGATACAAAAAAAATTGTATACATTAATTATAAGGTGTCTTAAGTTACATCTTAAAAAATATTTCTACAATTGCAGGCTGGCCCATAAGTCGTTGGTGATTCAAATTTTCTTTTTTAGAGAATTTTCTTAAAACAATTTACTAATGGGGAGATCCGTGTTTATATATATATATATATATATATATATATATATATATATATATATATATATATATATATATATATATATATATCGTACCGATAACTTAAAAAATAATAGACCGATATTGATTAAATTTGGTGAGTACCTTCCTTTTGCAAGTGGCTTCGATATGTTCGTTATCCAGGAAAATCGGACAAGGTTTTCCCGGAAAATGTTGTGTTTTCTCTCTAAAAAAATTCATATCTCGGGAAGTAACAAAGTGATGGCAACCACATTTGGTACGCGTATTTTCATTATAACGAGTGAACCATGTGACAAAATTTAGGTCTCCAAGTTTAAGGACAAAAAAGTTACGGGCAGTTTAAGAAACAAATTTTGGTGTTTTCCTCAAAACGTCAAAATCGCAATTTAAAACGTCAAAATCGGCAATGTTTATGCAAAGAAGGTGAAACAAATACGGATTGTCAAAAGAAAATGTTGCAAGAAGAGTGTTCTTCGAACCCTTAAGTTTCAGATTCAACCGTCATTGCCCTTCATTTTGCTAAAATGTTTACAGAAAATTCATTTCAAATAGACCCTTTCTACGATGCTTTGGCTGTCGGTTTAGTTAAGTTGATGCTTTCGCTGTAGGTTTAGTGAAGTTTATGGTTTAACGGTCTATAATTTTTAGCTAATTTTCGTAGAACAAATTTGTTACTGCATTTTAGCATTTTTTATCGAAATATGATGCATGTTTGTAAGAAAAAAATCTGGACGCAGTAAGTGCATTTTGGTAGCAAATTTTCCTTAAATCCTTCAAATTTTAATAACTCAATTTGCTATTAACGTAAGTTTTGTTCGGTAAGAAACCAAAATTTAACTTTATTTTCGGAAAGTTTTTGTATGAACGCAGCAAGGGCGTTTTGGTTGCGAATTTTCATTAAATGTTTGAAATTTCAATAACTCAATTTGCTATTAACATAAGGTTCATTGGCTGGGAGACCAGTTTTCTCTGAAACATTTAAAGTTTATTTTCGGAAAATTTTTGTACATTTTCAAATAATTATTTTGATAAAATATGGTACATTGTTCCTACTATATAGGTTATACCGGTAACCAAATTGATGGCTGATCGCATTAGAGTGATATATTTGTAGTTAAAAACATTTTTATGAAAATTCACTTCCATAACGCACTTGCTGCATCCAGGCTTTTTACTTTTAAGCAAACTATTAACGTTAAAACTAATGTTTTGCGTGTGAACACAGTGCAGTAGGAAATCATAACTCCTGACTGAATCTCAACTTCTGACTAAGGTGCATAATTCAACATACAAAGTGTAGGTACTTTATTTCTTACATTATCTAGCAACGAAATTACGCATGTCAATTAGTGTGATATTTTGGTTGAAATTTATAAACAAAAATATTCATGATTCAAGGAGACCGCAGTTTCATTAGAGGACAAGCAACGGAAATGAGGAGGCCACCAGAATATGATGAATGTAGCGCTACCGACTCTGTTTAAGTATCGGACTCGGCTTGTTTTGTCGTTCTATGACACACCGTATGAACTTTATATCCTGATTGTTGGATATATGTCATGGAACTGCCTGCACTGGATAATATCTAGCACCTAATTTAGGAAGCATAAAACATTAAATTGCCTACATATATGAACGAACGTACCATTGTTCTTTCCGAATATCTAATTAACGAAAAGATTTATTACAAATTCTCATAGGTGTGTATGTATAGTTTATTATGAATTAAAGTGCTTACATCAAGCTATCCAAACATCATTCATGGTTCATGATTGCGCAGTTGGATAGTAAATACGTTAAAGTAATGTTATATATTATTGAAAAGTGCGTACGCAGCAAGTACGTTATGGTAGGGAATTTCTAAAAATCATTCATATTCTATTAAATAAATTTTGAAATAACCTAGAAACTGTAACTTTGGTATTTATTATTATTATTGTTTATTGTCAAAAATTATACATTATGTTAACACAAGTCTTATGCGACTTGTGTTATATAACACAATTTAGAAAATTTTTATTTTTTTTTTATTTTAGAGAAAGAAAATTGTCTCGACTACTAAGGCGATTGACATATATAAATTATATAGAAAAACATTTTAGGTACAATGTAAGTGCATTAATAATGTATGTGTTCCTAAACCAATAAATTAAACAATACAACGGTTACAGTTATATGTGTTTATATAGTTCACTAGATTTTAAGAAATTTATTATGTTTTCTGGTGCTGCTGTGGCTAGGGTTACCATGGATATATTTTCGCTCTAAAAACAACCTTCTTTGGAGTCTGTGTTTAGTGCACTCTATGACAATATGACTTGCTGAAAGTCTCACATTGCAGGTATCACAAACTGGTGGAATTTGTTGTTCCAGTAGGTACTTGTGTGAGAGTGCTCTGTGTCCTATCCGTAGTTTTCTCAGGGCGGCCAGGGATCTGCGACTTAGTATAGGTGGTTGGAATGCCTCAATGGTTGGTGCTAGTTCGTGCAGCATGGTGGTTTGATTATTCCAGTATATTTGCCATTTGTCGTAAATTACTGCTTTAACGTGTGGTATTGGCTTCTTACTGTCGTGCCTTCCGTGGTCGCTCTTTTAGCAGCTGTATCTGTCAGCTCATTGCCTATAATGCTGGAGTGTGAGGGTACCCAAACGAATGTAATGTGTGTGGCTTGGCGCTCAAGATCGTGAGCAGTATTTTGTATTTCCCTTGCTATATGGTTCTTGGTGTATAGGGTACTTATTTCATTTAATGCCAGTTTAGAGTCTGTGGAGATGACTATTTTCGTTGGACAGTTGAAAATGTTTTTTATCCTCTTTATGGCTTTTTTTTTTTTTGTTCCCTCAGGGCTCGTCCGCGGCCTTGCCGCCCCGATAGCACCGCAACCCTTGGTTGATTGTGCATACCCCTAGTCTTACTCCACCCATTCCAAAATCACTGTGCCTTGAACTAGTCTGCACAGCGATTGGTAGGGTGAAGTTTTATATTGCTCTGTCTCCGGTCTAGAGTGACCGTAGATCAGTTGTCTTTTCCGGTCCAGAGCTATACACTCGCACAAGATGTGCTGGGCTGATTCCTCCCCCTCGCCGCAGAGTCTGCATGCGAGGTCCCCTTCGAACCGCCCCATTTTATGTAGGTGTTTCTTGACGGCCATGTGTCCCGTCAAGAGACCTGTTGTGTTTCTGAGCTGTCCTCTGCTAAGGTTTAGCAGCTCCACAGCTCTCTTTGAACTGGGTCCGTCAATTATTGACTTCCCATGTCTGAGCCCTGGACAGTCCGCCCAGTACACCTTGTGTTGGTTTCTGACCCAGGACTTAATGGCTCCCCTGGCAGTGCTCTTTGACACGCCCAGAGCCGGTTCTGGTCCCATAAATGGTTCTGCTGACCCCCTCTTTGCGAGACTGTCAGCTTCTTCATTGCCTTTGACCCCCGAGTGACCCGGCACCCAGATGAGGGTCACCTCATTCTGCCCAGCCAGGTCGCTCGTCTCGTCTCGGCACTCACTCACCAGCCAGGAATTTACCCGTGGGCTACTTAGTGCCTTAAGGGCTGCCTGGCTGTCTGTGGCTATGAGGATCCGCTTGTTGGTGTAGCCCCTCCTCTTGTTCTCCCGCACACAGTGCAGGATGGCGTACATCTCGGCCTGAAACACCGTTGCATGGGCTCCGAGGGAAATACTGTGACTTACCCTCGGTCCTTCCGAGTAAACACCTGCCCCCGTCCCACGCTCCCCGCCAGATCCGTCCGTGAACCAGACGAGCGCGTCCCGTGGTATGCCCGGTGTCTCCTCCCGCCATGCCCCGCGATCAGGGATTTCCACTGTGAAGTTGTTTTCCCTGCACATTCGCGGGCTCGCGAAGTCTGACCTCATTTCAAGCATGGGTTCCTTCACGATCTCCTGAATTTTGCAGTGGCCCCTGAAGCCTGGGTTGATCTTCAGTCTACCATTTCTCTCTTTATGGCTTGCAGAATTGTAAAAAGTTCATTTTTAATTGAAGCCATGGTGGTGTCTTTGATTTCGGTTTTTCAGTGGTTCCTGTGAGATCGATTTATTATTTTTGATATAAGACATGGTTTTTCAGTGGAGTTGGATCGCTGATGACTGTGGCATTGGGTGTCAGTTAGGACTAAACGAACAGAATTATTTGCTGAACGAGAAATTCTCGAAGCGTATGTCAATATTAGCAATTGTCGTCTTAAAAAGAGTGGCAGCTCATTTGACTCTCTTTGCATACTTGTTGTAGGGCTTGTTCTGAAGGCACCGAGACATAGCCTCATAGCTGTATTCTGTATAGTATTTAGTGGTTTAAGTGTGGTTTTGCTTGCACTTGCATAAACAATTGTGCCATAATCTATTTTAGATCGTATTAGTGATCTGTATAAGCTAATCAAAATTGATTCTTCTGCTCCCCAGTCGTAGTGAGCTACGGCTTTGAGAATCTTCATTACGCTAGCACTCCGTTCTGATATGGTTTATTTGATGCTTCCAAAACAGCTTTGTATCGAATATAACACCCAGAAATTTGTAATGGTCTACTCTGGAAAGCATTGCACTGTTTAGTATAAGGTTTGGTACAGTTTCCTGGTGGTGCCTTCGACTGAATAACATAAATTTCGTATTCTCTGCTGAGAATTTGTAACCTGTGTATCTTGGCCATTGCTCTAAATCCTTTAGTGTTTCTTGGATTAGTTGTCCTGTGGTTTGTCTGTTTTTACCTCCGCAGAAAATAACTAAATCATCAGCATATAAAAGATGTTTGACAGTTTTTACGATTTCGTTTCCAATATCGTTGATAGCAATCTGAAAAAGGATTGGGCTTAAAACTGACCCCTGTGGCACCCTGTTTTCTTGTACATAGCTGTTAGATAAAGTGACATTTACCCTTACTTTGTATGTTATTTTTTGAGGAAAGTTATTTATAAAGTGCAGGATGTTACTGTTTAATTTCCAAACGATTAGTCTTTGTGTTATAAGGTGCCTCGATGTTGTGTCAAACGCCCATCAATTTAGAAAGTTAAACCCTAAACAAATTAACAGCTTTGCACCAACTTAAGTAAACTTCTAATTTTCACGTACGAAATGTAAATTCTTTTTGCTCTTTTATTTCTCACCTTCTAACACTTCAACCATTACGTTCTGCTATTTCATAATGTCTATCTAACTGATATACCTTCCAAACAATCACCATTATTTTATTGCATTTTTTATCGAAATATGTTTGTAAGAAAAAAGATCGAGACGCAGTAAGTGCGTTTAACAAATTTCCATTAAATGCTTCAAATTTCAATAACACAATTTGCTATTAACCTAAGGTTCATTAACTAGGAAACCAACATTTAAAGTTTATTGTAGGAAAATTTTTGTACATTTTCAAACAATCAGTGATTTTGATAAAACATGGCACATTGTTTTTACTATATAGGTTATACCGGTAACGAAATTGATGACTGCTTGCATTAAAAAAGACATATTTGCTATTCAAAGCATTTTTATAAAATTTCACTTCGATAACGCACTTGCTGCGTCCAGACTTTTTTAAATTCTATTAATTGATTAGATTATGGGATTGTTTTACTAATTTTTGGCAGAAAGATATTAAAATATTTATTTTGGTACAAAAAGGTAAGAAATAATGAATTTTTAAAAATGATGTATATGTACCTATTTACATTTTCATAATACAATATAAGTATGTAGTTGATACATTGTTTTCGCAAAAAATGTCAAATGAAATTTTAAAGTTACAGACTTAAATAAACGTTCATATTTCTCACAGCTTATAAGACATTATATAATAAGCTTTTTTCTGCTTATATTTCTTTTACTTCCGCTTTTTTAAATATAATACATTTTTTATTTTATTTACAGATTAGGTATATAATTTGAATTTGATGTATTTTTTTCACCCAATCTTCATATAAATAGTAAAAAAATGTTTGCGGACTTGGTTATCAAATTTTCGTGTAAAAAACTTTTTAAAAATTTAAAATCTCTGTGAATAATTATATCTTGGCTGGTGTAGTTTGTCTGTAAAACGCTTGGATGGGTTCGTTGGTCAGGAAAGTCAGACCAGTTGTTTTCGGGAAAATTTTAAATTTATGTTCCAGAAATGTTTGTACATTTTCCGACAAAAAATTATTTAGATGAAATATCGTACATTCGTTTCAATTAACGGGTAACACTGTCGCAGGGGCGGCTCCTCAATAAGTGCGCCCGTGCGCGCGCACTGCCGCCTGCCGGGGAAAAATAATATTTTTGCTATGCTATAGTTTAATAATTATTTTTTTACCTCCTGCATTCTACACAAACAAAATTAGTATATCGAGGAGCAGAGTCGGCAGCCATTAATACAGAATCAGAAGAAGTATAATGTGTTAATGGTTGCCGACGTTATATACATCCGTATACACAGTCCTTCGTCGGTGTGTATTCTTCGGCGCTCTACCTAAATAGGAAACTTCAATACGAAATGATCGACTATCTTCGTCGAAAATGACCGAATAAGCAACCTCGTTGTGCGATTTAAAATTCCACACTTGCAGCACATTATAATAAGACCCAGCACTGAATCTTGTAGGGAGCTCTTTCATGTTGCGAGAAAGGAAATATTTGACCTTGCTCACATCGCTCCATCTTAACGGACCAGGGTGGGACTGGGCATACAGTTATGGTGTTCTCGAGTCACAGGTGTAATCGCTCATTTTATCGCCAGAACCGTATTATCTCTTTTAAAGCAATATTATTATTGATTTGTATAGAGCAAAATATTACGTAATTGAAACAACGATAATTAAATATAGTCTGAAATATAATGTTAGTAGAAGGAATATAACTACGATAAATTACATCCTCGTGAATAGAATATCACATTTAGACATTTTAAAGTATATTAAATTATTTAGTCAAAATTTATAATAAGTTTGCGTCTATCAAGTACGGCATTCTGGCGTATTTCCATAAAATTCATTCAATCTTAAAATTCAAGTTAAAAAACTGCACACACACACACACACATACACTCTCGCGCGCACACACACACACACGTATATATATATATATATATATATATATATATATATATATATATATATATATATATATATATATATATATATATATATATATATGTAAAGATACATGCAGTATACAACCACAAAGATCACATGTTTTTATGTCAAACAAAACCTTTGAAATTAGATAATGCTAACCTGCATAGGCTTAGCCGTTTATAAATATATAAATTAATAGACGAGTTAATGAACATATAAATAAATATAATAAAATTGAAAAGATACATAAAGTATAAAATGACAAAGATGACATATTGTCATGTCTTTATATCAAACAACACATTTAAAATTATATAGTTAGTTAATAATTATCAAAGGAATTTAATTTTTAACTACTATAACCTATAACTAACTAGAGGAAAACTTGGTAAGTAGTTAAAAATTATTAAGTTTAGTAAGTAGGTTTTTTTATATTACATTTTCGGAGAAAAAAGAGGGGAGCCTTTTTTTCTTGCGCGCCCCCAATGCACTAACGCATGTGCCGCTACTGTACTTTCTACTAAATTTGATGTATCTTAAACATACTTAAACATATTTACCTTAAAGACACTTCTATGAAAATTCGATACCGTAACGCACTTCCTGCGTTCAGAATTCTGTTTTAAATGATCGTAAATTAAATCCCAATCACTTTAGATAACTTGCTTGCCTGTAAAAATGGAAACATTCTCACAAATCTAAATACATCAGCAAATCAATAGCAGAAAACCATTTAACACAAATAACAAAAGCCAAATTTCAATAACAATAACGAACACACGTTCACACGAAAGGGGGAAACAAGTAACGTATACACATGGATACAAATATATAATATTTGTTTAAATAGGAAATGAACAAAAGCAAAAAAACATAATCCACTGTATAGAATTGTGTGTGTTTAGCCCCGGGCGGTGTCTAATGCCCCCTGCTGTGGTTTTGCTTACTCACAATACACGTATCGGCAGATTTGCAACCCTAAGCAGTTTTCAATACACAGATGTAGCGGAATGGCTCTGTGCTCTCTGCTCTCTTTCAGAATGGGAGGTATTGAACGTTGTACTGGTTCGCCGCAGACCCAGATATACCAGACCTCATGTTGGGCTGACTGGGCGTTCGATGTGTGTGCTCATGTTTCTTCAGGAAATACCGTGCACAACAGAGGAGGAACGTGAGACAGTGGAGACCGGAGAAGAGACTTTGAGTTATTTACAAATGTGAAAAATGAGGGTGGTTGTTGCCTTCTCTTACGTGATTTTTGCACATCTGACACCAACACGAGTTTCCTAATTAGGGTTTAAAGATGAAGATGTTGATTGATTGATTGGTTTTCTCTCAGGTTACTCGTGGAAATTTTATAGAATACGGTATACTGTAAAGAAGCGTTTAGTTGGAAAATTTTCTGATGTGCTAGCTTCTAACTCCTTAATTACGTAAATGAATCTTTATTACGTTATAATACAGCACAAGTCTTTGACTTATTGTGTTGGCGCATTGTACAAATTAGACCAATAATGTGTGTTTTGTTTCTTTAACGTCGGCCTATTTCCGCGACTATGGCCAATCACCGACGCCAGGGAGCAGTTTCACCTCACTATCTTGGAAATTTTGCCGAATCCCTGCCTTTCTGTAAGGAGGGTAGGGATCTTTAAAGTGCCCAACATTGCATGGACACGGGAGCGACGGCTTTACGCCCCCTCCGAAGGGCGGAACGTGCAGACATTCAACTTGCTCAGATACAATGCCAAAATCTCGGCTGATGTTAATGTTACAGTTTATACTGAAAAAGTGAAAGGAGTACACTGGGATCGAACCCAGTACCATTCGGTTCAGAGGCACACATTCTTACCCCTGAACCACCGAGGTTATTTTAGACCAATAAACAATCTATTAAGTTAATACAGGGTGATGTGCTTACATGATATATTACCGCCTTTAACTTTTAGGGAATTTTCTTAAAAAAATTCACTAATGAGGAGATATATATATATATATATATATATATATATATATATATATATATATATATATATATATATATATATATGTGTGTGTGTATGTATATATATATATATATATATATATATATATATATATATATATATATATATATATATATATATATATATATATATATATATATATATATATATATATATATATAGATCTCCTCATTAGTGAATTTTTTTTAAGAAAATTCCCTAAAAGTTAAAGGCGGTAATCAATTTTAATATTGAGGGGACATGTTTTGACATAAAACTCAACTTTGTCACATCAAGCCCTAAAGGGTGGTGATAACAACCCTTATATTTTAAATAGGGAACATGGGTCGAGTGTTACATCATTTGAAATCTCTTTCTTTTCTGAATTCAGCACACAAATTGGAAGTTTTATCAACTCGTTTAAACATTATTCACAGTTGGAGTTGCAAGAACGTATTTCATTCATTGTGATAAGAAATGCACTAATTAGTCCATTTTTCGTTAAAAAAACTGAAAAACAAAACCAAACGTTCAAAAATGTTTATTCAGTTAAGTAAGTGTTCAAATTGTTGACCACCAGCTTCCATGCAAAAGTACAAATTTTGTCCAAAACGAGCTCTGACATTCTGGAGCATTTGTGGAGTTATTAGACGGCATTCTTCAACAATGCGTCATAAAAATTCTACTCTTTAAATGGCCTCATAGAAAGAAGTCTGAAGGAGTTAAATCCGGTGATCTAGGGGGGCACTCAATAGCCCAATCCATTGCACTGGAAACTTTCTGTTCAAAAACTCCATAACACGTTGTGAAAAATGCGGAAAAGCTCCATCTCGTTGAAACACTAATTGACTTATTTGATAGCGATCATCATTTTCAACAATGTCAATTAGTAGAGGGCAAACGATATCTTCTAGTAACTCCAAATACGTTTCGCCACTCAAATTGCCATCAAGAAAAATTGCTCCGATTAAACGGTCTCCAAAACTGCCAGTCCAGACATTCAATTTCTGTGGAGTTTGAGTGTGGACTTCGTGAAAATTTCTTGGATTATTATCTGCCCAATAACGACAATTATGACGATTGACTGTAGAGTTCAATAAAAACGGACACTCGTCTGAGAAACAGATATTGAACAGAAAGTTCCCGTTATCAGCTATTCGTGCAGTCATAGCTTCACAAAACTCCAGCCGCCGATCAAAATCATCTTAATCTTCAGTTGTTGTACAAGATGAATTTTAAACGGGTGAAATTTATGATGCTTCAAAATTAGCTAAAAATTATATACCTTTAAACCATAAACTTTACTAAACCTACTGTGAAAGCATCAACTTAATTAAACCGACAGCCAAAGCATCAGAGTCTATTTGAAATGAATTTTCTCCAAGCATTTTAGTAAAATGAAGGGCAATTCCGGTTGAATCAGAAACTTAAGGGTTCGCAGAACACTCTTCTTGCGACATTTTCTTTTCACAATCCGCATCCGTTCTTTGCCTAAACATTGCCAATTTTGACGTTTCAAATTGCGAATTTGACGCATTTGAAAATTTGGAGCAAAACTCAAAAAATGTTTTCTTTAACTTCCCGTAACTGTTTTGTCTTAACCTTAGAGACCTAAATTTTGGCACATGGTTCACACTTTATAATATAAACACGCGTACCAAATTTAATTGCCCTTACTTTGTTATTTCCGGAGATATAATTTTTTAGAAAGAAAACACAAAATTTTCCGGTAAAACCTGACCCAATTTTCCTGGCTAACAGAACTTATCCAAGCCACTTGCAAAAGGAAGGTACCCACCAAACTTGATCAAGATCGGCCCATTATTTTTTGAGTTATCGGTGTGATACGCACACACACACACACACACAAATATATATATATATATATATATATATATATATATATATATATATATATATATATATATATATATATATATATATATATATATATATATATATATATATATATATATATATATATATATATAAATTCAAACTGACCCCGGATATGTGTTCTAAGGGTTAATTCAAAAGTCGGGATCTCCTCATTAGTGAATTTTTTTTAGGAAAATTCACTAAAAGATAGGTACCTATGTTTCGTGGAAAAAACTCGCATTTTTGCATGTAAAAGGTTTCTTATGCAGATTTTCAAAAACATGCGTTAGAGTTTTTATGAAAATTCGCTACCATAACGCACTTGCTCCCTCCATACTTTTAATTTCTCACAAACCAAGAATTTCGTATAAGCAGGTAAGACAAAATTATTGATTTCGCCGCTTGGAAAAGCATATTATTCGGTGACTTGTGTGAAATTTTTCGCATGGATGAACACCTGCTGATAAATAAATGTATACATGCTCGACATAGGGCATTTATAATGGTTTGATTTGTACAAGGAATAATAGCTTTACCCCCTACGGTTCCAAACATACGTATAATGTGTAACATATGCCCGAGTGAACTCATTCAGCTGATCGGATATGCGGCTATTCTGTTAAAGAGAACCGCAAAATTACCGTATCTATCATCCACTTCACCTTAATAATCCACTCCACTCGCTTTTATTATTATTATTACTTCAACACACGTTATAAATCTCTCTTACGATTCATGTGTTTTATCATGTCGAGTGTTTATCTTTTTTTGTCAAAACAGGACTTAGTAGGTTATTAGAGAATAAAGACATAATGTAATGGAGATTGTATGTTTCAACATTAAGTGATCAAACGCATATCAACGAAGTATGGAATAAAGTGAGCAGCATTAGATGTGGTCACACAAGTTTTAGCATTACCCCCTAGGAGATCACTGCCAAAGCATAACATTAAGCATTCTTTTTTTTCAACAACACACCACGAGGGCTTACAGCCTAAATACTATCGTACCGTGGGTGTCGACAAGGAGGAAAGAGGCAACTTGTTAATTCTGGACTTGAAGGTTTGTAGGTTCGGGGGAGAAGGACAAACATGTGCCGGCAAGGAATTCCACAACTTGGAAGTCCTCGGGACAAAAGTGCGGGCATAACAAGATGTTCTATGTCTGGCTACCTGGTCAGTAAAAGGATGCATTCGCTCTGTTCCCCTGGTAGATCTGTTGGGGGCAGCAGGTGGATAAACTATGGAAGAAAGCTCCTCTGAGTAATGCCCGTGCAGATATCTATAAAAGAGAGACAGAGAGCTCACCAACGGCACGTCGGTGGGCAAGGGATGGAAGCCTTTGGTTGAGGGTAGAGTCACTGATGAGACGTATAGCTCTCTTCTAAATGGAGTGCAGGATATCGAGTGTACAAGCGGCAGCAGGACCCCAGATGTGGGAGCAGTATTCGAGGTTTGGTCTTATTTGTGAAGTATATAAGGTATAGAGATTCGCTGGTGAAAAGTATTTGCAAGCCCGGAAGAGGAAACCTAATTTCTTAGCAGCCGCTTCTGCAATTGACGTGACATGTTGGTGCCAATTGAGATTTCGATCCACAGAAATGCCAACAAGTGGAAAGAACTCATTAGTTTGAATAACTTGGTTGTTTATTGTGATGGTTCTAGGGCTAGTGTATCTCTTATGAGAAAGAAATCAAGACTGTGATTTGGTGGGGTTGAATTGTACAATATTTCCTCAGTCTAATATTTTTTGGAGATCCACGGAGACAGAACCCTCCATGAGTCTGCGATCCTCATCTAATTGGGCAAAAGAGACAGGCTTAGAATGTTGTATATTTGAGTGGAGGGTGCTGTCGTCCGCGTAACTGTGAACTGGGTTGGATGAGCTAGAGAGGAGGTCACTGATGTGGAGAAGAAACAAAGTATGGGCTAAAGCTGAACCTTGAGGAACTTCTGCATTAATTGGATACAGTTTATAGGAATGGCAATCCACAACAACAGAAATGCTCCGGTTTGAGAGGAAATTTGCTGTCCGCGTACAGAGTTTTGGTGATAGGCCGTAGGCCGGTAGTTTATTAAGCAGCGCTGCGTGCCAGACCTGGTCGAATGCTTTGGATATGTCTAGAGCGACAATCTGGGATTCACCGTGTAATTTCATAGACTTGTTCCAAGAATGGGTGACAAAGGAAAGGAGGCCGGCAGTTGATATGCGCTGACGGAATCCATACTGCCTGTCGTGGATTAGACTGTGTTTTTTCAAGAAATTTTAGTAATTCGGTGTTTATATACTTTTCGGTCACTTTAGAGACGACTGAAAGGAGAGAAATAGGCCTGTAGTTGCTAGGAAGCGCTTTGGATCCTTTCTTGGGGACGGGTTGTACTCGAGCAGTTTTCCAGTTACTAGGGAATATGCCTCTATTGTAAGATGTCTGAAACAGACCAGTCAGGACAGGAGCAAGTTCTGGTGCGCATTTTTTGAGAACAATTACTGGGATCTCGTCAAGGCCAGAGGCTTTCCTGATATTTAGAGAAGAGAGCATCTTTCGTCCCTTTTTAGTTTTGAAAGCGATATCCGTCATTTTATGCGCGACAGTGGGGACTGTTGGTGGTTGAACATTTAGAGGTGTGTTGAGAGTAGAATTGCCGGCGAACAACAAGACAATTCTACTCTCAATTCTAACATTGTCAATAACTATGTGTCAGAATTCTAATGACGCCAATTATACAAACAAATTTAAAGGTTACCCTAATTTATTTATTTAATATGCAAATATATAGTTTATAAAAAACCATTTACGTATCACATAACAGGATAAGCCATAACTATGGTGTCCACCTATAATTCAACAATAACACCTACTACTTACATTAAACCAAAAACAAAACAAAACAACACTTCAGCAAGCTTAAATTTCATTACAGGCTTCACAGGCAGTCCCTCAGTTTCATAAAATTAAAATCAAATTTAACTATATCTAAATGAGTGCAAGTAATTAGAAGACTCGACGTAGACAACATGAGAACGTGGCTAGACATGTATATGTTTAGATAATATGTTCTTAAATGCTCTCAAATTCATGCTAAAGATGTCAACATGCTTACACAATGTGTTATAACTTGAGCACATTATATAAATCGGAGAACTGAACAGACTATTTGTTCTGTATCTTGGTATACAAAATAGTTGCTCTAGTCTACTATCTCTTTGAGGAACCCTGAACTGAATCCTGCCCAAGAAATCAGAAAAATTTACCAAATTCCTCACGATTCTAAACAGAAACAACCAGATCAACCACTCTGCGCCTGCCTCAAAAACTAGTCATATTAAACACAACAAACAAACTCCCATATTGTGTAAAATCAGGATAAGATCCAAAAAACGTTAAATGCAGAAAACGAACAAAAACTTTTAATTTAATTGACCTTATTAAATTGTCAGTTTTTTGTTACTTGTGATAGGTGTTTTTTAGCCTATCTGATTTTACAATACGTAAGCAAAATTCTTATAGGATATTTATTAAAATGATATTTTTTATTTACATTTGTGCCTAACAATTCATTTTAAACAGTATTACACTTCTAAATTGTAGAAATTAACTTTCGCAATCAGTGTTTTCTTCGACCAACTTATCGCGGACTTAGTGCATTTCATAGGTCAAAAGATCGTTCTTCTGAACATGATGTTTACCAAGTTATTGAAACATTTGTTACTATACATTTATTGCATGATGTAAAGCCACCAGAAAGACAAAAGATATTCGTAGCGAAGCACGTGCCAGTTCCCCGAGTGAAAGTGTGAATGAAGATTCAGATTTGTCAATTCGCCGTCGTTCGAAAGAACTTGTCCGTCCACCATATACAAAGTTGCACATAAAAATGTTTACCAACACCCATATAAGATTTAGCTGGTTCAAAAATTTAAACAAAATGCCCTTCGTTTGCGTCCTTTGTTTGCTGTTTGGGCTTAAACAATTGCAAAATAATACATTTTTTTCTACCCGAAAATTGCCTTTAGCGATGAAGCCTATTTCTGATTGAATTGGTATGTGAACAAAGAAAATTGCTCCATATGGACTGAAAATGATTCAAGTTAAGTTCAAGAAACTTCTTTGCATCCAGAAAAATTACCATTGGAGTGGCTTATCAGCTAATGACACCATCCGTCCATACTTCTTACGCTATACTAACTACCACAAAAAAAAACGAGATCGATACTAAGAACTTATGGTTTCAATAAAATGGTGTCATCATATAGCCCTGGAAATCATATGGTGGATATTCAGCATACACCCCCTTCTACCCCCCCCCCCCCCAAGACGCTACTTTCTTAGCAAAATGATTGTAAGTTCTGAAAAATGTGTTATGGTGAATTAGGTTTTCCAAAGTATATATATATATATATATATATATATATATATATATATATATATATATATATATATATATATATATAATGTATGTAAATATATAAAAATTTAAACTGACCCCGGATATGGGTTCCAGGGGTCCTAGTTCACGCTCATTTGCAAAAAAATTTTCAAAATTCAAAAGTCGGAATCTCCACATTAGTGAATTTTTTCTACAAAAATTCACCAATAACACCAGCAGAAATACGTAATAAAGTAGGGGGTGGTTATTTTTTATGTATATATTATTTTCAAAACATCAATTTTCTGGACCACTCAATTGGGTGGTCAAAATTGTACTGACCGAATGTGCCACGTAAGAGCTAATCGTCGTGGTCATTGGTCAGATATTTAAAATATAAATGTCATGGATCACTTTTTTAAATAACATTTAAAAAATTATGACATCAAATGTTTACTCTTTTATTTTAATTCAGAGTTCTGTCGGACGTAAAAAGTCACTCGATGCAATATTACCTATGGTCACTTTTTTCAAAGCTCATAATACTGTACTGCTGAATGAAACACTAATGAGGCCTATCATTTCGGCTATAGATTCTCCAACATATGATTTGGCAAAGTGATTGTCAAACGAGCTTAAAAGGCTACCTATTAAGCAGAAAATTTGTACGGTGCTAAATTCTATTGATTTTATTGATAAAATGTTAAATTATTGGAAGGAGAGATTTTGATGTCATTCGACGTGGCGTCATTATTTCCTAGTGTACCCACAAAACAAACGTTGGAGTATTTGGAAGAATTGTTAAAATTCAACAACATAAGTCAAGACGTCTGCAAAGAATATTTAACTCTAACTAGCCTTTGTATAAAACAAAATATTTTCTAATTTAACAATGAGTTTTTTAAACAAACTGAAGGTATAGCTGTGGGCAATCTATTATCGCCTTTTATTGCAGATTTGTTTATTAGTAGATTTGAGACGGATTTAAAAAATAAAAATGGGTATTTCCCTAGAGTTTGGTATCGTTATGTCGACGATATTTTTGCAGTGTTTGACACAAATACATGTAAGGTTGAAAAATTTACTGAAAAACTAAATAATCAATTTGATTCAATAAGATTTACCTACGAAATAGAAGTCAACAATAAACTTTGGTTTCTAGATGTACTAGTTATTGAAAATAAAAATAATGGCTCGCTTGAATTCGATGTCTATAGGAAGGAAATGGCTACTATTAGTTATATTCCTAACGACTCACATCATACGTTTGCACAAAAAACGGCTAGTTTAAATTTCTTAGTAAATAGATTGATCAAATTTCCGTTGAGTAAAAATAGATTTAATACAGAATTAAAATACATAAAAAATGTGGCGAGATATAACGGTTACTCGGATGGTTTAATAGACAAATTAGTTAACAAAAACAGAACAAAGAAGGTGATATCTGAATGTACGTCATTTAAGAAAGATAAAATAGAGAAAAAATTAGTGTGTTTACCTTATGAACCACGAATCACAAAGGGTTTGGAAAGTATTTTTAAGAAGGTTGATTTACATTTGACGTTTTCGACGAAAAGTAATTTAAAAAATTTGTTGGGTAATACGAAAGACAAAGACAAAGTCACTGAAATGTCCGGCATTTATGAGATTAGTTGCAAAGATTGTGATCTTAAATACGTGGGCCAAACTAGGAGAAACATAGCCACCAGATTTCGTGAACATCTCGCACAGTTACGATATGGTACGGTGGACAAATCATGTGTGGCACAACATATATGGGTTAATAATCACCACATTGACAAAGAAAATTTGAAACTTGTCAAAAAGTTAGACATCCAACTATGTTTGATTCATTAGAAAGTATTTTTATATTAAGGTCTATTAAGAACAAAACTTCATTAAATCGTGCGGCACCTTTAATTTCAAGCCCTTTATTTTCTCTTTGCATTTGACCGCTTAAACACTCCTAATTTATCTGGTAGAATAATAAATTACTGTCAATAACTCGGCCGGTTTATACATATACTAATATCTATGTTTGTCTCGATTTAAAGACCTGTTCGGTTTGTTGTATCTATGTAGTCAATATAAATACTTTCACGTAGAATTAAAATCAATATAAATATAGTTTTTATGTAGTATTTTAGTTGAATTATTTATCCTTTGTTAGAGTTAACATGGTGAGACAGACACCTGGGATTTAGTTTTCTATTTAAAGAGATGAGTTGAGTTAATGTTGTTTATCTCACCAGATGTCTTTGTCGGCATGATCCAATATCCACATAGTAAATTTGTAGATCGAAAGGAAACGTACTGATTCCTTAAATAACTCGAGTCCTTTAAACCTATATTAGATAAGGGTTATAAATTTGTCGACCAAAAGATTAAAGCAGGTCTTCGACCTCGTAGTTTCACTGCACAATAAACGATCGTTCTTGGACGACAACTTTACTTCGGACTAGTTCATTTACCTTGACGCGATATAAATACACGGGAGCTAGTTTTTTATTTTAGAAATTTCTTCCTCTGAAGATGTTGACATTGTCAACGAAACGATCGTAAGGTCTCTGAAATATGTGGTGTGGTGATTTGGGTGTTGTCCAAGTGTACTTATTGCTGAATGAAAACTAAGTATTTCTGTTACAACTCAATTCTCTACACGTTGTAACCGTTAATATAGACAATTACACCCTACTATAAGTTCTGTTTGTAATAGAAATAAAAATGAACACAATAGCCCTACCCCACAAAACACATTCTCATAGCTACAGAGGTACTCATGTCAAATTTAATCTGGTCACCCTAATTGTAAAAGATCACCAAGTGTGAAATGTGGCCAATGAATAATCAAATAGGCATAAACGTCGAGTTTTGTATTTGAATTTTTGAATAATTATACTCAGTTTGAATTGTAAATTTAATTTTAAACAACTTAGTGCAACTTGTAGAGCATGATATAATATTTTTCATTTAAATAAGGAAGAAAAAATAAAACTACAGTTATAATATTACCAAGATATCAGCTAAAGATTAGGTAAATAAGTTACCATATAAATAACATCGGACTCGCAAACAAACTAAGCGTTCGCGAGTTCAATAATATTATAACAATTTATAAGTTGAGTTTATTTTTGTTACTAAACATCCAAAACATAATGAAAATATACACATAGCAATCCACAAGACTACTGTTATTTGTAAAAGAAGAAACAAAAATAAACCAGTTATCATTATTAGTGAATTTTCTTAAAAAAAATTCACTAATAGGGAGATCCCGACTTTTGAATTTTGAAAAAATTTCTTCAAATGAGCGCTAATTAGGCCCCCCAGAACACATATCCGGGGTCAGTCTCAATTTTTATATGTTTATATATATATATATATATATATATATATATATATATATATATATATATATATATATATATATATATATATATATATATATATATATATATATATATGTGTGTGTGTGTGTGTGTGTGTGTGTGTGTGTGTGTGTGTGTGTGTGTGTGTGTGTGTGTGTGTGTGTGTATGTATCACACCGATAACTCAAAAAATAATGGGCCGATTTTGATTAAATTTGGTGAATACGTTCCTTTTGCAAATGGCTGGGATAAGTTCGTTAGTCAGGAAAATCGGCCCAGGTTTTCCCGGAAAATGTTGTATTTTCTTTCAAAAAAAATTTATATCTCCGGAATCAACAAAGTAAGGGCAACCAAATTTAGTACGCTGGTTTATATCGTTATAGATGATCTACCTACCAAAATTTAGCTCTGTTGGTCGAAAGACAAAAAAGTTATGGGAAATTAAAGAAAAATTTTTTGGGGTTTTCCTCAAAACGTCAAAATGACAACTTAAAACGTCAAAATTCGCAACATTTAGGCAACGAACTTGAATGTAATACGGGCTATGGAAAGAAAATGTCTCAAGGAGAATGTTTTACAAACCCCGAAGTCTTAATTTCAACCGACATTGTCCTTCATTTTACTAAAATATTTCCAGAAAATTCATTTCAAATAGACCCTTTCTCTGATGCTTGGCAGTAGCCTTAGCTATAGAGTTTATCGTTTAATGGTATATAATTTTTGTCGAATTTTCGTAAAAAATCATTAAAGCTCAATATATCCGTTATTATATAAGATATGAAAGAATATTGTTTACATTAATTATAGGGTGTCTTGAGCTACATCTTAAAAAATTATTTCTACAATCACAGGGTGGTCCATAAGTCGTCGGTGATACAAATAATATATTTTTTTTAGTCAAAAACGCCTTATGTTTTTGCATTTTCCATCGAAATATAATGCATGTTTGTAAGTTGAGAAATTTTGGATGCAGCAAGTGCGTTATGGTTTTTATGGTTTTTATTAAATGCTTCATATTTGAAAAGCTCAATTTGCTATAACCTAGAAGGTTGACCAAGAAACGGATTTTTTCGGTTACACTTTAAGTTTACTTTCGGAAATTTTTGTACGTTTTCAAACAATAAAGTTATTTTGATGAAACATGGCACATTGTTTTTACTATATATGTTATACTGGTAATCAAATTTGATGCCTGCTTTCTGAAGAAAAAAAAACCACACATATTTGCTATTAAAAACAATGTTATGAAAACTCACTACCATAACGCACTTGCTGCGTCCAGAACTTTTATTATTCCACTCATTATCTGTCGAAAATCTATTTCAACCAACCTGAAGTTTTGGACACAGTTCGTACTCACTTGGTCCCAGATCTGGTGGATGCTCTAATAGTTGAGACCCAAACCTGCTGACGGTAAACATTGACCGAGTTTACTAAACGCCAACAGTTAAATAGTTGTGTCACCGTATGCGTTCACCGGTCCCGCTGACTTTCTGCTAGAACTAAAGTGTTGCCAAAGTGGAATAACAGACAGACGTCACAAAATAGTGATTGAAGTCAACAGTTTGTTCACCAGTGTCCAACTGCTGTAACGTTTCGGTAGTCAGCAGATGGGCGCCTAAAATCAGCTGATGACGCCTGGTGAACTCAACCATCACGATAACTAAATTGTAAGGAGATGCGTTGTCTTGATGAAGGAGTACTTCCTTGTCTTAACTTCGACGGTAATTTTTGTTTCGTTGTAAAAGCTCATTAAAGGAGGTTACAAACCTAAATCATCTAATTTGTACACTATATCAGGGGCGGCTCCTAAATAGTTGCGCCTGTGCGCGCGCACTGCCGCCTGCCATGGAAAAAATATTTTTGCTATCCTATATTTTAATAAATTTTGATTTACTTTTTTACCACCTGCATTCAACAAACAAAATTAGTATATCGAGGATCGCAGAGAGTCGGCAGCCATTAATACAGAATACAGAATCAGAATAAGTATAGTGTTAATCGTTGCAGACGTTATATGCATCCATATCCATATAAATCAGTCGGGCGGCGGTGTGTATTTTTCGGCGCTCTCAGGAAATGCGATACATCAGTTCGAAATGATCGCCTATCATCGTCGAAAACGACCGAATAAGCAATCTGTTGTGCGCTATAAAATTACACACTTCCAGGTTGTAGTGGACTTTTGGCAGAGCGTGTGTACCTACTACCTAGTAATTTTCGTCTTCGCGTCGGATTGATTTTTAATTAGATTATTTCGTTGTTGTTTACATGTTCTAACAAGACAATTATTATTATTATTATTATGGCAACTACTTCGGGTTGCTTAATAAGTGGAAAAAATAATTGTGATACTATGATTAATTCAGTGGATAATATTTTAAACTTAAAGGTTAACTTTTTAAGGGACTTTTTAACTACTATAACGTATAACTAACTAGAAGAAAACTTGGTAAGTAGTTAATAATTATTAAATTTAGTAAGTAGGTTTCTTTATAATACATTTTCGGGGAAAAATGGGCGAGCCCTTCATTTTTAGTGAATTTTTATTTTAAAAAAAATTCACTAATAAAGAGGTATCGATGGAGAGACTTAACAAATTTTCAAATGAGCGCGAACTAGGACCCCTAGAACCCATATCCGGGGTCAGTTCCAATTTTTATATGTTTATATATATATATATATATATATATATATATATATATATATATATATATATATATATATATATATATATATATATATATATATATATATATATATATATATATATATATATATATATATATATGTATGTATCCAACCGATAACTCAAAAAATAAGCAACTCATTTCGATGAAACTCGGCAGGTGCTTTTCTTTTATTAATGGCTTGGATAAGTTCGTTAGTCAGGAAAATCAGAAAACGTTTTCCGGGAAAATGTTGAGTTTTCTTTCAAAAAAAAATATTTTTCTCCGAAAATGACAAAGCTACTTTAATAAAATTTAGTGTATATGTTGCCTTATAAAATACCTTACAACATGCTAAAATTCAACTTTCTACATTTTTAGAAAATTTAGTTATTCAAATTTTGAGTTTTTATTTGAAAAAAAAATTTTTTCTCCGAAAATTACAAACATATTTTGATGAAATTTGGTGGATATATTGCCCTGGGTAAGACCCTACTATAGACCAAAATGCAACTTTTTAAGTTAGTAAAAACTTGAGTTATTTAAATTTGAAGCATTTAATAAAAATTCACTACCATAACGCACATACTGCGTCCCAAACTTTTTTTTTCTTGCGCACCCCCAATGCATTAAGGCACGAGCCGCTACTGCACTATATTTTCCCTTTTAGTGGCTGATTAAAACATGCTGAATATTAGAATTAACTAAAATAAATTATAGTATTGTCACGTTGTAAGACACTTGTATTGTTTGTAAAAGTTTGTTTCTCATAAAGTCTTGAAGGTGTTTCCATTGTGAAACCATAGCTTAGGCTGTTTGTGGTCGAGAGTAGATGAGCTGTTGAAATGTGTGGTTGGAAACGCGTGTGAGCTGTGCCGTAGGCAGGTAATTAGTGGTGTTAACAGACGACGCTACCTGATAACTAACGTTCCTACAGATCTCATTTTCTGTATCTTGCAACGTATTGGAGCTAATATATTTCCATTCCTTTTATCACAGCACAGAAGAAAACAGAATATAAAATTAGACTGGATTGTCACTTTTAGCCAAATCGTATTTATACAAAAAAAATTTAGACGCAACAAGCGCGTAGCGAATTTTCCTGCAAACCTGTCATATACTATCAACTCCATTTTCCCATTACGCAAAATCTTTAATTATGATACATAGCTAAACCTCTATAAAATCAATCTGCGTGCCAAGTTGAATGAAAATAACAGAGTTAATTTTGAAGATACGGATTTGTTTGAAAAGAAAATTCCAAAAACCGGTTCGATTGGGTTCGCTAACGAACTCGTGCAAACGATTAACATTGGAAAATAACCTGCCAAGTGTGTAATTCGGCTGCTAAGCTAATAATTCGGTTGCCACATTTTTTGTTTGGCTGCTTTTATAATTTGGCTTCCTAGTTTTTTTGTTTTACTATTTGGCTTAGTGTACGAGCCCATTCAGCCAGTCTTCAGAATTTTAAAACCGAGTGCATCATTAAATATATAATTGAGCCTTTCGATGATGTGTTACTCGACCACACTGGCTTAGGGGGATAAAGTTAAAGCTTTGACATTTGAATGAAAATAGCCTTCCGATCATTTTTCAGAGAGATAGCTTTAAATACTCGAAAATTAGGTGTACTTTTCTATGGGTATATATATATATATATATATATATATATATATATATATATATATATATATATATATATATATATATATATATATATATATATATATATATATATAGAGAGAGAGAGAGAGAGAGATAGAGAGAGCTGCTGGACTGCATACTATTTACTTTATTAGATTGGAACAATCAGACACGATTTTCAGAAAATATGGCAGATGATAAACAACCCGAAAACTTTTTCAACTGCTTAGGATAATTTTTATAACATAAACCTTCTTCCAAATTTGGTTACCATAGGTCTGTTATTTTCGGAAATAAAAAAATGTTTCGGAAGAAAACCCATAATTTTCTCGGAAAACCTGATCCAATTTCTCTGGATAACGAACTTATCCAAGCCACTTGCAAGAAGCAGGTACCTGCCAAATTTAGTCAAAATCGGACCATTTTTGTTTGAGTTATCGTGTGAATTTTTCCTACGAAAATTCACTAAAAACAATTAAAAAATCAAACTCAAAATCAGAGTATCGCCAAGGTTCTGTTTTTTTTTGTTTTAAAAATCCCTCCAAAACCTTTTCATCACTTGTAGGAATGCTCATGTATGAAGACTAGTTCATTTCCAACCTCTGTTGTCCCATTGTTAAACTGAGCCAAATTTTAAACGTACTTTTGAGCATGTCTCTCCCTTCGGAACGCGGAGGTGTGTGTGTGTGGGGGGGGGGGGGGGGGGTTGGCTGTGGCTTGGTTGTATGTAAAGCAGTCGGTCTCGTGCCCTCCTTACAAAAAGGGGTTCGGCAAAATTTCCAGGATAGTGAGGTGAACATGTTCCTTGACGTCGGTGATTGGCCATGATCGCGGAAATAGGCCGACGTTAAAGAAACAAAATACATACTACATATTAATTGTGTATGGTTGTCCAGTAATCACGTACTTTTATTAGAAAAGGTATGTTGCATTATACCGTAACTATATCAGTTGTTCGTATTAAAATTATTCTGTGCGTTACATAACGAGTGTTGTAATTTAAGAAAGAGAACAATTACTACATGGTCTTTACCTTAATTTTAAAAATTATACCCTTGTTGTTTTATCAATAATATAACGTGACATTTGTGATTTGCGACAGGAAAGTTCAACGCTGATTGCATCTAACAGTACAAATAATGTTGACAGTAAACAGAAATTAATTATAAATTAATTAATACACATTTATTATGGCGGTCGTAAAATGTAATTAATGGTTGAAATTATGCCTCGACTCAGGTGAACCGTTCTGAATTCGGTTACGTTCCTAAGAAACACTTGTTGAATTTATGATTTATGACCAAACTCGGTCACTCTCTTACCGAGATATTAAACATAAATTTTCATATAGAAATATTTTACTATTTATGGCATATGTTTGTAAATATTCTTATTAAATACGAAATATCTGTAAAACATACAGGTTTACATAGTTTACTCACTGTAACATATTTTACGGTCACGACTTTTTATATTTAGCAACTGTCCATTGTGGTTTTTAGCTGATTTTCATAAAGAAAATATGGCTTAAAGAGGGGTAACGACTTTCGGAACAAAATTTCAAATAAGCGTTGATTCAAATTTATATATATATATATATATATATATATATATATATATATATATATATATATATATATATATATATATATATATATATATATATATATATATATATATATATGTATGTATGTATATATACAGGTTGTTCCAAATTAATTGCGCATCATTGCTAACTGAGCTAACTGAGCAAACTGAGCAACTGGTAGCATTTTAGAGCAATTAGGATGGTAAAAACGGAAAAACAATTGGGCATCCTGTTTTTGAGATATTATAGAAAATGTAATTTTCTTATGGAACAGCCTATATATATATATATATATATATATATATATATATATATATATATATATATATATATATATATATATATATATATATATATATATATATTATATGTATACATACAGTGTGAAACACACAACACACCTATGGAATAAAATTCATTATTCAGCAAAACGTAGTTTTTATCTTATAATTATAGTTAAAAAAATTCCCACCATTTTACCCCCACCACTTTATCCATTTTTTTTCAATGGCAACTCTACATTTTTTCATCACAATTCGATGGAACATATTCTTCTGAATGCGGAGACACCCCATATGTATGGTCTAATATTACAGTTTTGAATACAGGGTGGAAATTTCATACCGGAATATTAAAACTAAAGAGCTTACCCTGAAATTCAAATTTCGAAAATAAACTTAGTAAAAACGTCCCTTTCTTATAATAAATGTTCAAAATGTTCTCCATTCATTTGCACACAACGAAATAATCTGCTCTGGAATTCTTCACTGACTTTTATCTTAAATTTCGTACCTTGCTTTTTATCTAAAACGTACTTGGTATCATTAATTGTTTCTTATTAACTACCAATTTTTGCAGTGTGAAAGGTGAAATTTAACAGTTCTGTTTTATTTTTTGGTGTATTGTGTTGAATGCACGGTCTCCTAATACGTTACTCGTAATTTTGTTCCGATAATTTCAATTAATTTTTGGTCTAATAATGCGATACTAACTGAAACTCTGCGAACAAAAATATTAATGATGATTGGGTATGGTGATATGTGTAGAACACAGACACAAGCTGTTAACCTATTCAATGAAAAACATCCAGATTTGCCCTCACTAACCCAGGCACCTGTGTCTAAGATACATTCACATCGTGATTATGGACACGTTAAATCGCTGCGTAGGAAACCCAAGTTTGTTGAAGAAGATGTAAAACTCAATATTTTATAGCCTTTTTAAGAAGAACCAACAACTTCTACCCGTCAGGTTGCACGTGAAAATGATATTAGTCACTCAACAGCTGTAAGGTGTTTTAAAAACGAAAAAATGCATCCTTATTAACTACAACACGTTCAAGAGTTGATTGACGGTGATTCGGATAGAAGACTGCAATTTTATGTACAACTGCTGGATATGTTACATAGAAATGTTATTTGTTCTGCTGTCGTTCTGTTTTCTGATGAAGCAACATTTCTTTTCAATGGCGATGTAAACAGGTAAAATTCCAGATACTAGGCTGCCGAAAACCCTCACTGGATACGACAAACACACACTCAGCGTCCTCACAAGTTGAACGTTTAGGCTGGTATCTTTGGTGATCACCTAGTTGGACCTATTTTTATAGAAAATCAAAATGGTCCAAGACATTTAGAAATGCTAAGAGAATAGGTTGTCCCAATGGTAGCAGAATTGTCTCCAAATGTAATGGAACCTAACATTCCCATGGAAGAATATTGTTTCAACAAGACGGTGCACCGCCCCACTTTGCTCATCAAGTACAGCAGTATTTACACGAAGTCTTTCCACAAAGATAGATTAGACGACGAGGTTTCGTAGAAGGGCCGGTAGATCACCAGATCTTACACCTCTTGATTTCTTTTTATGGGGATACCTTAAAAACAGAGTGTGCAAAACGCAACCTGCTAATTTAGATGATATAAAAATGAAAATAACAACAGAAATTAGGAGCGTAGCGCCTGACGTGTTGAACAGAGTTAGGGAAGAATTCCGGAACAGATTATTTCGTTGTGTGCAAGTGAATGGAGAACATTTTGAACATTTATTATAAGAAAGGGGCGTTTTTATTAAGTTTATTTTCTAATTTGAATTTCCGGGTAAACTGTTTAGTTTTAATATTCCCGTATTAAATTTCCACCATATACTGAAAACTGTAATATTAGACCATACATATGGGGTATCTTCGCATTCAGAAAAATGTGATCCATCGAATTGTGACGAAAAAAAATGTAGGGTTGCTATTTAAAAAAAAATGGATAACGTGGTGGGGGTAAAATGGTGCGAGTTTAATTTTTTTAATTGTGATTATAAGATAATGTTCGACAAATTAAACTACAGGTGTCTCAGCGTTTTCTACTAGAACTATTTTTTGCTGAATAATGGATTTTATTGCATAAGTGTGTTTCACACTGTATATCATCATCACGATTTGACATAAAATTGAATTCTGAACAAAGAGGCTCCTACAATTTGTTTCGAGAAATTTCAAAATACCAAAGTTATTGAGGATTTCCTCAAAGTTATATTGACAAAATATTACAATAAAATAAAATTGGTTATGTTGAATTAAGAATCATTTTAATGAGAACTGAACCGCATAATAACAAACAATTTAGTGAACAAAAAATATCACAAGTGCCTAAAAACAGCGTGATTCTGTTCTTTACATTTTGCTTCTCTGAATTCGGCACTGCGTGTCGTGCTCAGAATAGTCCTCTCGTCAATTATTTCTATGGCAGCGATCATACGTCTTTCCAACGCATGTGTGTTGTACCTTTGCGTATAAATTTTATCCTTTATGTATCCCATAAGAAACATTCAAGCAGCGTACTGTTAAGTGATCGTGGTGGCCACTGGACAGGTCTATTATTCCCAATCCATAGACTTCTAAATATTTGTTGCACAAAACTAATTGTAACGCGGCTCGTCTGAGGAGGTGCGTGTCATGCTGGAGGTATGTCAGTTGTCGATCTAGACTTAGTTCGTCTAGGAGATCCTCTGAAATATTTCCAAGAAATGAAACGTAACGTTTCCTGTCAACGAACCATGATAGAAGAACAAGCCAACAATTTTAGGTCCCATCATACCACACCATGCATTAATACTGTGCCAATTTTGGCCCTGTAGGATGAATAACAAGTGGATTTTCGTGAATCCATTGGTGGTGATTTTTTCTGTTGAACATATCTTTATTTGAAAAGTTGTTTTCATCATTCCACAAAATAGGGCTATGAAATTTTTGATTCTGCTGGCAAGCGTTCATAAACAATCGACAAAATCTCAATATTTTCATATGATGACGATGATATTTGAATGGCAGGAATTTGTGTTTCTTCAAAACTCCATGGATGGAAGTGATAGGGAGACCTTCTACTTTAGATAAGTTTCTAATTGAGTTATTCAGATGAGCTGCAAAATACGCTAATACTTCACATAAGTTACCTCATTGGATTGTTTTGGTCTTCTTGTTTCCAGGTAGGTGTTTTCATTGGATCTCAATTTCCCATAAAGTAACAAGAAATACCGACGCTGTGGCATCTGGTGATTAGGACATATCAGTTGATAGTGTTAAAGCGCCTCCATGGCAATTTTTTTGCATAAAATATAGGCCTCCAGCATACAACACTTTTCTAAATGTTTGAAAACGATTGCAGTGATTTTTCAAATAAAAAATAACTAAACTCTCAAACATTATCTACTTTGACAACTCTGGAACAACAATCACGTTAAACTCATGTCATACAAAGCCATCCTGACATCATTTAAATAATGAACTAGATACTCTTGATGCATACTTTAAAATAAAAAATCCTCAATAACTTCGTTATTTTCAAATTTTTCGGAATAATTCGTGAGAACCTTTTTGTTTATAGAACACATTTCTTACGACATTTCTTCTACACAAGCCGTATTAGTTTCAGGTTCTTATCTAGAACATGTCAATTTTGACGTTTCGAATCGCGACTTTGGCGTTTTAAGACGAAAAGCTATAATGCTTGTAACTATTTTTCTTCTTTTAAGGTAGAGGTCCAAATTTTGGGACGTGATTTGATTTGAATGCTGGAAACCAGCCTAGCAAGTTTGGTTGACATGGCTTTGTTATTTCCGGAGATATAAAAAATTTCCGAAAGAAAACACAGACTTTTCCTGTAAAAACTAGTCGGATTTTCCTGGCTAACGAACTTATTCAAGCGACTTGCGGAAGGAATGTACTCAGCAAATTTGATCAGAATCTCTGCAGAAAGACATTCTCACGGAATGAATTTAGGGCCCATGACTTGACCACAAAGGAAATATTTGTATTCTTGTACCCATAAACTTTTGAAACGTTATATTTTGCGAAGCGTTCCTTTGTCGGGTGCTAACTGGATACAAAATTTGAAGATCATATCTCAGTTGGTTCGAAAGTGATTGCACCTATTAACAGACAGACGTACGTGCCGACACACAGAGAGACCGATAGACAAAAAAATGTTCGTTACAGAATCAATTTTTCTATATGTTTTGAGACATTTTACGCAAAATCTTAAGCAAAAAAAAATTTCGAATTTTTTGTCGACAATATTCCACCCCCATACATTCAACCCCAAATTTAATTTCCGCCAAGTATACCAGATTATTGGTGAAATTAAAAGTTTACTAATAAATTAACCCTATTACTCGAGTTTTAACGAAAAAATGGCAATTTTCACTGTTCGCCGGCAATTCTACTCTCAATCCACCTCCAAATGATCAACCAATGACAGTCCACAATGTCGCACATAAAATGACGATCTGATTTTCAAGACTAAAAAGGTACGAAAGATGCTCTCTTCTCTTAATACCAGGAAAGCCTCTGGCCTTAACAGATCCCAGCAATTGTTCTCAAAAATGCGCACCAGAACTTGCTCCTGTCCTGACTCGTCTGTTTTAGACATCTTACAATAGAGGTATATTCCCTAGTAACTGGAAAACTGCTCGAGTACAACCCGTCTCCAAGAAAGGAACCAAAGCGCTTCCTAGCAACTACAGACCTATTTCTCTCCTTTCAGTCGTCTCTAAAGTGATGGAAAAGTATATAAACACCGAATTAATAAAATTTCTTGAAAAACACAGTCTAATCCACGACCGGCAGTATGGATTCCGTCAGCGCAGATCAACTGCTGACCTCCTTTCCTTTGTCGCCCATTCTTGGAACAAGTCTATGAAACTACACGGTGAATCCCAGATAGTCGCTCTAGAGATATCCAAAGCATTCGACCAGGTCTGGCACGCAGCACTGCTTAATAAACTTTTCGCCTATAGCCTACCACCAAAACTCTGTACCTGGACAGCAAACTTCATCTCCAACCGGAGCATTTCTGTTGTCGTGGATGGCCATTCCTCTAAACTATATCCAATTAATGCAGGAGTTCCGCAAGGTTCAGCTTTAGCCCCTACTTTGTTTTTCTCCACATCAATGACCTCCTCTCTAGCACATCCAACCCAGTTCACAGTTACGCGGACGACAGTACCCTCCACTCAAATCTACAATATTCTAAGCCTGTCTCTTTGGCCCAATTAGATGAGGATCGCAGACTCATGGAGAGTTCTGTCTCCGTCGATCTCCAGAAAATATTAAACTGCGGAAGTAGAAATCTTGTACAATTCAACCTCACCAAATCTCAGTCTTACTTTCTTTCTCATAAAAGATACACCAGCCCTAGACCCACCACAATGAACAACCAAGTTATTCAAAGTAATGAGTCATTTTCACTTGTTGGCATTTCTGTGGATCGAAATCTCAATTGGCACCAACATGTCACATCAATTGCAGAAGCGGCTGCTAAGAAATTAGGTTTCGTCTTCCGGGCTCGCAAATACTTTTCACCAGCTAATCTCTATACCTTATATACTTCACAAATAAGGCCAAACCTCGAATACTGCTCCCACATCTAGGGTGCCGCTGCCGCTTCTACACTCGCTATCCTGAACTCCATTCCGAAGAGAGCTATACGTCTCATTGGTGACCCTATTCATCCTCTACCCCCTAAAGCGATTTAACTCAAAGACAATGCGAACCCTTCGCATTGTCTTTGAGTAGAAACTGTATACCAAATTAGAAGACGATATCTCAGTTCGTTGTAAAGTTATCTTGGCTACATACAAACCGACAAACAAACAAAAAATTTCGTTCCCAAATTATATTTTCTGTATGTTTTGATACTTTTTACGACGGTTGAGCGAAACAAATTTATTGGAATTTTTTGTCGTCGGTGTGGAAGTAATTTGCATTTTATTTTACCTCTAGTTTTACAGCAGAAAGTTTATAAATGGGGCTAAGTTACAAATCCGACAAACTCATCACTCCTAATTAATCAAGAAAATATAAATCTGGAGTATATCAGGTGAAATGAACAAGACAAAATGTTATGTTTTCCCACGCATTATATCCATCTCTTCACCGTTTTTTGTTTATATTGGCCAAGGCACTTCGTAATCCATGTAATTAGTATACAGGAAACCGTGCGGCATATTTCTGAAAATAAAACACACTGTATCCGACTAGCTTGGACTCTGTCAAAAGGCCAGGAATAGCTGCCGGTCGCGAGCAAAAAGTCTCCGGCGTTGTTTTTGTGGTGTGCCGTCCCCAACAGCCGACTTCGTCGAGTATATCTAGGTATATACCCAGTAACCACTTCTAATGATCAACTTCCCGATGTAACATCTTTCTTCGGAGTCGGGGAATTTGTTGACGTTCGCCCACAAGTCTGTCAACGCTCTGCTAATCACACACAATACGTCTTTCATTACCACTAATAGGATCGACACTTGCTATTTTGTGAACCACTCCAATGTTGCCAGACTTAGATATTAGAAGACTTGTTAGTTTTGCTAAAAGAAAATTATAATACCTTGCAGGAAACTTCCTTTTTTGTACTTTAACGTTGTGCATTTCTCGACAATGTCCAATCACCGACGCTGAAGCAGTTTCACCTCGCTATCCTGGAAAGATTGCCGATCCCCTGCCTTTCTGTAAAGAGGGTAGGGATATTTAACGTGCCCAACATGGCAGACACGGTACCGACGGCGTTACGCCCTCTCCGAAGGGCGGAACGTGCACACATTCAACTTGCTCAAATATAATGCCACAACCTCGGTTGATATTAATTTTGCAGTATGTACTGAAAAAGTTAAAGCGGAACCCTGAAAATCGAACCCAGTACCCTTCGGTTCAGAGGCACACGTTCTTACTCTTTGACCACACACGGTTCTGCAGGAAGCTCAAAAAGCAGTTTTATTTCGTAAACGTTTAAGTTGTTAGATTAAATTGTTTGTTTGTTGCTAGATTAAATTGTTCCCCATATTTTATATTTTAATGTGGTACATGTTAGATTGCGCTAGTAGCCTGCTACCTCTTGGAAATCCATTTTACAAAGTCTTAAATTTCAGTCTGAATATACATTTTTATTATTATTATAATTATTTAAAAATTTTGCAAAAAACTTATTTTAAATAGACAATTTCTGCTAGTTTGTATACGAAACATTTGGGATGAGAAATTATTGATGGAAGGGTGACCGGTTGTAGCACACATAAATGTCACATTATACGATTTTTAAACAAAGGTTCTAAGATAAATACGGCGTCTGGAAAACAACTTCTTACGTAAGATATGTTTGATATGTTTCTAAATTTATGCCTAAATTGTTACGTACTTTCATTTGACCAAAATGTGTGCAAAAAGATAAATTTGAAGTTGAGCTTTTTGTTAGCCCCACATTTGAGGTAATTTACCTAAAAAAATATTCTTAACTTCATTGGCAAGCATACCTAGAAAAGTCATATGCACCATCCTTGAAATGGCTGAAAGAGCATGTATAAGAGTTTTTTAGAGGGTTTGTTTTTGGGGCGGAGATCTGTGTTTATATATATATATATATATATATATATATATATATATATATATATATATATATATATATATATATATATATATCGTACGGATAAATAATTTAAAAAAATAATTGGCTGATTTTAATGAAATTTGGTAGGTACCTTCCCTTAGTAAGTGGCTTGGATAAATTCGTTAGGAAAATTGTACCGGTTTTTCTGGGAAAATTTTGAGTTTTGTTTCAGAAAATTTTTGTATCTCCTAAAATCACAAAGCTATGGCAGCAAAATTTGGTTCCCAAGTGTCTACTCTTAACCTTATTCTACAATCCCGCGGATCTCTAAGTTAAACGCAAAATAAATTATAGGTAAGCATTCAAAGAAAATAAATGGGGTGCCACTGCTGATAAGAAAAACGCACAAGAGCAAAATATTTTGTATGTTTAACAAAGCCCAAAATTCGAAATTTTCAGTAAATGAACCTGAAACGTATACGGGTTATGTAAAATAAGGTTAAGAAGTGTGTTTAACAAAGCCTTAAGTTTCAACTTCAACCATCATTGTCCCTTATTTTGCTAAAATATTTGCAGAAAATTTATCTCAAATAACTTGATACGTTGGCAGTAGTTTCGGTTATAGAGTTTGTGGTTTAATAGCCTATACTTTTAAGCAAATTTACCGAGAACAAACTCGAGATAGCCGCGACTGAATTCAGAAAAGACTTCTTCAGATGAGCATGAACTAGGCCCCTTTGCACAAATATCTGGGATCAGTTTGAGTTTTTGCATATTTAACATATATACGGGCTGGGTATTTCTCCGTGGAGCTCAAGGTATCCGTTAGTATACAAGATACGAGAAAAAATTATAAAAGTTAATCATCAGATGTTGTGAGCTTTATCTTATTAAATTATTTTAACAATAATAATTCTTTTTCACCTTTTCGCATTTTTGACACACATCAAAAATTGCGATATGGCGTTTTTATCAATAAAAATTGGAGTCCTATGAAAATGACGCATTCAGGGGGGTTTTCTTTTACTTGTTCAAAAACTTTTTTTTGTATTTTAATTACAGATTATGTCTATAATTTGAATTTTATGTACTTTTTCGGCGGATTTTCGTTTGAAAAGAAATTGTAAAAAATTGTTTGCGAATTCAGGTAAAAAAGTGTTTTCGAATTTTCGTGGAAAAATTTGTTTAGCAAATTATTGTGTACAAAACATTCTTAAAAAATATTCATAAAAAGATTTTTATATAATTTTTAATGGTGTTACATTGTTTAGCCAATCTTTGTAAAAAAACCTGTCACACCGTTTGAAAATGTTCATGTATACATTTTTTCTGTGAAAGAGCTATTAATTGGATAGGTTCGTTGACCAGGAAAGTCTGACCAGTTTTTTAGGAAAATTTTTAATTTATGTTCCGGACTCATTTGTACACTTTCTAACAAAAACTTTTTAAATGAAATATGGCACATTGTTTTTACTATAAATAGGTCTACTAAATTTAATATATCTTAAAAGATAACATAATTAACATTAAAATTTTCTATAAAAATTACAGTAGCGGCTCGTGCCTTAATGCATTGAGGGTGCGCAAGAAAAAAAAGTTCGGGACGAAGCAAGTGCGTTATGGTAGTAATTTCTTATTAAATGCTTCAAATTTGATTAACTCAAGTTTCTACGAACTTGAATTAACAAAACTTGAAAGTTGAATTTTGGTGTATAGTAGGTTCTTACCCAGGGCAACATATTCACCAAATGTTATAAAAATAACTTTGTAATTTTCGGAGAAAAAGATTTTTTTGAAACAAAACTCAAAACTCAATTTTCTAAAAATGTAGAAAGTTAAATTTTAGCGTGTAGTAAGGTCGTTTACAAGGAAACATACACACCAAATTTTATTAAAATACCTTTGTAATTTTCGGAGAAAATAATTTTTTTTAAACAAAACTCAAAATTTTCACGGAAAACGTTATCCGATTTTCCTGACTAACGAACTCATCCAATCCATTAATAAAAGAAAGGCACTTGCCGGGTTTCATCGAAATCAGTTGTTTATCTTTTGAGTTTCGGTTGGATATATATATATATATATATATATATATATATATATATATATATATATATATATATATATATATATATATATATAGCGTGTAGTAAGGTCGTTTACAAGGAAACATATCCACCAAATTTCATTAAAATACCTCTGTAATTTTCGGAGAAAATGATTTTTTTTTAAGCAAAACTCAAAATTTTCACGGAAAACGTTATCCGATTTTCCTGACTAACGAACTCATCCAATCTATTAATAAAAGAAAGGCATTTGCCGAGTTTCATCGAAATCAGTTGTTTATTTTTTGAGTTTCGGTTGGATATATATATATATATATATATATATATATATATATATATATATATATATATATATATATATATATATATATATATATATATATATATATAAACATATAAAAATTGAAACTGACCTCGGATATGGATTCTAGGGGTCCTAGTTCGCGCTCATTTGAAAAAATAAAAATTCACTAAAAATGAAGGGCTCGCCTATTTTTCCCCGAAAATGTATTATAAAGAAACCTACTTACTAAGCTTAATAATTATTAACTACTTACCAAGTTTTCCTCTAGTTAGTTATACCGTAGTTAAAAAGTCCCTTAAAAAGTTAACCTTTAAATTTAAAATATCCACTGCATTAATCACAGTATCACAATTATTTTGTCCACTTATTAAGCGACCCGAAGTAGTAACCATCATAATAATAATAATTGTCTTGTTAGAGTTAGAACATGTAAACAGCAACGATCTAATTAAAAGTCAATCCGACGCGAAGGCGAAAATTACTAGGTGGTGGGTACACACGCTGTGCCAAAAATCCACTACAAACTGGAAGTGTGTAATTTTTTAGCGCACAACAGATTGCTTATTCGGTCGTGTTCGACGAAGATCATCAAGATTTGGCGATCATTTCGCACTGAAGTATCGCATTTCCTGGGAGCGCCGAAAAATACACACCGCCACCCGTCTGCTTTATATGGATATGGATGTATATAACGTCTGCAGCAATTAACACTTTCTGCATTCTGTATTAATGGCTGCCGACTCTCTGCGATCCTCGATATACTAATTTTGTTTGTTGAATGCAGGAGGTAAAAAAGTGAATAAAAATTTATCAAAATATAGCATAGCAAAAATATTATTTTTTCCATGGCAGGAGGCACTTATTGAGGAGGCGCCCCTGTAAAATTAGTTCCCATAACGCGTTTACTGCGTCCAGACGTTTATTATTATTTCTCTGTTATTACTTTCACACCGTCAATACGTGTGGAAGTATGGCTTTTAGACTTTTTTAAATCAATTTATGGTTTCAAATTGATAAGCTTCTCGATAAATCATACTCGTTTGATGCCGCCAAATCATATAATCACTCTCAAGGTATATTCAATATTCAATTCTTAAATTTCTTATCTTCCAATATCATCTAAATAGCCTATATAGCAGTAGCAAAAACTAAATTGTATTACATTTATCATAGAAAATCAATTAAAAACTACACACGCTTGAGCTGTTCATGAATAAAATCATTTACATAACGTTAACATTGTATAAAAATATTGATCAGAGTCGATAAATTGTACTTCCATATTAAATCAATAGTTTTTTCAACATCATTTGCATGCAAAGTGAACTTGCTCGAGACACATATTTTATATTTATAGTTTATTACCGTATCTTTGCAGATATTTCGCTCTTAATTTATTGGGAATTTCTATTGACACATTTCTGCGAGCTTGCTGGGCAAATGTAATATATTTGCATAAGTTATAACATAAGTTTTATATTTAAGTAGTCAACTGTAGGTAGACGTTGATCGGAATTAGATTTCCTGTGTTATGAGGAGGAGAAATGACTTCACTATGTCTTCAGCGTAACGGTCCGATCATGCAAATGACTCTGCAAACATATATTAATGTGCCAAAGGATTTTTATAATGTGCTGAGTTTATTATTCTTCGCAGGAAAATGTACATTACTGTAACATTTAAACGCAGCAATATACATGCAAAAGCTTTGGAAAATTTGCTTCAGATGAGCGCGAATTTGGGTCCCTAGAACCCGAAACCAAGCTCCGTTAAAATTTTTATATGTTTATATATATATATATATATATATATATATATATATATATATATATATATATATATATATAAAGTGATAACGTATGTCCTCTTATCCCAATCAACTGTAGTTTAGCCAACAACTTTTCATGACAAACTGTATCGAAAGCCTTTTTTAGGTCCAAAAACACAGCTAGAGCTTTCATATTGGTATTAAAGCTTCAGAGAACAGTACTTGTCAATTCATACAATGCATCTTGAGTAGATAGACCTCCTCTAATATATATATATATATATATATATATATATATATATATATATATATATATATATATATATATATATATATATATATATTAGACGAGGCCTATCTACTCAAGATGCATTGTATGAATTGATAAGTACTGTTCTCTGAAGCTTTAATAGCAATATGAAAGCTCTAGCTGTGTTTTTGGACCTAAAAAATGCTTTCGATACAGTTTGTCATGAAAAGTTGTTGGCTAAACTAGAGTTGATTGGGATAAGAGGACATACGTTATCACTTTTTGGTAGCTATCTTCATGAGAGAATCCAGCGTGTGAGAGTGAGTGACTGTGTGAGTGAAGGACGAGTGGTTACGTGTGGTGTACCACAGGGAAGTATATTGGATCCAATATTGTTTTCTATTTATGTAAATGATATAATTGAAGACCTTGCCTTGGACTGTATACCTATTGCTTATGCAGATGATACCGTTCTGGTGTTTGTGGGAAATCAATGGGAAAAACTGTTTGAAAGAGCGGAGATAACAATCAATCATGTGAAAGAGGTACTAGACAGTAACCTACTAGCGTTGAACCTAACAAAAACATCATATGTGGCTTTCTCACCGACAGCAGCCGGAAGACCATCCTCCAGTCTATCAATTAGTATACACGATGATTGCTGTAAACTAACTGAGTCTCACAGTGTCAAATATCTTGGTCTGCTGGTAGACAATAATTTAAAATGGCAAGAACATGCAGCATATATGAATGCAAAGGTGAAAAAGATTGTATACAAATTCTATACCCTGCGAAATATTTTAACAACAGAAAACCTAATACTGGTTTACAAGTCTCCCGTGGAGTCTTTTGTGGGGTATGGTATAATTTTCTGGGGTGCGTGCTATGAAAATGCATTAGCTGCGCTTCAAGTTACTCAAAATAGTATATTAAGAGTCATTCTTCATAGGGATTCTAGGTCTAGTACGAACGTTCTTTATAGTAACGACTATATAAAACTACTCGATATAAGAGGAATGTTTATATTAAATGTACTAAAACATGTGCATCATCATTTTCGGGCAATAAATGTGGTGGACCACACATATGGCACAAGTTGTAGAATAGGTGAAAACTTGACCATTCCACCAGTAAGTAGGAGCGTTTATAAAAGATCGGTTTTATTTTGGGGTCCAAAGTTATATAATCAATTACCAACAAATTTGAGGAGTTTATCTAAGTCTAAATTTTGGAAAGAAATTTGTAGCTTTGTTATTTTGAAACAGGTCAAACTGAAAGCAATGTTAAAGTAGAGAGCAGTATGATAGTTGGGTGGTATGGAGAATGTAGTCTTGTTCCATGAAGCGAAAGTGGAGTGGATGTGTTGCCTGCACAAGGTGCAGGTAAAGTAAGTGTGTGCTGTGTGTGAGTGTGTTGTCGTGAGTGCGTGTCTGTGTGCATATGTGTGTGTAAATATAATATGCATGAGTGGAGAAGTGGGTGGGTGAGTACTATGATGTGTATGAACATTTTGGTTGTGGGTGGTATAGAGGTGTCGGTTGTATGGATATCATATATGCAGAAGAAAGATATGAAAAAGGGAGAGTAAGGGTTGACAAAATGGTCTATATTGAGTGTAGGATATGCTGTTGATTTACCTACTGAGGTTAGCACTATGACATTCTTTTGGTTTAAAGTCACATCTGTCATCTTTTGATGATCAGGGCACAACTGGTTAGATTGGGACACAAAAAAGAAGGAAAAAAAAGTAGATATTATAGATATTAAGCGGTATAATTAATGTACTGAGGATTATATAGAGTTAGATGTAAAGGATACAAACAAGTCATGTTGACTTAGGTATCCAAGGAAATATATTTTAGTTGCATTAAGAAATTTATGGTATTTGGAAGTATTTAGAATCTTAAGTTCTGTGTATGATAACGTGTATCGTTGGATAGAATAAATAAATAAATAAAATAAATTATATATATATAAATATATATATATATATATATATATATATATATATATATATATATATATATATATATATATATATATATATATATATATATATATATGTGTGTGTGTGTGTGTGTATCCGAGCGATAACTCAAAAAATACTAAACTGATCTCAATCAAACTTGGTAAAAATCTTGTTTGGGCAAAAACCGAGGTCGAGATCGTTAATCAGCCTTTATGCTCAAGTTTTTCCGATGGAAAATCGGAGAAAACTTGTTAAAAAGGCTATATTTTTGTAAGTATCATAGTAACTGGAATGAGACTTTCCATTTGGCTAGAAATAGTGCAAATAAACATATGTTGTCAATTTTAAGTAATTTGGTCGACAATATTTGATGTTTTTTCCAAATTAAAAATAAAGTCCCAAAGACATGCGTTGAAACGACTTAGTGGTTAAAGTCGAATGCCCGACAGAGAGAGTAGTTAACTGCCACGCGTAGATTGATTCATACAAGTATAAACTATACAGCAACGGTAACCAAACTAAATATATACCAGATAGAAAACATAATACCCGAACCCACAATCGTGAAATCTTGGCCGGAGTTATGGAAAATGACAGACGACATAAAATTAAAAATTTGCCAAGGGATTGTTATTTAACTGAGCGATTCAATCAATTATTAAAATACACTAAATTTGTAGCTTTATTGAGGGCCTGAAACACAGTTTTAGCGCAGCATAGATATATTATTCTGTCGCATAATAATGTAGCAGAAATTTAAACAAAATCAAGCCAAGTATCTATAAAAATGATTATAAAATAGTTTATTTTATCTTTAAACTTAAACATAAGACGTCATAATGGACCTAAATAGCCGTGGGATGTGTTTCAATGGTAATGCCTACTTTTTGTAATTAATAAATTATGTATACTTTGAATATAATATCCCGGGCATGGAGTCGATCTAAAGTATGACGCAAATAAAACCTTTGTTGACGGGTGCCCAGATAGCGTAGCGGTTACCATGCTCGCATATCACGTAGAAGGTGACGCGATCGAATCCAGCTGGATGCATGTATCTTTTTTTCAATGTTTTATTTTCACATTTGGAGAAACAATAGTACACAGATTTCATACGTTTTAAACAAGATCTCATTTTTGTTTAAAACGCCTAAATAAGTTTGTCACCTTTGAGTCCGAAATCATAATTTTGTTATTGTTGTAATTGTTATTGAAAAAAACTGATTTGATTAGGTTGACTAAAACGAAATCATACTGGCGATTAACAAGGAAAAATAACTGCTACGTTTATAATTTGGCAGATACTTTACTTTTCTAAATATGAATTAGGTTTCCTTCTGGAAATCTTCTGTATAACTTTAATGAAATTTGTAATACAAATTTCTTTTAAAGAGACTTACACTATCTACAGAGATAACAAAATTTAATTATTTACCTTCATAGAAAATTGAGTTTTGGGCACTTTTCTTAAAAGGAGTTAAAACGGAAGATTTTCTTGATAATATCGATGGTGTATATCAAATGTGCGCGTATCAGCACCTCTAAAATCGATCCTCATGGTCTATGTATGTTTAAAGTATTAACTTTACTAATATGCCATATAATAATAATGTACAATTATTAGGAAAATTATACTACTATAACGCACTGGCTGCGTCCCGATTATTTTTTAAATAGGGGAGACCGTTGTACCTTGGATCACAATTAGGATTTATATTTTCTTGTCCATTTCTCAAAATATTACCCCAAAAGGGTAACTCCTGATAGCACCATCATTCCTACACACTATGTATTCCTTTTTTGAGAATTTAAGTATAAAACAATTATAGAAGGTAAAAATATTTAGATAAATAAACAAATTGATTTACACTATTTTATTGTATGTAGAACTGCAATTACGCTGACGTTCTCAGCTTTGTCAAATGGAAGTAAGATTTTAAAATTCCAAATATCTACTCCGTGATGAATGAATATTTATGTCTTCTCAGGTAAACGGTATCGTGCCGAAATTGGCTCGGAACTACCTGTGTTTATAGTGGCATTAATGAGATAGTCAGGTCTGTAAATCCCCTCGCTGCTCTTCCAATGCTTTTTCGGTTTGCTCTTGGTGCCATTGTTCCTTAGCAATACCATTTCTTAATTTCCTCAGGTTTGTAACCTTATCTTTGAAGTCAAAAAAGTCTAACCGCAGCGAGTGCGCTATGACGGCGAATTTTCATAGAAACGGTCATATAAAAATTTAGACTGGCCTCGGATATGGTTTTAGGGCTAGCGGTCTTAGTTCTCTCAAATGAAGAAATTTTTTTTCGAGGTTTTTTCGAAGTCGTGGCCTTGTCATAAGCGAAGTTTTTCTATGCAAATAAAAAAAGTCTCCTGCATTTTTGCATTTTCTATCGAATTGTAATACAAGCTTGTGAGGAAAAAAATGGAAAGCGTTCATAATTTTTGAGTTATTTTAATTGTTTTGCAATTTCTAGCACATATTAAAAATTATGATTCGGCGGTTTTACCAATAGTGTGGAGTCCCATGAAAATGACGCGTGCAGAGTGGTTTTCGTTTATATTGTCAGTCGAAAAAATCGAGATGCCGTGTACAGGGCGCTTTCAAATAGTGACTAAATTTGGAAAAATTCAAACCGCAGTAACTTAATTTTTTTCAAAGCGAACAGCTCATATTTTGTGTTTCAGAAGTGTGCGGCATGCCTACTGCTTGAAGTTTTTTATACAGACGTTAGTTTTGGATATAGTTACATACACACACACACACACACATTTAAATAGGGAACATGGGTCGAGCGCTGGATCATTTGAAAGCCCTTTCTTTTCTGAATTCAGCACACTAATTTTTTTGGAAGTTTTATTAACTCGTTTAAAAATTATTCACAGTTGGACTTGCAAGAACGTATTTAATTCATTGTGATAAGAAAAGCACTAATTAGTCAATTTTTCGTTAAAAAGACTAAAAAACAAAACCAAACGTTCAAAAATGTTTATTCAGTTAAGTAAGTGTTCAAATTGTTGACCACCAGCTTCCATACAAAAGTACACATTTTGTTCAAAACGAGCTCTGGCATTCTGGAGCATTTGTGGAGTTATTAGACGGCATTCTTCAAAAATTCGTCGTCATAATTCTTCCAGGGACTCCGGTTCTGTTGTGTAAAGTCTACTCTTTAAATGGCCCCATAGAAAGAAGTCTAAAGGAGTTAAATCCGGTGATCTAGGGGGCTACTCAATAGCACCTCTACGCCCAATCCATTGTCCTAGAAACTTTCTGTTCAAAAACTCTCTAACACGTTGTAAATAATGCGGAGGTGCTCCATCTTGTTGAAACACTAATTGATTTTCTTGACAGCGATCATCATTTTCAACAATGTCAGTTAGTAGAGGGTAAACGATATCTTATGGTAACTCCAAATACGTTTCTCCACTCAAATTGCCATCAAGAAAAATTGGTCCGATTAAACGGTCTCCAAAAGTGCCAGTCCAGACATTCAATTTCTGTGGAGTTCGAGAGTGGACTTCGTGAAAATTTCTTGGATTATTATCTGCCCAATAACGACAATTATTACGATTGACTGTAGCGTTTAATAAAAACGTACACTCGTCTGAAAAACAGATATTGAATAGGAAGTTTCCGTTATCAGCTATTCGTCATAACTTCACAAAACTCCAGTCGCCGATCAAAATCATCTTCATTCAGTTGTTGTACAAGATGAATTTTATACGGGTGAAATTGATGATGCTTGAATATTCGCTGAATAGTTCTTCTTTGATGTTTAAAACAGTGGCCAATTTTCTCGTGCTCAAAGTTGGGTCTGCAGCAATTTGTCCTAAAACTTCAATCTCAGTAGTCTCATTTCTAACCGGAAATTCACGTTCAGGATCCCATTTTTTGTTGGCTACTGAACCACTGTGTCGAAACTTTGCAACTAACTCCAAAATGTATTTTCTGTTAACGTGTCTGTTCGGATGTCGCCCATTAAACAAATTTTCGGTGCGGTTGGCACAGTCCACGTTTTTGAAGAAAATAGTAATTATTTCTACTCTTTCTTCTAGAGAATACACCATTGTGAAATTAATTTTCGGTAGTACTATCAAGTATCAAACCGAACGATAAACTGAAATAAACCGCATTTCTCTCATTCCGATGAGAAATGTTCTGATAGTCAATTTTTTGTTTACAAACCAGCAAAACATTGACTATCAGCACATTTCTTATCGGAATGAGTGAAATGCGTTTTTGCATCTTCAACCGTAAATAATTTTTAAACGAGTTACTAAAATTTCCAAAAAAATTAGTGTGCTGAATTCATAAAAGAAAGAGCTTTCAAGTGATGTAACACTCGACCCCTGTTCCCTATTGAAAATATAAGGGTTGTTATTACCACCCTTAAGGGGTTGATGTGACAAAGTTGAGTTTTATGTCAAAACATGTCCCCCTCAATATTAAAATTGACGTGTTTTAGCGTTTCTTAAAAACAAATCTCCTGCGCAAATCGGTCTGTTTCGTTTTAAATGCGCCACCCTATATATATATATATATATATATATATATATATATATATATATATATATATATATATATATATATATATATATATATATATATATATATATATATATATATATATATATATATTAAAATACAGGTTAAATTTTGTGAAAATAAATTAACGGGTTTTAAAGATATAGCATTTTTGACCACAAGGTTTTTTTTTTCGGACAATTTTTGTATTTTCGAGGACAACACAACTGTGGTAGGAAACCATAACGTCTGTAAATTTAAAAAAAAAGTTACAGGAATTTAATTTTTTTTTAATTTGGTGCCACTGCTTTGTACGCTAAACCAAATCTGTTAAATATTACAGACAAATGTTATGTTTTCTTAGCCCATATATACTTTTCGTAGAAAAAGTTGCGTAGATCATTGCTATAAAAATTGGCTACCATAATAACGCACTTGTTGCGTACAAACTTTTTCTATACAGATGTTTTAGTTGCGCTTATCTCCGTGTCCGTGCGGGAAAGTCGATGACTTTCCAATACGGACTCGAGGGTCGACGGTTCGAGACTCACCGGCGGCGGATGATTTTTCAAATCATTGTCGTCGTTGAGATCGAGCTCAAGGTGGAGGGTAGGTTAGTTTGGATGAGCAAAAACGGTCAGCAATGGCCTAAGTGCCAGTAAGCATCTTACCTTTACCTTTTAGTTGCGCTTATATAGAACAACTGATAGTAATTAACGACGCACAATTTTAGCCTGGCTCTCGGCAAAGCATCTTGTGTAAGCAAAGAATATTAAAAACGCTTGGTAAAAGCTTTACAGCCGTATATATTTAAAGTCCTCACCGAGAATGGTTGGTCGTGATAACGAAACACTATGTCTAAGCCTAGACTATCTTATGTGAAGTTTTTGGCCATGTTATGTAATTTTTACCAAAATGTTGGTAGCTACTGATTAGTAACATATCTTGTCTATGTCAAATATTTAAAGTCTTACTTTGCTTATATTGTTTTATTTCTTACAGGTTATTTGGCATGAAACGTTGCGGCAGATGCCAGGCGACAATCCTGTCTTCTGAACTGGTGATGCGTGCCAGAGAGTTAGTGTTCCACGTGCACTGTTTCTCTTGTGCCGTTTGCAACTCACCGTTGACCAAAGGGGACCATTTCGGCATGCGTAACGGTGCCGTATTGTGTAGGCTGCACTTTGAGATGCCTCCCGTCATCACCCCTCCTGAGTCCATGTTCACACCGCCTGGAGGCGGCATGCCTCACTATCCGCCACCTTTTCCAAGCCCGGAGTTTCACCCGCACCCCCACCACCACCACACGCCTCCACAGCAAGCGGGTGGAGTCGAACCTACAGTCGGTAAAGTTCCTTTCTTCAATGGTGCACCCACCACGCCTAGGCAAAAGGGTAGACCAAGGAAGCGAAAACCTAAGGATCTCGAAGGAATGACTGCTAGTTTAGGTGAGTGATATCTAAAATTATTTCATTTCTTTCGTTGTACTTTTTTATAAGATGATGCCAATTGCGTCATTAGTCTATCTTGGTTTAGTTTTACAAAAAGAAATATCAAGTTCGTAGCATTTTTGGTTTTTAGGGCAAGAGTACCTTAATAATCAATGTACAACGTTTAATGTGAATACTGTTGTCCTACTGAACAGTCTCAAAATTTGTAAATTTTTGCAAAGTTTATACATATATTGGCAAAATAAAATGAAATGTCATGTAAAAAGTGATCTATCAACATAGAAGTTAAGGCACGTGAGGTCGCTAGAGTTATCCGCACCATTTACTAAAAAAACTGAATTGGGAATGTACAGCAAGAGAATTGTTTCATCATTTAAAAAAGAGCTAGCTTGACCTCAACGATTTTGTTAAGGTAGACAATCAGACTTTGCTGATTTAGATGGTCTAAACGTTTAAACTTCTAATAAAGCAAGTCAATTACCTCTGAAATTGGTCAATATGACGGATTATGACCAGTCGACAAGTCCATTCTTCCCATTTAATGAAAAAGTTAAATAGTTTGGTTCGTGGATGGATTCTTCTCATTTAATGAATAAAGTTAAATAATTCGGTTCGTGAGTGGCCTATGTTTTAAGCGAAAATGTTTTTTTCTCATCACTGATCAGCTATCGTTTAGCTAGTCAACAACATCGACCGTTTTTGTTTTACGTTACTACTGGTGACAAGCAATGGTGATTTCGCGTTGCCAACAAGAAGAGAAATGATAGACAACTACATAAACAGAAGCTGGTATCCATATACGTATTACGTATGCTAAAAATTGTGAACCTGGTGAAACAGAGAAGACATGGTCTACTATGAACTGCTTCGGATGGAGGTAACCATCATTTCTGAGAATATCGCCCAAAACTTCATCTCCTTAAAGTTTTCAATTTAAGAGAAACCGCATCATATAGTCATCTTAAAACATTTTAACAGCCGCCTTTATTGCACTAAAATAACAAAACTGACTATTTGGGGGTTAAGGGATTTTATACAGTACCTATATATTTTCTTAATTTTGCATTATTGCGGTTTGCTTAAACGCGTGTTCCAAATTCTTTTTCAGGTGGTGACAGTTTCTGCCACTGTATGTTGGGTATTTGTTAGTAGTCTTTTTTATGTAACGTTTATTTTCATAAGCTGTTCAAAGCTTCTGAATCTAACCTGTTGGAAAATGTCATTTAGGTATTGCCATTTATAATATGAGTTTGCCATCTTTTACGCTCCCTATTAAACAACCTTAAAAGAGTCTCCTTTAACAACGACACCACACTTTGAAATTAGGTCCATGACTCCAAATCACGGCATTTCTTCAGAGGCAGAATAAAAAGCTGTCAGCGGATTTTTCAGAAGACAATCGTTTCTAATGCAGGTCAATATATTTTTGATGAGCTCATTATATTGACCTTACTAAAAAATACATTTTAAAGTCAATAAAAGTCTGTAGGCAGCAAGTGCGTTATAGTAGCGAATTTTCATAAAAATATTTAAAATACGAAAATACTATTCACTGAGACAAAATAAGTCACTTAAACCTTAAAAAGATAAAAATGCGCTACTATAGCGCACTTGTTGCATCATCATCAGTTGTGAATAGTTCATTTATGTTGAATTTATTTTATTAACTAAAAAATTTAAGCTGCTACCACAAAATCATAAATAAACTCTTCAAATAAATTTTCTGAAAATATATAAGTCAAGTCAAAACAACAGGTAGTGAAACAGAAATGTAAGACCCACTTAACGAGACTTTTTGCAAGTTTTGTTTAAAAATCACGAGTTATGAGGCTTCAAATCGCAAGTTTGATACTTCTACAAGAAATGCCATAAGATTTTGAAAACATATTTTGGTATTTGACCACTTTTGATCTCCAGTGCGACTGAAATTTATTTTCTAAATGCTCATGACTTTTTTTCCTTATAAAGAGCTTAATTTTGGTACATGGTATTCGCTATATAAAAATAAATTGCGTACCAAACTTGGTTAAAATAACTTAGCTATTCTCGAAAACACAAAAAATGTCGGAAAGAAAACCCCAAAACTTCTTGGAAAAACTAGTCGGATTTTCCTACTTAACGAACTTATCCAAACGATTTACTAAAGGACTACGCGTGCCAGGGTGCCTCTAAGAGGTATTCACAACATCCTACCACAAATTCCTTAGATGAAAATAAGCAGATTTGATTCAACTTACCTTTATACAAAGTTGCTTGGTTTGGTGGCTAGATAGTCCTAAAGTTACTTAAGGCTAAATGCATTCTCACCACAATTAGAACCGTTGACCGGTTTCGCGCTAATTAGAGCTCGTCAGTACGGCATCATAATTGCAGCGAAAATACACCTATAAAGTAATACGGCTATGGTAGCCAGCCCTTCAACATTAAGTGAGATGTAAGACAGAAGCGCGTGCCGCCACCTCGTTGCGGAACCAAGTAGTATGCAGCTCCAAATAACACAGAATGTTAAAAATAGAGACTGTATACAACCAACGAACAATTTAGTAAATTGCCAGCCCTGGCCCATTTCTGCCCTTATATAGGAACAAAATATGTAAGGCTAGATGCATTCTCTCCACAAGTAAAACCGTAGACCGGTTTCGCTCTAACTAGAGCTGGTCAGTGCGGCATACTAATTGTAGCGAAAATACACCTATAAAGTTAAAAGTTTTACTACTTGGTTCCGCAACGAGGTGGCGACATGTGCTTCGTGTCTTCATCTCATTTAGTGTTGGAAGGCTGGCTACCATAGCCGTATTAGTTTATAGGTGTATTTTTGCTGCAATTAGTATGCTGTACTGACGAGCTCTAATTAGAGCGAAATTGGTCTACGGTTCTAATTGTGGTAGCCTTACATACTTTGTCCCTATATTGGGGTAGAAATGGGCCAGGGCTGACAATTTACTAAATTGTTGGTTTGTTGTACACAGTCTCTATTTTTGAACACTTTGTGTTGTTTGGAGCTGCCAAGACAACATACTACTTGGTTCCGAGGTAGCGGCACGTGCTTCGTGCTTTACATCTCACTTAGTGCCTGAAGTTACTATTTTGAATTCCCTTTTTGTTATAAATTTAACATGGCTTATACTATTTCGTGGCAATTTGGTATATAGAAATTGTTTCATGGGACGAAAAAATCCATGGAAAAAATTATAAAAACTTTCAAGCTTTGTGCGAAGCACTTCGATTTTTTTAGAAATTTGACCCACAAAAAGGAATCCTTAAACATGAATGTAAATAGATAACGATCACATAATAACTATTCAGAGTGTTCACCATTCACATGCATACAAAGATTTATTCCTTAGACGAAAATAAGCCGATTTGCGTCAAGTTACCTTAGTATAATTATGCTTAGTTTGGCCGCTAGACGGCCCTGAAAATACAATTTCTTTACAACTTTAGCGAATCGCTGAGGGTACACTTGTAGTGTACAATGTTACTCACTGCAGCGCGAACGATTTAAGAAAACATAATATATGATGTACTCTGTGTTTTACAGATCATTTACCAGAACCTCGCAAAGAATAGTAGACCACAGAGACTTATAATCTGCAGAGTGTTTTATTTAAGAAACGTTCGTTTATTCAAAGAAGATGGGCTTTTAGTTTCGGCACTAATAACTTGCTATTTGGGTTTATTTGCAATAGACTCTTATATTTAAAACTAAGTTATATTGCGGCCAAATCTTTTAACTACCACTCAAAATTATACAGAAAAGCAATCGAAATAAGTTATATAACGCAAACACTTGTGATTGTTATGACAAAATGTGCTTTCACTTGGCTAAAAGGTAAGATGCTTACTGGCAATTAGGCCAATCCAACTATCTAAGTTTATATAAAATTGAGTTATTCAAATTTGAAGGATTTAATAAAAATTCACTACCATAACGCACTTGCTGCATCCCGAACTTTTTTAATATGTGCTAGAAATTGCAAAACAATTAGAACAACTCAAAAATTATGAACGCTTTCCATTTTTTTCCTCACAAGCTTGTATCACCATTCGATAGAAAATGCAAAAATGCAACAGACAACACTTTTTTTATTTGCATAGAAAAACTTCGCTTATGGCAAGACCACGACATCGAAAAAACCTAGAAAAGAAAATACTTCAGTTGAGCGTTGAATAAGACCCCTAGCCCTAGAACCATATCCGAGGCCAAACTAAATTTTTATATCACCGTTTCTATGAAAATTCGCCGTCATACGGCACTTGCTGCGGTTAGGCTTTTTAGACTTCAAGGATAAGATTACAAATCTGAGGAAATTAACAAATGATATTGCTAAGGAACAATGGCAACCAAGAGCAAACCTAGAAAGCATTGGAAGAGCAGCGAGGAGAGTTTACAGACCTGACTCTCTCATAAACGCCCCCATAAAAACAGGTAGTTCCGAGTCAATTTCGGCACGATACCGTTTACCTGAGAAGACAGAAATATTCATTTAACACGGAGTAGATATTTGGAATTTTAAAATCTTACTTCCATTCTATATTTGGCAAAGTTAAGAACGTCAGCGAAATTGCAGTTATACATACAATAAAATAGTGTAAATCAATTTGTTAATTTGTCTAAACATTTATACCCTTCTTCTATAATAAGGTAAAGGTAAGATGCTTACTAGCGATTAGGCCATTGCTGACCCCTTTTGCTCATCTAAACTAACCTACCCTCCACCTTGAACTCGATCTCAACGACGACAGTGATTTGAAAAATCATCCGCCGTCGGTGAGTCTCGAACCGTCGACCACCGAGTCCGTATTGGAAAGCCACGGAGACGCTTTCACTTGGCTAACTCCCGGCGTATTGCAGGAAGCCTATCTATTTTAAGATTTGCTGATCTTAAGCAAATATTTATCGATTATTAATTTCACAAATGTATTACTTCATCAATTCTGTAAAACCACAATTTATGGATGCGTATTAACGTTATTATTCTCACGATGTTCGCACAAAGGAGGACAAAATAAATAATACAGTAATGTAATGACAGGTACAAAACGGATTATAGGTATACACAATGCCAGTTTTATTAATTACGTCGATTACTTTCATACGTTACTGCCATAAGTTGCAATTGTTGAAGCTTTACAATTGTATTCTTTATAGTTTAATAACCTCGTTGTGTCAACGATGCATTCATTCGGTAAAATATTGTGCTGCGATCTTGAATTATTGGCTAATAAGCCAATAACAGGATGCAAATATTTCATCTTACATTTCATTAAGCAGTCGTATGTTATGGTTATACAATGCGGTGATAAAATTCTGCAAAAAATTCACAACGTTGCTGGCAACTGTCTACTTTTAAATCCAGAAACAGGTACTTGTGAAAAAGGCATCTGTCAACCCAAAATAATCTTTTGACTGTACACCATTTTTGAGCTCTTATGTCATGATAATTTCGCACTGCATAAAATGGGCCGATTATGATGAAATTTGATGAGTACCGTCCTTGCGTAAATGGTTTGGACAAATTCGTTAGCCAGGAAAATGGAACCGGTTTTTCCGGCAAAATTTTGGTTTTCGTCCGGAAATTTTTTGTATCTCTGAAAATAATAAAGATATTGCAACAAAGTTCGCAGGTTTCTGTTATAAAACGTATACTACATTCAAAATTTAAATCTCCAAGTTAAAAGACCAAAAAGTTACAAGCAAGAACTAAATGTTACAAATGAACAAATATTGGGTGCCACTGTAGGTCAAAAGGCGGCACAACGCCAAGATATTAATATATATATATATATATATATATATATATATATATATATATATATATATATATATATATATAGGAAGAAAGAAAATTCACTAAAACTAGTCGGTAAATTTTAAAGTTGCAGCTTTTAATGGAGAATCAAAAGAGCTCCCCAAATCGGTGCCACTAAACCTTCACTATTTAAATTAATGGGGAGAAAGTTACGCACGCTAACGGTTGGATGCTATAAAGTCTGTTACGGGTCAAAAAATGTCCCCTCGCAACCAAAATCAATGTGTTTTAGGTGTGTTAGGGTTTTTCCAAATTCTCAGAAATTTTTGGGTAAACCCTGCCGCACCTTTTATAATAGACACCCTATATATATATATATATATATATATATATATATATATATATATATATATATATATATATATATATATATATATATATATATATATGTATATATATATATATATATATATATATATATATATATATATATATATATATATATATATACATATATATATATATATATATATATATATATATATATATATATATATATATATATATATATATATATATATATATATATATATATAGGGTGTCTATTATAAAAGGTGCGGCAGGGTTTACCCAAAAATTTCTGAGAATTTGGAAAAACCCTAAAACACATTGATTTTGGTTGCGAGGGGACATTTTTTGACCCGTAACAGACTTTATAGCATCCAACCGTTAGCGTGCGTAACTTTCTCCCCATTAATTTAAATAGTGAAGGTCTAGTGGCACCGATTTGGGGAGCTCTTTTGATTCTCCATTAAAAGCTGCAACTTTAAAATTTACCGACTAGTTTTAGTGAATTTTCTTAAAAAAAATTCACTAATGAGGAGATCCCGACTTTTGAATTTTGAAAAAATTTCTTCAAATGAGCGCTAATTAGGCCCCCCAGAAAACATATCCGGGGTCAGTTTCAATTTTTATATGTTTATATATATATATATATATATATATATATATATATATATATATATATATATATATATATATATATATATATATATATATATATATATATATATATATATATATATATATATATATATATGTATCACACCGATAACTCAAAAAATAATGGGCCGATTTTAATCAAATTTGGTGAAAAAATTCCTTTTGCAAATAGCTTGGATGAGTTCGTTAGTCAGGAAAATCTGCCGACGTTTTCCCGGAAAATTTTGTGTTTTCTTTCGAAAAAAATTTATATCTCCGGAATTAACAAAGTAAGGGCAACCAAATTTGGTACGCAGGTTTACATCCTTATAGGTAAGTCACCTACCAAAATTTAGCTACTTAGGTCAAAAGACAAAAAAGTTATAGGCATTTAAAAATAAATAAATTGGGGTTTTCCTCAAAACGTCAAAGTGGCGATTTAAAATGTCAAAATTGGCAACATTTAGGCAAATAACTTAAATCTAATACGGGCTATAGAAATAAAATGTCTCAAGAAGGATGTTTTACAAACCCTAAAATCTTAGTTTCAACCGTCATAGTCCTTCATTTTACTAAAATATTTGCAGAAAATGCATTTCAGAGACCCTTTCTCTGATGCTTGGCAGTAGCCTTAGCTATAGAGTTTATCATTTAATGGTATATAATTTTTGTCGAATTTTCGTAAAAAATTAATAAAGCTCAATATATCCGTTATTATATAAGATATGAAGAAAATTTGTATATATTAATTATAGGGTGTCTTGAGCTACATCTTAAAATAATATTTCTGCAATCACAGGATGGCCCATAAGTCGTTGGTGATACAAATTTCCTTTTTTTAATCAAACACGCCTTATGTTATTGCATTTTCCATTGAAATATAATGCATATTTGTAAGAAAATAAATTCTGGACGCAGCAAGTGCGTTATGGTAGCGAATTTTGATCAAATGTTTCATATTTGAACAGCTCAATTTGCTATGAACCTATAAGGTTGACCAAGAAACGTGTTTTTCGGGAACATTTTAAGTTTACTTTTGGAAATTTTTGTACATTTTCACACAATAAAGATATTTTAACGGAACATGGCACATTGTTTTTACTATATAGGTTATACTGGTAACCAAATTTGATGCCTGCTTTCTTAAAAAAACCCACATATTTGTTATTAAAAAGATTTTTATGAAAATTCACTACCATAACGCACTTGCTGCGTCCAGAATTTTTTTAGATTGGGTAGTTACAAAACTTCAAAATAAAATAAGTTTTGTAAAAAATTGTATTGAAATAACTCATACTAGAATTAAAAAAAAAACGGAAAGCACGACAAAAACTATCAAAAACTTACCTACGGCTTATCATTCTTTTTACTTTTTCTACCAAAACCCAAGGTTAAAAAAATTACTTTTTGATCCTCAGAGATTTTATAATTTTTCAAAAACTAATCGATGACTCAAACACGAAGTAAATACTACTATTTGAGATTTTTTATCTTGAAGCTTTGGAAGCAAATATCTAAAAATCTTGGCAGTAAATTTTCATAGAAAATTATTTTATGGTTTATCTTTCTGACTCAGAAAATTATCTATTACACATGCTCTACTGCATCTAATATAATAATTCTACAAACTGTCAAGCATTAACCTAATACCTAATGTCTAAGCTCACAAGTCTAGAAATGTTTCTAAAGTAGAATGGCTTATTATTTACTATTTCTAACGGTAACTTTTAATACAGAGATTATTACCAAAAGTGCAACGTGCAGTCTTGTTTACATTTTAATTTACACGAGTGCTTTATTGTCTGCGTTTTGTGATCAGCTCTATAGATACGTTAAGGCAAGCCACCCTTTAAACATTAGAACAAATACCTTTATATATATATATATATATATATATATATATATATATATATATATATATATATATATATATATATATTTGTGTGTGCGTGGGGGTGGTTGGGTGTCTGTGTGTGACCAAAGAACTACAGTATGCGTTGACCACGAACCCACCCCATCAATGGAATTCCAGAATTTCAGTGCCCAAGGGAATATATTTGAACAGCTTACATTTAAAGTTCATGAATCAAATCTTTAAACAATAAGCAGACTTTGATTCCAGCCATAAAATTACAGGGTAAATGTACCCTGTAACACAGAAGACTGGCCACCGGAAAAAACCTACAACGTGCTAAATTGGTATCAGCAACATGTACCATTTAAAACTACAGTTTCAATGACTTACACAGGCACATGGTTTTTCTTTATTCCACTGGAAGACAAGGTTGTTTATATGTTTTCCAACAGTAATTGTTTCCAAGAGTAACTAATTTTATTTATTTATAGACAGTGGAATCGACCACGATAAATAATGAGAGAATAAATCAAAAATTTGTTCATAAGTGGTGGAATTTCAAGTTTTCCTTATCTCTTGACAAAACCGGCAGATAAAAATACGAGGAAATAAAATCGGATAAATTTAAAAAAGGCTCTAGAGGGCGACACGATACAGTGACATTGGTTTGTTATCAAAATATAAAACAGTAAATAAACAAGAATGGATTTTCAAATATTGAAAATACTACTCTTCCCACTTGTAAACGAACGATGGTTTTTTAAGTGCAAGTAATTTTGTGTTATGTGTTGTTGTTTATGTGTCCAGTACTTCAGCGAAGGTTTGATGAAAGTTATAGTTAATATCCTTTTTATGTCTAGTTGAAGTATCTTTATACAGTGTGATCACACCGTAGCAGTAGCTTGTGTACAAATTTATTGAAAAAATATTAAATAATCTACCTGTAGCAGATTCAAGGAGAGGTAAATCGTTTTATGAAGAATATTTTGTGAAAGGTATTTTTACAATCACGAATTAAAATAAAAAATACCAACCCGAATCTGATATTCGGTGTTTTAAAGAACTATGACGTTTGTTTGTAAATGTACGTCTTTAGAGAAATAGCCCATTCGTCGAATTGAAAGATATTTGTTCGTCGATATGCGACCATAAAACGATTTAACGACCATTGTGGGAAGATTTTACTGAAACCGAACGCAGTGTTTAATTGTTGATTTTTGTTGATCGAGTCCCCAGATAGAAATGATATGTGAATAATTGAAACGTTTCGAGCTTTTATATGGGTTTATTCGGCTTGTAATGCTCCAAAGTCGAGCAGTGCCGAGATAAATATACAAGTTTATTTCAGGAACGAGGTTTTATCATTTTATCATCGCAATGACAAAAAATTTTACTGCTTCTGTTAGAGCCATCAATAGTCGAAGACAGGTAATGGCAGAAGACGTTATCGTTTTGTTGGATATGTCGATGTTTGGTGGGTGTTTCTCAATGGCTTGTCGGTGCTTACTGACATAGCTACTGAAGAATTCTCTAGAGACGGCAACCTTATATGGATCCTCAATATTGTTAAATCGTGAATTAATTTCAATTATTACTTGCCGTTTAAATTAATTAATAGTCTTACGCTGAAAGTGTAAAAGTGCGAAAAGTAGTCAATTCTAATTCGAATTTAACAAAAATAGCATGTATAACCGAAAGGGGAAGAGTAGAGATATTAATGATGATTGGATGTGGCGACAGACTTCTAGTCATCAGAGAGCATGCGAGTTATTTAATCCACAACATCCTGATACACCGCCAATTGCAAGATATACAGTAAGTAAGTTGGTTGCCAAATTCACAGAAATAGGATCCCTAAAAAAGTTTGCCTCGACAAGGTCGACCTCGAGTAAGTGAAGAAGTCAGATTGGACATATTGCTTAAATCTGCAGAAAATCCTCACCATTCTACAAAGCAACAAGCCCTCAATAACAACGTGGACCAGTCGTTAGTGGTAATATTATTCAAAAAAGAGAAGTATCATCCTTACAAAGTGCAATTGATACAAAAGTTAAGCGATGGTGATTCAGACCGCCGTTTGCAGTTTTCTAAACAATTAATGTTACGCTGTGATGAAGATTCAAGTTTTCTTAATAACATTATCTTTTCTGATGAAGCCACTTTTTAGCCGAATGGGGCAGTAAATCGTCACTACTCAAGATATTGGTCACGGGAAAATCCTCCTTGAACTCAAGACTCCCACAGTCACCCTCATAGCAAAGTAAATGGGAATAATCGAACAGCGTTTCATAGTGCCTCACGTTTTGAAGGAAATATTACAGCTGCACGTTACCCAAATTTCTTCGATTGGATTCAGGGCCAGCTCTGGCAGTAATTTTTCCAAATAATCACAAGGCAGATGTGCCCCATCAAGATATTGAACTTAAGCAAGACGGGCTCCTCCTCACTTTGGTGTAGACGTCCATCAATATCTAAATGCCACACTTCCTGAAAGATGGATAAGGCGTCGGGGAGCAATTGAGTGGCCACCGCGTTCCCCAGATTTGACTCCCTTGGATTTTTTCTGTAAGGTTATTTAAAATCGACAGCCTATTTCAACAGACCAAATAATTTAGAGGAGCTACAACAAAGGATTCGCGCTGAAGTAGACCAAATTATTCCTGACACTTTTGAGCGCAGTGTACGAAATGTTTACACTCGTATCGGTCAATGCCAAATGGTAGGTGGAGAAAAATTTGAACATATGCGCTAAATTTTGTTTGTTTTTCTTAGATCGATAATCTTTTCCATTAAACTTACGTTTCCACATTTAAAGTAGATAATGCCACGTGTCACAAAAATTGTTATGTAAGGTGCCATTTTTTTTTTCATCATGATTTAAGTAGTAAGCAGGTCTGTAAAAAAACAGCAAAAGAATATGGCTGTCATTTAAAAAAACTCATCATGACGTCACCATTTACAAATACGTGACGTCATAAATGTAATTTTTACGTCGTAAGTTGGCAATTGAAAAGATAAAATTGCGAGCGTATTTCTTGAAAAAATTAAATAACTCATTTATGAATTATTTTCTACACTTTATCATCACACACACGCGCGCGCACAATATATATATATATATATATATATATATATATATATATATATATATATATATATATATATATATATATATATATATAGGGTGGCACATTGAAAACGAAACAGACCGATTTGCGTACAGATAATTTTTTTTTTAATAAATGCTGAAACAAGTCAATTTTAATATTGAGGGGGACATGTTTTGACATGGGTCGAGTGTTACATCATTTGAAAGCTCTTTCTTTTCTAAATTCAGCACACTCATTTTTTTGGAAGTCTTATTAACTCGTTTAAAAATTATTAACAGTTGAAGATGCAAAAACGCATTTCACTCATATAAGAAATGTGCTGATAGTCAATGTTTTGTTGATTTGTAAACAAACAATTGACTATCAGAACATTTCTTATCGGAATGAGAGAAATGCGGTTTATTATTTCAGTTTATCGGTCGGTTTGATACTTGATAGTACTACCGAAAATTAATTTCACAATGGTGTATTCTATAGAATAAAGAGTTGAAATAATTACTCTTTAAAAAAAAACGATGACTGTGCCAACCGTACCGCAAATTTGTTTAATGAACGACATCCGAACAGACATGTTAACAGAAAATATATTTTGGAGTTAGTTGCAAAGTTTCGACAAAGTGGTTCAGTAACCAACAAAAAAACGGGATCCTAAACGTGAATTTCCGGTTAGAAATGAGACTACTGAGATTGAAGTTTTAGGACAAATTGCTGCAGACCCAACTTTGAGCACGAGAAAATTGGCCACTGTTTCAAACATCAAAAGAAGAACTATTCAGCGAATATTGAAGCATCATAAATTTTACCCGTATAAAATTCATCTTGTACAACAACTGAATTAAGATGATTTTGATCGGCGGCCGGAGTTTTGTGAAGTTATGACTGCACGAATAGCTGATAACGGTAACTTTCTGTTCAATATCTGTTTTTCAGACGAGTGTACGTTTTTATTAAACTCTACAGTCAATCGTCATAATTGTCGTTATTGGGCAGTAGTAATCCAAGAAATTTTCACGACGTCCACACTCAAACTCCACAGAAATAAAATGTCTGAACTGGCATTTTTGGGGACCGTTTAATCGGACCAATTTTTCTTGATGGCAATTTGAGTGGCGAAACGTATTTAGAGTTACTAGAAGATATCGTTTACCCTCTACTAATTGACATTGTTGAAAATGATGATCGCTATCAAGAAAACCAATTAGTGTTTCAACAAGATAGGGAGTTTTTGAACAGAGAGTTTCCAGAGCAATGGATTGGGCGTAGAGGTGCTATTGAGTGCCCCCCTAGATCACCGAATTTAACTCTTTTAGACTTCTTTCTATGGGGCTATTTAAAGAGTAGAATTTTCGCAACAGAACCGGAGTCTGGAAGAATAACGACGACGCATTGTTGAAGAATGCCGTCTAATAACTTCACAAATGCTCCAGAATGTCAGAGCTCGTTTTGAACAAAATTTGTACTCTTGTATGGAAGCTGGTGGTCAACAATTTGAACACTTACTTGACTGATTAAACATTTTTGAACGTTTGGTTTAGTTTTTAGTGAATTTTCTTAGAAAAAATTCACTAATGAGGAGATCTCGACTTTTGAATTTTGAAAAAATTTCTTCAAATGAGCGCGATCTAGGACCCCTAGAACCCATATCCGGGGTCAGTTTCAATTTTTATATGTTTATACATATATATATATATATATATATATATATATATATATATATATATATATATATATATATATATATATATATATATATATATATATATATATATATGTATCACACCGATAACTCAAAAAATAATGGGCCGATTTTGATAAAATTTGGTATATACCTTTCTTTTGTAAATGGCTTGGATAAGTTCGTTAGCCAGGAAAATCGAACGAGGTTTTTCGGAAAAATTTTGAGTTTTCATTCGAAAAAAATTCTTATCTCAAAAAGTAATAAGCCGATTTTAATAAAATTTGGCATGTACCTTTCTTTTGTAAATGGCTTTGACAAGTTTGTTAGTCAAGAAAATCGGACGAGGTTTTCCGGGAAAATTTTGAGTTTTCATTCGAAAAAAATTTTTATCTCAAAGAATAATAGGCCGATTTTGATAAAAATTGGCACGTACCTTCCTTTTATAAATGACTTTGATAAGTTCGTTAATCAAAAAAATCGGACGAGGTTTTCCGGAAAAATTTTGAGTTTTAATTTGAAAAAAAATTTTATCTTAAAAAATAAGAAATCTATGATAACCAAATTTGGTAGGTAGGTTTACGATATAAAAAGTAAACTATACACTAAAATTTAGATTTCTATGTTACAAGAAAAAAAAGTTATAATAAAATATTTTGTGCCAGATCATTTCTATGAAAATTCACTACCATAACGCACTTGCTGCGTCCAGGCTTTTTTAGTTTTTTTTTCAACGAAAAATTGACTAACTAGTGCATTTCTTATCACAATGAGTGATAAAACAACAAAAAAATTATTGTGCTGAGTTCAGAAAAGAAAGAGCTTTCAAATTGTGTAACACTCGACCCATGTTCCCTATTAAATAATTAATATAAGGGTTGTTATCACCACCCTTAAGGGGTTGATGTGACAAAGTTGAGTTTTATGTCAAAACATGTCCCCCTCAATATTAAGATTGACGTGTTTCAGCGTTTCTTAAAAAAAATTCTCTGGACGCAAATCGGTCTTCTTAGTTTTCAATGCGCCAGCCTGTATATATATATATATATATATATATATATATATATATATATATATATATATATATATATATATATATATATATATATATATATATATATATACAACTAGCCCTCAATAACAACGTGGACCAGTCGTTAGTGGTAATATTATTCAAAGAAGAGAAGTATCATCCTTACAAAGTGCAATTGATACAAAAGTTAAACGATGATGATTCAGACCGCCGTTTGCAGTTTTCTAAACAATTAATGTTACGCTGTGATGAAGATTCCAATTTTCTTAATAACATTATCTTTTCTGATGAAGCCACTTCTTAGCCGAATGGGAGAGTAAATCGTCACAACTCAAGATATTGGTCACGGGAAAATCCTCCTTGGACTCAAGACTCCCACAGTCAACCTCATAGCAAAGTAAATGGGAATAATCGAACAGCGTTTCATAGTGCCTCACGTTTTGAAGGAAATATTACAGCTGCACGTTACCCAAATTTCTTCGATTGGATTCAGGGCCAGCTCTGGCAGTAATTTTTCCAAATAATCACAAGGCAGATGTGCCCCATCAAGATATTGAACTTAAGCAAGACGGGCTCCTCCTCACTTTGGTGTAGACGTTCATCAATATCTAGATGCCACACTTCCTGAAAGATGGATAAGGCGTCGGGGAGCAATTGAGTGGCCACCGCGTTCCCCAGATTTGACTCACTTGGATTTTTTTCTGTAAGGTTATTTAAAATCGACAGTTTGTTTCAACAGACCAAATAATTTAGAGGAGCTACAGCAAATGATTCGCGCTGAAGTAGAGCAAATTATTCCTGACACTTTTGAGCGCAGTGTACAAAATGTTTACACTCGTATCGGTCAATGCCAAATGGTAGGTGGAGAAAAATTTGAACATTTGCGCTAAATTTTGTTTTTCTTAGATCGATAATATTTTCCATTAAACTTACGTTTCCACATTTAAAATCAATAATGCCACTTTTCACAAACATTGTTATGTAAGGTGCCATTTTTTTTAATCATGATTTAAGTAGTAAGCCGGTCTGTAAAAAAAACAGCAAAAAAATATGGCTGTCATTTAAAAAAACTTTTGATGACGTCACCATTTACAAATACTTGACGTCATAAATGTAATTTTTACGTCGTAAGTTGGCAATTGAAAAGATAAAATTGCGAGCGTATTTCTTGAAAAAATTAAATAACTCATTTATGAATTATTTTCTACACTTTATCATCACACACACACACGCGCGCGCACTATATATATATATATATATATATATATATATATATATATATATATATATATATATATATATATATATATATATATATATATATATATATGTATGTATGTAAACATGTCCCCCTCAATATTAAAATTGACTTGTTTCAGCGTTTATTTACAAAAAATTCTCTGGACGCAACTCGGTCTGTTTCGTTTTCAAGAATATATACATATATATATATATATATATATATATATATATATATATATATATATATATATATATAGGGTGGCACATTGAAAACGAAACAGACCGATTTGCGTCCAGATAATTTTTTTTAATAAACGCTGAAACAAGTCAATTTTAATAGTGAGGGGGACATGTTTTGACATGGGTCGAGTGTTACATCATTTGAAAGCTCTTTCTTTTCTAAATTCAGCACACTCATTTTTTTGGAAGTCTTATTAACTCGTTTAAAAATTATTAACAGTTGAAGATGCAAAAACGCATTTCACACATTCCGATAAGAAATGTGCTGATAGTCAATGTTTTGTTGATTTGTAAACAAACAATTGACTATCAGAACATTTCTTATCGGAATGAGAGAAATGCGGTTTATTATTTCAGTTTATCGGTCGGTTTGATACTTGATAGTACTACCGAAAATTAATTTCACAATGGTGTATTCTATAGAAGAAAGAGTTGAAACAATTACTCTTTTTTTCAAGAACGATGACTGTGCCAACCGTACCGCAAATTTGTTTAATGAACGACATCCGAACAGACATGTTAACAGAAAATACATTTTGGAGTTAGTTGCAAAGTTTCGACAAAGTGGTTCAGTATCCAACAAAAAAACGGGATCCTGATCGTGAATTTCCGGTTAGAAATGAGACTAGGGAGATTGAAGTTTTAGGACAAATTGCTGCAGACCCTACTTTGAGCAGGATAAAAGTGGCCACTGTTTCAAATATCAAAAGAAGAACTATTCAGCGAATATTGAAGCATCATAAATTTCACCCGTATAAAATTCATCTTGTACAACAACTAAATGAAGATGATTTTGATCAGCGGCTGGAGTTTTTTGCAGTTACGACTGCACGAATAGCTGATAACAGGAACTTTTTGTTGAATATCTGTTTTTCAGACGAGTGTACGTTGTTATTAAACTCTACAGTCAATCGTCATAATTGTCGTTATTGGGCAGATAATAGTCCAAGAAATTGTCACGAAGTCCACACTCAAACTCCACAGAAATTTAATGTCTGGACTGGCATTTTTGGAGACCGTTTAATCGGACCAATTTTTCTTGATGGAAATTTGAGTGGCGAAATGTATTTGGAGTTACTAGAAGATATCGTTTACCCTCTGCTAATTGACATTGTTGAAAATGATGATCGCTATCAAGAAAATAAATTAGTGTTTCGACGAGATGGAGCTCCTCCGCATTTTTTACAACGTGTTAGGGAGTTTTTGAACAGAGAGTTTCCAGGACAATGAATTGGGCGTAGAGGTGCTATTGAGTGGCCCTCTAAATCACCGGATTTAACTCCTTTAGACTTTTTTCGATTGGGTCATTTAAAGAGTCTAATTTTTTCAACAGAACCGGGGTCTCTGGAAGAATTACGACGACGCATTGTTGAAGAATTCCGTCTAATAACTCCACAAATCCTCCAGAATGTCAGAGCTCGTTTTGAACAAAATTTGTACTTTTGTATGGAAGCTGGTGGTCAACAATTTGAACACTTACTTGACTGAATAAACATTTTTGAACGTTTGGTTTTGTTTTTTTAGTTTTTTTTTTAACGAAAAATTGACTAATTAGTGCATTTCTTATCACAATGAATGAAATACGTTCTTGCAACTCCAGATGACAATAATTTTTAAACGAGTTGATAAAACATCCAAAAAAATTAGTGTGCTGAGTTCAGAAAAGAAAGAGCTTTCAAATGGTGTAACACTCGACCCATGTTTCCTATTTAAAATATAAGGGTTGTTATCACCACCCTTAAGGGGTTGATGTGACAAAGTTGAGTTTTATGTCAAAACATGACTCCCTCAATATTAAAATTTACTTTTTAGTGTTTCTTAAAAAAAAATTCTCTGGACGCAAATCGGTCTTCTTAGTTTTCAATGCGCCACCCTATATATATATATATATATATATATATATATATATATATATATATATATATATATGTATGTATGTATAATAATTGAGACGGACACCAGATATGGGTTCTAGGGGTCCTAGGTCGCGCTCATTTTCTTTCAAATTTTTTTTTCTATGAAAATTTACCAAGAGGGTTATCGATGGTTACGGATGGCGTCATGGATAAACAGACATTTCACGAAACGAACGTTTAAAAATAAAAATGACCTGTTTTATGATTTTTGTCCAAAGTCGCCGATTTATGAAATAATGTATCTATTCCCTTTAGCTTCCACCATCCTGTGTAATAATATTTTACAACATCGTAATCAGTAAATGGATTACAGAATATAAATAGGTGACTGTACATGTTATAAGGTTTTACTACGTCCATAAATATAATAAAGGCTATTTAGTTTATGCAAATCGCCACTTATATTGTATTATCTATCTACATTTAAATAGCTAATTACATTTTTTTACTTTGCTCAATATAACTACATCGCAAAGAGTTCACTGAACATTTGATTGTATCGAGCGTAGCAAATTGCTTTTGCCAGATGTTATAATTTTATTTATTATATGAACTCTAATTTTCCTTTAAGGTATAAGAGATACAAAGTGGCAGAACGGTTCACATAAATTGGATTTTTATTTGTCTTTAATATTTGAACCAAGAAAGTTAGTGCGAATTCGTGGTAGTTTTGGCAATATTTTGTTTTCTAGATGTGATATTTGCTTCAGAATCTTCGTATTAGTAATTTTGCACCCGCCAGACCGTCAGAAATAAATAACTGTCACAAAGTTACAGATTGAAACTTCCCAAAATTGTTTATTTAAAATAATTTTAGCAAACATTTTAATTAAGTTGAGAAAAATACCCGTTGGGACAGAAACTTAAGACTTCGTGAAACATATTTCATGCAATACTTGTTTCTTACAATCTACAGTTGATCCAAAATATTTGTTAAAATATCGCCCATTTCGGCATTTACTTGTCAAAAATAAACATTGCTTCTTGGCTTGTGATTGGTCAAAACTAACCGAGCCGCCGACTATTTTAGAGAAGTTAATTCATGGGCGTTTTCACCCTGCAAAACATTGTTTATAAGAACTCCAAACTCCGTAATTGACTTAATTTTCTATGTGCATGAGTTTGTATTGAGGCCACATGTGTATCAAATTTCGTCAAAATACCTGTATTTTTTTTCGGCGATATACATATTTTTTGAAAAATCTTGATGTTTTTTGCACCAAATCGATCCGATTCGGCTGGTTAACGAACTCGTCAAAGAGATTTACGGAAGAAACGTTCTTACCAAGTTTGATCAGTCGGTTGATTATTTTTTAAGTTGTCGCTATTTGTTTTGACATTTGATTTCTTCGTGATATTTGTCTCGTGTTTGATATTTTTACTGAATTTTTATTTAAAAAAATTCACTAGTGGAGAGGTATCGATGGTGAGACTTTGCAAAAATTTTTTGAAATGAGCGCGAACTAGGACCTCTAGAACCCATATCCGGGGTCAGTTTCAATTTTTATATGTTTATATATATATATATATATATATATATATATATATATATATATATATATATATATATATATATATATATATATATATATATATACATACATATATATATATATATATATATATATATATATATATATATATATATATATATATATATATATATATATATATATATATATATATGTATATGTATATGTATATGTCTGATAACTCAAAAAATAATTACCCGATTTCAATGAAACTCGGCAAGTGCCTTTCTTTTATTAATGGCTTGAATGAGATCGTTAGGCAGGAAAATCGGATGAGGTTTTTCGGGAAAATTTCGAGTTTTCTTTCAAAAAAAATTTTTTCTCCGAAAATAACCAAGCTCTTTTAATTGTGTTTTGTGTGTGTGTTTTGTTTCTTGACGATAGCTGCTGGCTTATTCCACATTCTCTCGCAATATGTCTTGTGGATAAGTTGAAATTTATATTGAGTTGAGCAAATTTTCAGTGCTTAGATACACATAAGAAATATTCTAATAGCCCACTCAACGTGAATGTGTGTGTGTGTTTTGTTTCTTTAACGTCGGCCTATTTCCGCGACTATGGCCAATCACCGACGTCAGGCAGCAGTTTCACCTCACTATCCCGGAAATTTTGCCGAACCCCTGCCTTTCTGTAAGGAGGGTAGGGATCTCTAACGTGCCCAACATCGCATGGACACGGGACCGACGGCTTTACGCCCCCTACGAAGGGCGGAACGTGCAGACATGCAACTTGCTCAAATACAATGCCAGAACCTCGGTTGATCTTAATGTTACAGTTTGTACTGAAAAAGTGAAAGGAGTACGCTGAGATTGAACCCAGTACCCTTCGGTTCAGAGGCACACGTTCTTACCCCTGAACCACCGAGGTTCTACTGTTTTAATTAAATTTACTATATATGTTGCCTTAGGAGAGACCTTACTACGTACCAAAATTAAACTTTCTAAGTTCATAGAAAATTGGGTTATTCAAAGTTTAATTTTTTTTCGAATAAATTTTTTTTCTCCGAAAATTACCAAGTTATTTTAATGAAATTTTGTCGATATTTTGCCCTAACAAAGACCTTACTACGTACCGAAATTAAACTTTCTAAGTTTATAAAAAATTGAGTTATTCAAATTTGAAGCATTTAATAAAAATTCACTACCATAACGCACTTGCTGCGCCCGAGATTTTTCAAATATCATTTTGAAGCGTTTTCCAATTTATTTCTGCTGCATACTCTTTTTAATGGCTGAATTAACCAATCAAGAAGTGGTTGAAATTTATTTTATGTACGTTGTAGCAAATGGAAATGCGCGAAAGGCAAAAGGTTAATATGCAGAACGTTTTCCTAAAAGACGAATACTATGTTCAGAAACATTTACAAGAGCGCATCTGAGGTTGGTGTAAACAGGTAGCTTTGCAAAAAGCAAAGTAGGCGGCCGACCATTTATAGTTAGAAGACCGCAACTTGAGGAGGATGTTTAGAGCATGGTGGAAGAATCAGGCGCGGGCACGAGGAATGTCGGAAATGAGTTGAATGTGAGTCACAAAACAGTTTGGAGTATCTTAAAGGACTATTAACTTTATCCTTATTATTTACAAAGAGTGCAAGCTTTTTTGCCTCTAGACTTTCCAACTCAAATTAATTTTTGTAATAGGTTTCGGGAAAATTTTCCGAAAGAAATCTGATTTATGGATAAAGCGAGTTACAATTTTTCATAATATCCATATTTGGGCTGAAGATAATCCTTGTGGTATCATTGAGGGACATCACCAGCATACATTTTCATTTAAAATTTGGGTAGAGATTATTAAAGATAGCTTAGTTGCACCGATTTCTTTCCAAATCGACCTACTGGTGATGTTTGTTACAATTTTCTGGGAGATGAATTGCTAACATTGATGGAAGCAATGCCATTAAGAACGAGAGTTTTAATTTGGTCTATGGATGACGGCGGCCCCTCACTTTGAAGTAGTTATTACAAATTTGGATCAAAAATACCCCGATCATTAGATAGATAGAGGTGGACCTCACCCATGGCCACCCCGTTTGCCGGATATTTATCCTTTAGACTTTTATTTCTGAGGTCATCTTAAACAAGCTGTTCATACTACTTCTAATGAATTTGCCGATCTTCAGCTGCGTGTTATTAACGGTTTTAATACAATTCGCGCCAGTCACGAAATTTTCCAACGGTTAAGAAACAATTTTGCACGTCGAGTAGATCTTCAGCAGTTTAATTTGCCTTTTTTCATGTGAGTTCATTATTCAGAATGTTAAAGTAATTTTTCAAAATAATTATTATAGCTGTACCAATTAGGCAATTCATAAAAAAAATTCGGGACGCAGCAAGTGCGTTATAGTAACGAATTTTCGTAAGAATTGTACACTATTTTTATACAGAATATGAGTAAAGTTAATACTTTAAATTTACACAGACCTTGAACGTCGATTTTAGAGGTCCTAGTACGCACATATTTGAAGAATTCTTTCGAAAGTGTTATCGTCGATATCTCTCTATTATCAAAAAAAATCTTGCGGCATAACTCCTTTTGAGAAAAGTGCCCAAAACTTAATTTTCTATGAAGCTAAAGAACTCAATTTTTCTATATCTGTAGATAGTGTAAGTCTCTTTAGAAGAAACTTGTGTTACATATTTCATTAAAGTTATACACAAGATTTCCAGAAGAAAACTTAATTCATATTTAGAAAAGTAAAGTATCTGCCAAATTATAAACGTAGCAGTTATTTTTCCTTATTAATCGCCCGTATGGGGAACGGTCGACTTAACCGCAACTACATATTAACGCGATTATAATAGAATATGGCCTAAAACAGTTGTACATAGCTTAATAAAATTAAACAATGTGTTATATTTCGTTTTTGATAACCTTTCAATGATAAACGCAATTAAAATGTTTTGATTTGCAACGAAAACGTATATTTTTGCACCTGAGATTATGACGGTGACGGATTAGGCGGTGTTGTCAGGTCCAGAAGGTCAGGTCGGCAGGATTGTATGTAAAAAGCATTTTAGATCTTTTATTTAGTTAAAGCGGCAAAATACTCTTGGGATTAAGTATTAAATGTGTCAACTCTGCTGAAAATTGGCAGTTCGAAACGTTTTGGTCAATATTATATATATATATATATATATATATATATATATATATATATATATATATATATATATATATATATATATATATATATATATATATATATAATATTATATATATAGTATAGAGGGGGACATGTCTTGACATAAAACTCAACTTTGTCACATCAACACCTTAAGGGTGGTGACAACAACCCTTATATTTTAATAAGGGAACATGGGTCGAGTGTTACATCATTTGAAAGCTCTTTCTTTTCTGAATTCAGCACGCTATTTTCTTTTGGAAGTTTTATAAACTCGTTTAAAAATTAATCACAGTTGAATATGCAAAAACGCATTTCACTCATTCCGATAAGAAATGTGCTGATAGTCGATGTTTTGTTGGTTTGTAAACAAAAAATTGACTATCAGAACATTTCTTATCGAAATGAGAGAAATGCGGTTTATTATTTCAGTTTATCGGTCGGTTTGATAATTGATAGTACTACCGAAAATTAATTTCACAATGGTATATTCTTTAGAAGAAAGAGTTAAAATATTTACACTTTTTTTCAAAAACGATGACTGTGCCAACCGTACCGCAAATTTGTTTAATGAACGACATCCGATCAGACATGTTAACAGAAAATACATTTTGGAGTTCGTTGCAAAGTTTCGACAAAATGGTTCAGTAGCCAACAAAAAACGGGATCCTGGACGTGAATTTCCGGTTAGAAAGAGACTACTGAGATTGGAGTTTTAGGACAAATTGCTGCAGACCTAACTTGGAGCACGAGAAAATTGGCCACTGTTTCAAAGATCAAAAGAAGAACTATTCAGCGAATATTGAAGCATCATAAATTTCACCCGTATAAAATTCATCTTGTACAACAACCGGATGAAGAGGATTTTGATCGGCGGCTGATGTTTTGTGAAGTTATGACTGATAACGGGAACTTCCTGTCCAATATCTGTTTTTTAGACGAGTGTACGTTTTTATTAAAGTCTACAGTCAATCGTCATACTTGTCTTTATTGGGCAGATAATAATCCAAGAAATTTTCACGAAGTCCACACTCAAACTCCACAGAAATTGAATGTCTGGACTTGCATTTTTGGAAACCGTTTAATCGGATCATTTTTCTTGATGGCAATTTGAGTCGCGAAACGTATTTGTAGTTACTAAAAGATATCCTTTATCCTCTACTAATTGACATTGTTGAAAATGCTGATCGCTATCAAGGAAATCAATTAGTGTTTCAACAAGATGGAGCTCCTACGCATTTTTCACAAGGTGTTAGGGAGTTTTTAAACAGAAAGTTTCCAGGACAGTGGCGTAGAGGTGCTATTGAGTGTCCCCCTAGATCACCGGATTTAACTTCTTTAGACTTCTTTCTATGGGGCAATTTAAAGAGTAGAATTTACGCAACAGAACCGGAGTCTCTGGAAGAATTACGACGACGCATTGTTGAAGAATGCCGTCTAATAACTCCACAAATGCTCCAGAATGTCAGAGCTTGTTTTGAACAAAATTTGTACTTTTGTATGGAAGCTGGAGGTCAACCATTTGAACACTTACTTAACTGAATTAACATTTTTGAACGTTGCGTTTTGTTTTTTAAATTTTTTAACGAAAAATTGACTAATTAGTGCATTTCTTATCACAATGAATGAAATACGTTCTTGCAACTCCAACTGTGAATAATTCTTAAACGAGTTAATAAAACTCCCAAAAAAATTAGTGTGCTGAATTCAGAAAAGAAAAAGCTTTGAAATGATGTAACACTCGACCCATGTTCCCTATTTAAAATGTAAGGGTTGTTAACACCATCCTTAAGTGGTTGATGTGACAAAGTTGAGTTTTATGTCAAGACATGTCCCCCTCTATACTAAATTGACGTGTTTCAGCGTTTCTTAAAAAAAATTCTGTTTCATTTTTAATGCGCCACCCTGTATATATATATATATATATATATATATATATATATATATATATATATATATATATATATATATATATATATATATATATATATATATATATATATAAATATATCTGTTTTCAAAAAGGAAGCAACATTCGAAAAACTTTCATACCACATTTTCGTGTAAAAATTAGGTGAGGATGCACTTCCTTTATTTTGTCAGGAGGGTTGGGAAACACGCTGTATATACGATTATGTAAAAAATTTAATGGATCCTAGATGTGTGCGCTATTGGCTCTAATTTGTTAAGCAGTTTCATCGTGATTGTCTATTAGTGAATTTTGCTAATGAAAATTCACTAATAACAGTAAAATATTGAATCAGCAGCAATACATGCGTATTATTGCGCAGGTTAACGAAGTGGTGGTAATCGCAAACAAAAAACTGAGAAGTCAATATGTCTGATATTAATCAAACCCACGGTAAATTACATCCTCAACAAGCTTTACAGATGATAAAAATCAGCGTAAGCAAAATATCAAATAATCCATCTGCTTTGTATACCCACTCGTGATAAAAATATAACCGTACGTTGTGGGAAAATCAAACCACTCCTGTTGTTATACCCTTTACCTAAAGTTTACAACGTCCCTACGGTCCTTTGTTGATATTCCTCTTTAACAAAGCCTCTCATGGCCCTTAACTTTATTATTAGGCCAGCATGTAATAGACTAAAGAGGTTATTGATGTTGTAAACTACAATCCATGCTTCTTTACTAGTGTGTTAGATGGAGTTTTCAATCATTCGCCGCTTTTTATTAGATTTTATTATCATGACATCAGCTAATAAAATGTTATTTGATTTAGCCGCACTTGTAACACCTATTATATGGTCAATAACAATATAAGTGAAATATCTATATTGTTTTTCTAGGTATTTCCGTGTTTTTTACAACTTTACGAAAAAGATATAAAATGTTAGACAAAGTATTTTTAACTAGCTTTTCGTACTACATCACCTGTCGTAAAATCGTTCGTTTAGCTAATAAAACTGTTTCAGGGTGTATAGTTAGCTGTCAGATATTTGTAGCGCTGGGTCATAACGAGTGAATCAGATGGTAGTAAACAAACGGATTAATTGTTCTCTTTTTATCACCTTGGAATATGAGAAGTGTGGTAAAGTGGCTATTTTAAAACCCTGAACAAAATAGAACTGTACCAGATAAAATAATTGATTGTAATACCCAAAAAAATAAGCGTTTTCTTTATTACTTGGCTTATTTTTGTACTGTCAGTGCATGCAGTTATACAAAAGATTCACAGAAGGAAACTTAATTCATATTTAAAAAAGTAAAGTATCTGCCAAATTATAAACGTAGCAGTTATTTTTTTTAAATTAATCGTCAGTATGATTTCGTTTTAGTCAACCTGATCAAACAGGTTTTTTCAATATTAACAATAACAAAATTATAATTTCAAACTCAAAGGTGACAAACTTATTCAGGCGCTTTAAACAAAAAGGAGATCTTGTTTAAAACGTAGGAAATCTGTCCACTATTGTTTCTCCAAATGTCAAAATAAAACATAAAAAAACATACATTCATCAAACTATATTCGATTGCGTAACCTTCTGCTTAGGAGGCAACCACGGTAACCCCTGCGCTATCTAGGCACGCGTCAACAAAGGTTTTATTTGCGTCATACCTTAGATCGGCTTCATGCCCGGGATATTATATTCAAAGTATACGTAATTAATTGCAGAATTAGTAGAATTACCATTAAAACATATCCCACGACTGTTACGTCCCTGTAATGACGCTGACTTTGTTATCGAAACGATATTCTTCTTCTTTAAGTGGTGTCTTCCCAGAATATTGGCCATCAGTCGCATGAGCTTCACTTTGTCCGCAACGCACCTAAACAGTGTCATGGTGTTTACTCCGTACAATTGGCGAATATTGTTGAGCCAAAATGTTTTTCGGCGACCAGGACCACGATTTCCTACTATTTTTCCCTGAATAGCTGAATATTGAGCAATTCATATTTCGGATTTCTCATTACGTGGGCAAAGTAGTCCAACTTTTTTCTTTTTATTGTATCAAGTACCTCTCTTTCTTTGTCCATACGCTGTAGAATCGCTTCATTCGTCACCCTGTCCATCTACGATATCCTCAGCATTCTTTGGTAAGCCCACATGTAGAAGACCTCAATTCTCTTGCACTCCGTTTCAGTGATGGTCCATGCTTCCATCCCATAGAAGAATATGCTAAGGACATATCAACGTAGTAAGCGTATTCTTAAGAGGATTCTTAGAGTTCTGTTGGTTAACATTTTTGCATGTTTTTAAATGATGTACTTGCTTGCTCTATTCTGCTTTTGATTTTTTGAGTTAAGTCCCGTCTTTTATTTTCACAACACCCAGATATTTGTATGTTTGTACTCTCTCCACTATTCTTTTTGTAGTCTCTTCATTATTCCTGCCTTTATGCTAATAGGTGTTAAGTTGTCAGCTATATTTTTGTTTTTGCTGACGACTATCTATTTGGTTTTCTTTATATTTAAGCGAGTTCCATTTGTTGGCTATGGTATGTAATCGCTGATAAGAGTGCCTATAAATCATCTTTATCTTTGGTTAGTAAAACCGTGGCGTGAGCATATCTTAAATTGTTGACGACAACTCCATTAGCAACTATACCGTTTGTCGTTTCTTCGACGGCTTCTCTGAAATTTTTTCTGCATATATATTAAACAACAAGAGGGAGAGCACAGAGCTATGTCGGACTCCTCTCAAAATTGGCACATCTTCAGATGTCTAGACATTAAATTTATTCTCAGCTATCTGATTCCAGTACAAGTTGGCTATTATCCTAATGTCTCGTCCGTCCAGGCCTATATCGTTCAATATAACGAAACCGGCATGTACATTTTACATCTCGACATCGTTGTATGAGAACCTGGATGCCAAACAACGCCTCCCTTGTACCGAAACCGCTTTTCAAACCGAATTGAGATTTACCAATGTTTTCCTCGCGTTTGATGTATATTCTGAAATGAACGATTTTCACCAACAACTTTAACACATGGCTCATTAACTTATCGTTGTGTAGTCTTTACAATACTTGCACTTAGCCTTCTTTGGTATAGCAAAGAAGGTTGACTTGAGCCAATCTTTAGGGATTACTCCGGTCTTGTATATGCAGTTAAGGAAGCTTAATAGAAACAATAGTCAGGTCTAAAAACTGTAGTGTGATGAATTGAGTTCGCCTGATTGTACTTATATTCTACAACTTCATAATATTGGTTACAACTACAAGGCATGCTTTTTCTGGGTGTGCTGTTCCCATACACATATTATTTCAAACGGGCTTTATGGTTACTCTTCCTTTTGAGCGTTCTCATTAACCAAAGGACACAAGGCTGGCCGCTCGGAATGTGTAACCCCGATCGACGTACAATAGTACCACATTTTTTAGATATTGGCTACATTTAGAGTTTGCACTGAAAATTCCTTAGGCCACTGCATTGTTCATAATGGTATTGTCTCTTAAATTAAGTTCAATAGCAAGTCACTTTCGGTGTTCATAGGAGGTGCCTTAACAGCAGAAAAAAGGCGTCTCCAATATTACACGGTGGCTAATATATAATACGTCAAATTACTCTAATTAGTAGATCCTGATAGATAAAGTGAATTGACCCGCAATCTCTCCTGATTTATCACCAATATAACATTGTGGACAACTCTTAACCCTATTTTGCCCCAAATTTTAGAGACTTTGGCTATAATAAGAGCTGTGTGCGGCAGTTTTGGAATTACTTATCCTAAGAATATATGGCGCATTTGATTCGATCCGTACCTGGCAGAGTTAGAGGGTTTTCGAATAATCATAAAAAACGTTTAAACTGTGAATAAAAGAACTTGAATCGACACTTTAAATATTACACCTTTGCTAAAACCAGTTGTTTCTGGTTGCATATTTTGTAATATTTTATAGTCAAATATCACAAAGACAGCTAAAATTTCCATATTTTACGCTAGCACCAGAGGATCGGTAACAACCTTACTGCCACAAGAACAATGTGTCCTTTATCTGCACCTTCCCAACGTGTTAAAGGCGTGCATTTTTCAGAGCGTTATCGTGAAAATCCACATTCTCCCAGTGAATAACGAGCTACTATTTTGCAATACAGTAAGGTGATAATTTAAGTGAATACAAATTTAAGGCGGGTTCTTGAGCTGGGTGGAACCAAACGTGGGTTCACAGCTACTGTTACTACGCTTGGTACTGTCCGATATTTCCAACAGATAGCGCACCCAGTTATCTATATAAATTATATATTGACACCAGTTGAATATATCGTGATCCCCTCGGAACTCTATAACACTAAATTAGAAGCACGATTTTCGTATAAATCTAACATCATGTATAATGTATAGAATTAATGGCCCTTTGTCTTGGTATTTCATTCTTGGCTTTTTATGCCTCGAGTCGCATCAAATTCTCAATGTTGCTTTAAGATTTTAATAATTGAATAGCTTACATAACTGATCACGACTCGCCGAGAATATTACTTTAATATGTTAGACATATAATTTATGATAAGATTAACATATTAATGTGATAGAGGCTGTAGTAGAGATATCCTTTAAAGCAAAAAATAAAATGAATCAATTTTTGTTAGCTTGTACCAGCAATGCTTGAAGTTTGCCAGAGGTTTACAAACTAAATTGTTTTCATTCAATACAAGTCGTACCAGATGGAATATACAGTGAGGACCTAAAGTAGCCCCCCCCCTCTAATTTCTGAACCGTCCGGTATATTGTGATGAAATTTGGAACGATAATATAAGAGCAAGGTCTGCATTTTTTGACATATAAATGACAGCTTTGGATGTCAAGGTGACAGCTGCGCTCGCTTTTGAAATACTTTTTTAAATGGAAACGGGGGTCGAGTGATACCTCATTTTGAAAGTCTTTTTATGCTCAGAATATTCTCCAGTTTTCAAAACATTTCGTTTGGTATTTTTCAAATAAGAATCAATAATATCGGTTTCTGCGTTATGAGATGTCATTATTTATTGTTCCTGTTTCCCCAGTAAACATGTACACATGTACACTACATAGATTATTGTAAATTATTTATGTTTCAAAATAAAACACAATTTAACAGTAAACAAATAACAACTAATTAACCCTAACTGGGAAAATTGAAAAACAATTCAAATAAAATCTAAAGGCACAAACTGTTGATGTGGTTACTTTAACAGATGTTGAAAATGACCACTGTGGACCTCCTGACAAATAAATATTCTACGGGTAAATTCTTCTCTGACATTATGAAGCGTCTGTGGCGTTATTCTTGAACAAACATCTGTAACTCGTTGTCTAAGTTCATCTAATAAACCGGGAGCCGTTTTATAAACCTCAGATTTAACGTATCCCCAAAGAAAAAAATCTAGAGGCGTGAGGTGTGGGGATCGAGCTGGCCATTCCGTAGGACCTCGACGACCAATCCACCTATTTTCATAACTCTCATCCAGCTAATTCCTGAAATTTCTAAAATAGTGAGGTGGGGCTCCGTCTTGTTGAAATATAACCTCTTGAAACTCATGTGGGTTTTGGGCAACAACATCATCAATAAGTGGAGTAATTGTATTTTGCAACATATCCAGATATCTGGGGCCATTAAGATTTTCTTCCTCAAAAATGGGACCTATGATGTGATTACCCAAAATTCCCGCCCAAACATTTATTTTCTGGGGGAACTGTGTGTGTCCCTCCCGGAAAACATGGGGGTTTTCGTCACTCCAGTACCTTCAGTTTTGGGTATTAACTTTACCATGTAAAAAAAGTACTCTCGTCACTGAAACATATATTCCGCAAGTAGTTATGATTCCCTACGATTCTTTCTGACATAATTTCGCAAAATTCGAGTCGTCTATCAGGATCGTCTTCTGTTATTTCGTGTATAATTTTCATTTTATATGGGTGAAACTTATGGCTTTTCAAAATTCTTTTAACAGAAGTACGCGACATATTATATGCCTCAGCAACGTGCTTCGTTGGCTGTTGGGGATTCACAATCATTTCAGCTAAGACCTGGACTTTTACATCTTCCACAATTTTAGGCCTCCCAGACCTTGGAGCGTCTTTCATCGTACCCATTTATTGAAATTTTGAAATTAGTTTTCGTAAAAATTTTCTCTAGATTTGGCGTTCCGGATAGCGTACATTGAACATACGAACAGCATCATGGTAATTTCGCTTAGCTTTGCCAAAAATAATAACCGCTTCAAATTTATCTTGTAAAGAACGAGCCATTTAAAAAAATTTCGAACTAATACATTCTGTCAACACTAAATTGAGATATTAAAAAACAGTATGACAGGAACAATCAATAATGACATGTAATAGGTAGAAAAGTGTAGAAAATGGAGAAACCACAGATGAACTAGATAGCCTCTGTGGTTCTCCAAACAACATGCAAATGTGTGCATAATTTGCTACTGATGAATAGTAGTAATCTTTTTTAGAAAAAGTGTGTTATAAACAAAGGTAGTCATAACGCAGAAACCGATATTATTGATTCTTATTTGGAAAATACTGAACCAAATGTTTTCAAAACTGGAGAATGTTCTGAGCATAAAAAGACCTTCAAAATGAGGTATCACTCGACCCCTATTTCCATTTTAAAAAATATTCCAAAAGTGCTCGCAGCTGTCACCTTGACATCTAAAGCTGTCATTTATATGTCAAAAAATGCAGACCTTGCTCATATATTATCATTCCAAATTTCATCACAATGTACTGGACGGTTGAGAAATTAGGTGTGGGGGGGGGGGACTTTAGGTCCGTTAAACTATACATTATGTGTTGTTGCCTTTACTTGGTAAAACCGTTTCATATTAAATATAGACGTAAAGACTATGTTTTCACAATCGTCAAGCAAGACGACTAGGTCTAAATTTAGTATACATACAGTTATATTTACTACATATACACTTGGAAGCTACTTCTCTGGCTTCACTGTTGGGGTTGGTTCCTGTCAGTGAAAGACATAGCCAGCGCGTAGGCTAACTGGAACAAGTGACCCTTCTGAATTCTAGATGTACTAGGATGTTCTTCAACCTATTTATAACTGGTTTCGCTGACTTTGACAGGATTCTCACACAGATAAAAATTGAATCAACACGAAATCATGACAACTACAAATAAATATCTGTTGCTTTGTTATGGTTTGATCAAAAAATTACTTAAAATTTAAAATTAAAATGAAACACAAATGACTGATGAGGTCTTCAAAATGTCTACGTGAGGTATGTCAATATTTACCATAAAGATAGAGTTAACCTATAACAGTAATAACTATAATAACAGTTACAACAATAAAATAACTAAACAACAACAGTAACAAAGCAGACTCTATACAATGCAAATATCGACATACATCAATTCATTTTCCCATTACAACTTTTTTGAAAAAATATTTTTTATTAGTTTGTTTGATTTAGTTAATTAGGAAGAAACGGAAATAATTAAATCAGTTTGCTCATTTAAAGGGGGCAATTGTCGTGTGTGTGCTTCTTGACATCTAAAGCTTTAAAAAAAAGTCTAGTTTTCGCTTGTCATTACAAAAATGTTGTGGTTTTATGCGGTTATTTACTGTAGGTGTATGTTGGGTATCAATAATATGTTTTACAAATATAGATTTGTCAGCGTGGTTATTTATAAATGCAGAAATATGTTCTCTGTATCGGGTGTTAAAATTTCTAGAAGTATGATCTATATAGATTGCGTTACAATGTATAAAAGCTATTTTATAAACTCCACCTTTTGTTAAGAAACAAGCTTTTTCTCTCGCATTAAATAATCACGTGTCATGTTGTAATATTTAAAATCTACCTTTGTATTTGTACAGGTATTTAAAATTTTGTAGGTGTTTTCTGAAATGGTTCCAAAATAAGTTCTCGAAACATACCTGTTGTTTTTTTTTGTCTATAATATTTGGACAAATTAAATTAATCGCTAATTTGTATTCTTTTCGGGAGGAATGAGGCACCTTGGGAAACCACCAATGTCAGATACATGTTACGAATACATGATTCAAGTTAAGTTGTATTCTTTTCTCTCTATCATTTTATCTAGTTATTTTAACAGAGTAGCCGGTATTAAATGCAATTGGCTTAATTATTGAAATTGCTTTTTCAAAATTGTTTTGGGACATAGGTATTGAAAATGTGCGGTGTATCACAGAATGATAGGCTGATAGCTTTTGTGAAAAAGGGTGACATGATTCGTATAGTATGGTTGTGTCAGTGTAAGTTGATTTCTTATGTATTGAAAGTCAATGGAATATTTTCTAACTTTATAATCGTTAAGTCTGAGGATGTTGTCAAGAGCAGCGGTTACAGAAACGTTGAAGAACATCCTAGAACATCTATAATTCTGAAGGGCCACTTGCTCCAGTTCGCTTACGCGCTGACTACGTGCTTCACTTACATAAACCACACCCAACAGTGAAGCCAGAGAAGTAGTCTCCAAGTCTGTATGTACGAGTAGTATGGAACAGTTTCGAAGATCTAAAAGTACTTTTAGTTCAGAAAGACACCAATATATCCCTGAAATTCGAAAATATTCCCAAACTTTTCATCAAGACTGTAGTATTCGCTTGGTATTAAGATTTTGTCATGACAACGTATCTTTCTCTACCGAACACTGGATCGGCCGGCTGGTATGGGTCGCCTCGTACGGAAAAAGTTAGTTCCATTTCTCGAACATTTTCGGGCGCCTCATTACGTAACCAATACATTAATAAATGCATTATGTTGCTATTCTTATTTTGCCCTCCGCAACCGTCTTCAAAGAGATATAATTTAAGAATTTCTTGCCCTTAGGTAATTTAACAAAGCTCATCCTACTTCATTAGAACCACGACCACTCTTTTCCTCTGTCCATATAAAAGACACGTAGTCTTTTTATAATGGACATCTACTACACAAAATACATACAAAGCAATTTGATGTGAAAAATATGTCCGTGGTTGGGTAATTTTGGATGATTTTGCACTTGTTGCAAATAGAAACATAGTTTTAAAGTTTGCTTTTTTCCTAATGAAAATTCGCTAATAGTTATTATCTGTAATATTTAATAGATAACACATACAATATTTTGGTATTGCGTCTTCTCTAACTTTTAGTGGCACTGATATTTTTCTTCATTAAATGCTCATAACTTTCATTACTTTCAACTTAGCGATCTAAATATAGGTTACTTTTTACAATGTGAACCTGTCTACCAAATTTGGTTGCCAGGATACGTTATTTGCAGAGATACTTTTTTTTTCAAAATGAAACTCAAAATTTTCCTAGGAAACCTGGTCCGATTTTCCTTGCTAACGAATTTATCCAAGCTCTTTTTAACGAGTTATCACATGACCTCCATTCCCATCTGAAAAAATTTGACGGATGACACCCCCGCTTAGGGTAAAGTTTGGGCTATACTTTTTGCGACAAAAGTTGTCCCCTCACAAGCAAACTTGACGTGTTTCGGGTTTTTTTCGACAGAATCTTTTCCTGGAAGTTATGGCTGCCTGTTCGTTCTTAATATATATATATATATATATATATATATATATATATATATATATATATATATATATATATATATATATATATATACTTGAAAAAATTGTGGGAAAGCCGTCAGTTGCAAAATAAAACTCTTTATTAAAAGCCGAGCTTTCGGAAAAGTTTATTCCATTTTCAAGGCTACAACATGGAAAGGAAAAAATTTATATAAATATATACTTTTCCTAAGTAAATTGTAAATTTTTTCCTATCCATGTTGTAGCCTTGAAAATGGAATAAACTTTTCCGAAAGCTCGGCTTTTAATAAAGAGTTTTATTTTGCAACTGACGGCTTTCCCACAATTTTTTCAAGTAAATAACACTATTACCGTCACGAAAACTTAATACTATATATATATATATATATATATATATATATATATATATATATATATATATATATATATATATATATATATATATATATATATAAACATATAAACATTGAAACTGACCCCGGAGATGGGATCTAGGCGTCCTAGTTTCCGCTCATTTGGAGAATTTTTTTAATTCAAAAGTCGGGATATCCCTATTAGTGTATTTTTAAAGAAAAGTCACTAAAATTACAGGATAAATTGATACAGGTTAATGAAAATGACTATTACAATAATTTCTGCATTCGCTTAATGATGAGGTTGGCAATGTTGTCCTTTCTCGCTGAAAATTTTGGTCACTTCTGCTATTGGTACTTTGCCCTTTGAGGTTGGCGGTAATGCACTTCCCCTTTAATGGCTGTGTTGTCTTCTGCTAGCGGTGGCTTCTGCTGTTAATGATTTTGTGAGATTGGCGGTGATGTCCTACCTCGCCGACGATGTTTATCACTTTTGCTTAAGGTGGCAGGTTTTAACGATAAGAATCAATGTGGACCATTGCGATTTTGTAAAAAAAATACACTTTGGACTATACTACCGACTGCGCCAGTGTGGATAAGGCTTTTTTGGCACCTTAGCTACATTATGCTTAGGTGTAACCTACTTAATCATCGGTTTTCACATATCCGTGCGGACTGTCTGATTTACGTCCTATCACACCATGTGTGCGTGTCACTAATATAGCATTATACCGGGTGATGTAACTCACAAACCACCAAGAGGCTTACACTTTGGGTACCGCTGCTCCAATCCATCAAACACCCTGTAAATTTAATCCTCGGATATAGCTTGGCAATTTTGTAGTTAAGGTCGTATTTATTAAAAACTCAATTATAAAACAGATCAAAGAAAAATGAATGACACTGATTTATAGATTAATTCAAAATGGTTGCTTATTGGTAATATTGCAGTTTCCATATGGAGGTACATGTACAAATAAATAATTCATTTCAATGCTGAAAGTATTATAAATATTAAAACGCGATATTCTTTTACAGCCCATGTTTATCTGACATACGGCTACTCATTGACCGTGTTGATTAACATATAAAACAATAAAACGTCTAGACGTGCTCCTGAAGTATTTTTCTCTTTTATAAAGAATACGAACATGCGCTCAATCATTGTTCGTGTATATATCTAAGTTGAGAAACTTTAATATAAAAACTTTATCTTTACATCCAATGTAAACGTTGCCAAACAGGAAACGTCTTCATATCACACGAAATGTTAGTAATACATTAATGTCTAATTACGCTATTAGTGCCTGTTTATTCAGATCCATTGAATATTTTAATCTGATACGTGAGTTATCTCTCCCGTATTATTCAATATCTTTAAACATTTGCATATCTTAGTAGAGTTCACACGATAATCGTTCATGTTTTGCATTGGAATGTTATCACTTTGTCAGTTTTATTTAAATAATGCAATAGACATGTTACTGGGGCTTATTGGTATTAATTAATTAAGAACCATTAACGACAATTACCGTAATTAATGTTACTGTTAATAAGGCCGATAAACTTTAGGTAAGCTAAAATTTTTAGTAAAAGTGATAGCAACGGACGTATATGTACAGTGGCCAAATTGCTCGCTTTTCAAAGGAAACTCCTATTTCAAAACGAGTTAGACGAAAAGTGATGTCGATGTCTGAGACTCAATTTTCATGAGAAAGTTAATGGTGAAAAACGCATACCGATATCTAGGGTGAACTACATTGGCACTTTAAGGATGGCAATTAATTATAACGTCAATAATAAAAAACCAGAGCAGTATCTTGATGGTTCTAATTTTAAGATATGGGAGCAAAAGAGCTTTATAAGATTCAATTGGCCAAATATTATTTAAATAATAAAGATTGTTCCAAAATATAAGAATGATTAAAATATGTGAATTTTCCCATTGATTGGTACCTTTCTCCTAATTATTGGTATTCTATTTGTCCATTCATTGGCACCGATAATTTAATTATTGCCATACTAAATAGCTAATGATTGGCATGTTTAAATTTTGAGTTAGGTAGATATCTAGGTACATAATTAAGGACCTGTAGTCCGACTGAAAGTTTAAAAAATTTATTATGCGCAAAAATATAAAAGTATAAATATTTTAGTGGGTATATTATAAACAGTTTTTGTGTTTATTGACAATAAAAGTGTTACTTGACAAATAATGTTTCTACCTGTGTGTGAGATTTTTGAGAACAAGTTCTACAAGTGTAAAAGTCTTAAAGACTGTATTTTCTCAAGCAACAAGCATGATATTTTCTTGAACAATTTTGGCACTGCTTCTTCTTTCGGTGCCATATCAGGTGCCCCTAACGTTGGCAATTACATTGGCGAGTTGTTCGCGGTTTTCGGCTAATCTGAATAGTTGTTCGGCACTGCGTATTCCAGTACAATCGCGAATGTTCTTTAGCCATGACATCTGCTTCCTTCCAATTCCTCGGCTGCCTTCGATTTTACCTTTCATTATAAGCTGGAGCACCTTGTATCGGTCTTCTCTAAGAACATGTCCCAGGTATGATATCTTTCGCACCTTAATAGTGACAAATAATTCCCGGGCGGCATTCGCTCTATTTAATACAGGTCGTTGGTCTGGATAGCTGTCCAGGGCATTCGAAGCATTCTTCTGTGCAACCACATCTCAAACGCCTCCAGTCGACTGATCGTAGCAGCCCTCAGAGTCCAGGTCTCAGCTCCATACAACAACACGGACCGAATATAACATTTGATCATTCTTTGACGCAATCTTAGGTTTAAGTTATCGTTAGAGGAAAATGATTTCATTCTCATGAAAGTTGTGCGCGCTGTTTCAATTCTGCACTTTATCTTTTTATCAGGGTCTAGATGTTCTGTGCTATAACAACCACTACGCTATTTGAATTTTTGCCAAAAAATCCTAAAAAATTTTAACCAAGTGCGCGATTTTCCGTTAAACTGTATTTGGAGGTATATTATTAAGTTTATTACAACTGTTATACTTGGGCACAAGAGAATCCTCATTTATTTGTGGAACAGAGAACTCAAGGAAGATTTGAGTTTAGTGTCTGGACAGGGCAGGTATTTTCAGTGGTAGGATTATCGGTCCGGTTATCTACAATGGCACGCTCACCACGGAAATGTATTTGAATCTTTTAAGGCAACAAATAGAACCTCTTGTTGACGAACTGCCACTAACCGAACTTTGGATCGTATTTTCTCAGCAAGACTCACAACACAGCAATTGTTACCAATTTTTGACGGCCAATTTTGGTAATAATTGGATAGCTAACCAAAGTCGCAACCGTTGGTCGACGATGTCAACGGACTTAACGCCTGTGGACTTTTATCTGTGGGGAAGGTGAAATAACTAATTTTTAAATTTCCAACGAACTCTAGACAAGCTTGCGGTGTTGCAAGCTTTTGCACTTCTCACCCCCATTGAACTGACGAACTCAGCAAGACATATTCAGAAAAGGTGCCGTTTGTGCATAAGCAAAAACGATCGACATTTTGCAAACTTTTGAGATAGGTAATTATCCCCATTACTTCCTCAGTAAAATTCTAGTTTCCTGTTAATTATTGATGTAATATTTAGTTGTATTAGTTATTAGTTATATTAATTAATTTGTATTTTAAATATTCGTTACAAAATATATTTAGTTTATGACATATTCTAGAGCTCTTATTAAAAGCATGAGATGCAGTTACTTCTGCGAAACGCTTTATTAATATATTTTTGAAATGGTAATTCCAATCTTCACTCAAATGTGCCAAAGTATACTGGGTGTCCTACTTTTAAAAAATGGTTTTGTGCTTATAACTAAAAAAACTCGGGACGCAGCAAGTGCGTTATGGTAGTGAATTTTCTTAAATATGTTTTTATTGCAAATATGTCTGTTTTCTTTTTATTTAAAAAAGCAGGCATCAATTTTGGTTACCAGTATAACCTATATAGTAAAAATAATGTGCCATGTTTCATAAAAATAACTTTATGGTGTGAAAATGTACAAAAATTTCCAAAAGTAAACTTAAAGTGTTTCCGCAAAAACTTGTTTCTTGGTCAACCTTATAGGTTAATAGCAAATTGGGCTATTCAAATATGCAGCATTTAATCAAAATTCGCAACCATAACGCACTTGCTGCATCCAGAATTTCTTTTCTTACAAACATGCATTATATTTCAATGGAAAATGCAAAAATGCAATAACATAAGGCCTGTTTGATTAAAAAAATAAGAAAATTTGTATCACCAATGACATACGGGCCACCCTATGATTGTAGAAATATTTTTTTAAGATGTAGCTCAAGACACCCTATAATAAATATATTAAAAAAAATTCATATTTTGTATAATAACGGATATATTGAGCTTTATTGATTTTTTACGAAAATTCGACAAAAATTATATACCATTAAACGATAAACTCTATAGCTAAGGCTACTGCCAAGCATCAGAGAAAGAGTCTATTTTAAATGAATTTTCTGGAAATATTTTAGTAAAAAATTCTGGACGCAGCAAGTGCGTTATGGTAGTGAATTTTCATAAAAATCTTTTTAATAACAAATATGTGTGTTTTTTTAAGAAAGCAGGCATCAAATTTGGTTACCAATATAACCTATATAGTAAAAACAATGTGCCATGTTCCATTAAAATAACTTTAGTGTGTGAAAATGTACAAAAATTTCCAAAAGTTAACTTAAAATGTTCCCGAAAAAACACGTCTCTTGGTCAACCTTATAGGTTAATAGCAAATTGAGCTGTTCAAATATGAAACATTTGATCAAAATTCGCTACCATAACGCACTTGCTGCGTCCAGAATTTCTTTTCGTACAAACATGCATTATATTTCGATGGAAAATGCAAAAATTCAATAACATAAGGCGTGTTTGATTAAAAAAAAAAAGGAAATTTGTATCACCAACGACTTATGGGCCAGCCTGTGATTGTATAAATATTACTTTAAGATGTAGCTCAAGACACCCTATAATTAATATATACAAATTTTCTTCATATCTTATATAATAACGGATATATTGAGCTTTATTGATTTTTTACGAAAATTCGTCAAAAATTATATACCATTAAATGATAAACTCTATAGCTAGGGCTACTGCCAAGCATCAGAGAAAGGGTCTATTTTAAATGAATTTTTTGCAAATATTTTAGTAAAATGAAGGACAATGACGGTTGAAACAAAGACTTTAGGGTTTGTAAAACATCCTTCTTGAGACATTTTATTTCTATAGCCCGTATTAGATTTAAGTTATTTGCCTAAATGTTGCCAATTTTGACATTTTAAATCGCCACTTTGACGTTTTGAGGAAAACCTCAATTTATTTTTCTTTAAATGCCTATAACTTTTTTGTCTTTTGACCTACATAGCTAAATTTTGGTAGGTAACTTACCTATAAGGATGTAACCCTGCGTACCAAATTCGGTTGCCCTTACTGTGTTAATTCCGGAGATATAATTTTTTTTCAAAAGAAAACACAAAATTTTCCGGGAAAACCTGGGCAGATTTTCCTGGATAACGAACTCATCCAAGCCATTTGCAAAAGGAATTTTTTCACCAAATTTGATCAAAATCGGCCTATTATTTTTTGAGTTATCGGTGTGATACATATATATATATATATATATATATATATATATATATATATATATATATATATATATATATATATATATATATATATATATATATATATATATATATATATATATATATATGGGTGTGTGTGCGTGCGCTTTGGCGTCTGTGTGTGTGAGAGAGAGAAAGAGAGGGAGAGAGAAATACTTGTTTGTTAGGTTAAACCGCGTCCAGAGTTAGTTGAAACTCGACGTTTCGTCTCCTGTTTTGGAGCTATTTGCAAGACGCTAGTAATAGTAATAGCAGTGGTGGGGAGGCTAACGCCAAGCAAAAAGGCCACAATGGGCCCTTTTTGCCAACCACAGCAACCCAGCAACCATGCTCTACACTTCCTCGGTTGCGTCGCCAAACCGCCTCGACCTCGATATGAAGGCCGTGACGGTCTTCAATTAGACGGCACTTACCCGATTCCTCTGCAGTGTCCTCGGACCGAACAATTCTGCTCGAAGACTCCCAAAAGCCTCACATTCACACAGGTAGTGGTAGGACGTTTTTTCAACCTCGCCGCATTCCTGGCAAATGGGATCCCTCTCTACGCCTATCAATGTGAGGTGTCTTCTAGGGGCGCAGTGGCCTGTCAGCACCCCAAGGATGCGGCAAGGCGTAGGTGGACTCTTACCGAGTAGCCAGACAGTTTTATCTCTGTCCGGCTACTCCACGAAGTCCCTCGCCTGCCTACAGCCACCAACTGACACCCAGTGCCTCTCCATGATCTCCACAGTCCACCTGTCTAAGGCGACAGAGACCGTCTTCCTACTTATGCCTATCGCAGGCTCCGGGCCACAGAACAGCCGCCGGGAACCAAGCCTTGCGAGATCATTCGCTACCTCATTCCCCGCTACGCCACAGTGTCCCGGAACCCACACCAGTTGCAGCTCCTTTGTCCTGGCTAGTCCTTTAAGGCCGCCAGCGCAATCCTTAACCAGTGGTGACCTGATTCTGGCCGCGCAGACTGCCTAGAGGACCGCCTGGCTCTCCGAGCAAATGTATACACATTTCTCGGGGCTCATCCTCACATCCTGTCTATTGGCCACAGACAGGATAGCGTACACCTCCGTTTCGAATGCGGTGGTATATGCGCCCAGAGCATAACACTCGCGCACCCCCAGGCCCTCGATGTATATTCCTGTCCCGGAGGATTGTTGATCCTCCAGCCACGATCCGTCGGTAGAACAGACCAGGCTTGCGGGCTGGAATGCAACCTCATTTTCCCTCCACTGATCCATACTTGGGATCCTGAGGGTATATGGCCTAGTCAACCTAATATCGTCCTCGGCATTCCGTACCTTAATGGCGGAAATTGGCATTTCCTTTTCCACCTCCTTGGCGACTCTTGCATGTCCCATTACTGCTCCCTCTCCGCACAAGTTTCCAGAGTCTTGCATTCTATGATGCGACGCCATAGCCTCCCTTCTGATACATATAGGAAGCGGTGGCAGCATCAGCAAGACCTCTAGCGCGGCTGAGGGTGTCGTCCTCATAGCGCCTGTGATACCCAGGATTGCCAGCCTTTGGAGTTTCGTCAGCTTCCTGGTAGTAGTTTGATTCACACCACACCACCAGACCAACGCCCAATAGAGGATCCTCGGTCTGACGAACGCAGATCAAATCCAATAAAGGATCCGAGGGTTAAGTCCCCAGGTCCTCCATATTACTCGACGCAGCTGACAGAAGGTCGTTACTCCCTTCCTAACTACTCGTTCTATTTGCGACCCCCATGTTAGTTTGGAGTCCAGAACCACCCCCAGATATTTGACCTCCCGCACTAAAGCTACAGACTTTCCAAACATCACGGGCGCCCTGAATCCCATCATATTCCTCTTCTTGGTGAATAGGATCATCTCCGTCTTCTCCGGGTTTACGGAGAGTCCCAGCTCACCGCACCGCCTTTCAATTATTCTACAGGCAGCTTGCATGCACTCACAGACGACGCCGAGGAAGTTGCCGGTGACTAAGACCAGCCCATCATCAGCGTACGCCTGGTCGTAGAAGCCATTCTCGGAGAGCCGCTCCAAGAGGCCGTCCATGACCAGACACCATAGATTAGGCGAAAGGCAGCTGCCCTGAGGACAGCCACCCGTCACCCCAATGTCCACCCCCCGGCCCCTCAAGGTCAGCGAAACTCTCCTGTCCTCCAGCATGCTCGCCACTCAGCTTATTAGGGACCTCGGCGATCCCCTATCCTGTAGGGCGGCACAGACCGTATCCGTCCTTGCCCTATCAAAGGCCCCCTCCACCTCGAAGAACGCAGCTAATGTTCTCTCCCCGTAGTGTAGGGCCCTTTCCACCTTTCGCGTCACAGCGTGGAGCGCCGTCTCCGTCGATTTCCCCCTCTGGTACGCGTTCTGACTTTTATGAAAGGGGTGATCCCTGAGGATCCCTCATACATAAACCTATCTTTTTTAATGCCTTAAGCAGGGAGGATGTAAGGCTGATTAGCCTGTACGTCTTTGCCAGCGTGTAGTCCTCTCTTCCCGGTTCGGCAATGAAGACCCCCCTAACCCGGCGCCAGGCCTATGGCACATATCTCCACGCCAGGCTCGCCCGGAAAACCTCTCTTATGTTGGGAAGCAGTATATCCAGGCCCCTCTGGATCAGGGCCGGAATGATCCTATCACAACCCGCGGGCTTGAATGGCGCAAGCTCGTTCACCGCCCAGGTTATAGAGCCATCTGCAAGAATCTAAGAAAGTACTAAAGGAAAGAAACAGTCTAAACATCCAGTCTGCCTACTCATTAGAGTTGTAAATAATGGTAGGTTGCTTAGTTCCATTTCGGAGCCTCAATATTTCTTCTCCTCAAATGTCACTGTAGATCGTCTCTAAGGTCTCAATGTGGTCAACTTTACAGCGTGAGGATTTTAAAGTGTCCGATATCTGAAAAACCGCTTGGAGTATTTTACTAACAATAAGGTGGTAGGTGATAGGTAGGCCGGGGGACACATTTTGAAATATTTTTGACATTTAACCCTCCTATTAATTTTGAAGGGCCGGTGTCAGTTTATAAATGTTAATGGATTGGTGAAGGAATTTTTCAAAAATTTGATTCTCCGTGAATAACTTATTATGTAAGTAGAACATCGTTGCATTTGCTATACTGGTTGCATACTTATGAAGTTTTAATTAAAGGACATTAAAGTAAGAACTACCATGAAATACGTCAAGTTTAACGACGGTTGTGTTCTAAAAGGTGTTAGAAATGTTCTCTATTTACTTCCAAACATTTAAAAATTACTATTTGCCAAGAGTGGCGCACAGTATTCAAGATTTCGGTGGTTACGAAGGTACATGCTTATCTAATCCGTTCTTTCACATTTTCTGGCGTGGTTGGTGTTATAGCCGAACTTTCTCTTTTACAAATCCGCAAAGGAAAAATCCAAAGGCGTGAAATCAGGACACCTTGCAGGCCAGTTTACCGGGCCAGCAGGACCAATCGATCTATCTCCAAACATGTTATTTGGAATGTCTCTGACTTGGCGCGTATCGTGCGGCGGGGCTCCGTCTTGGTGAAACCACACGTCTTCTTGTTGATTTTCTACGTTGTTCAGAAGTTAAGGTAAATTGTGGCCAAATTTTATTTATTGGAAAAAGCATGCACCCAGTAGGGCAGATGCAACGATTTTCTACGTACAAGTTCTTCGCGGAGAATTGATTTTTTGAAGAAAAAAAAAACATTCCATCTGATATTTATAACCTGACACCGGCCCTTCAAAATAAGCAGGAGGGGTACAACTCAACAATATTTCAAAATGTGTCTCCCAGTCTACTTATCACCTCACCAAATTTGTAGTAAAATATTGCAAGCGGCTTTTTAGATATCTTTACATAATTTTGATATAGGCAACAAAATCCTCATCCTGTATATCTTATAGGGATTTGGTTAAACAAACTGAGACCCTACCATATTCCATCTGATTATAAATATGTACTTAAATTATTTTAATTAGCAGAAATTACTCTAAAATTGACTATAGAAACGGTTTCTTTTATTTATTTCACAAACTGTATTTTTTCATATCCACATCCTAGGAAACTATCGTTTCTAAGCATATGCTGAGCACGTATCGTTCACGGCTTAATAATATTTTTATAAATTCAAGTATTATGATTAATGTTAGTGTTTACCTTGTAATTATAGATATTATTCACCGCAGGATGAAAAAATGTTACTCTGAAAATGATTTAATTACTCTCTGAACCTTCAGCTTCCATATAAATGAACAAGCATATGATTTTAATGTAGATATTCACATCATATAATTTACATCGTACAATTATTATGAATTCATGTGTATTCACAATGTATTATTAACGAGATTTGTGTTAAATGCAAACATTATTTTGTAGATTTCACACTGATAATATTGAATAGAAGATTATAAATTTTATATTGTCGATTACAACAATAAATATTCATCGACAACCATATACCTTGTTACGTGTTAAACTCTTGTAACACATCGGTAGCTATTTGCTTTTTCACCTTCACCCATTTTTTGCGTTGGAATCATAAAAAAATATTTTTAAGATTTCACATTTCTTAGGTGTAGACAGATGCACCTAATACATGATGCAATACAAGTACGTATATACTCATACGCGATACAGCCAGTGTTACAGCGAAATTGAAGTAGACAAAATTCATCAATGGCAAGATCCCGACTTTTGAATTTTGAAAAAAATTCTTCAAATGAGCCCTATTTGTGACCCCTGGAACCCAAATCCGAGGTCAGTTTCAATTTTTGTATGTATATGTATATATATATATATATATATATATATATATATATATATATATATATATATATACATATATATATATATATATATATATATATATATATATATATATATATATATATATATATATATATATATATATAGGGTGGCGCACTGAAAACGAAACAGACCGATTTGCGTCCACGGAAATTTTTTTAAGAAAGGCTGAAACACGTCAATTTTAATATTGAGGGGGACGTGTTTTGACATAATACTCAACTTTATCACATCAACCCTTTAAGGGTGGTGATAACAACCCCTATGTTTTAAATAGGGAACATGGGTCGAGTCATTTGAAAGCTCTTTCCTTTCTGAATTCAGCACACTAATTTTTTTGGAAGTTTTTTCAACTCGTTTAAAAATTACTCACAGTTGAAGATGCAAAAACGCATTTCACTCATTCCGTTAAGAAAAGTGCTGATAGTCAATGTTTTGTTGGTTTGTAAATAGAAAATTGACATATCGGAATGAGAGAAATGCGGTTTATTATTTCAGTTTATTGGTCGGTTTGATACTTGATTGTACTACCGAAAATTAATTTCACAATGGTGTATTCTGTAGAAGAAAGTGTTGAAATAATTACTCTTTTTTCAAAAACGATGACTGTGACAACCGTACCGTAAATTTGTTTAATGAACGACATCCGAACAGACATGTTAACAGAACATACAATGTGGAGTTTTCGACAAGGTGGTTCAGTTCCGGTTAAAAATGAGACTACTGAGATTGAAGTTTTAGGACAAATTGCTGCAGACCCAACTTTGAGCACGAGAAAATTGGCCACTGTTTCAAACATCAAAAGAAGAACTATTCAGCGAATATTAAAGCATCATAAAATTCACCCGTATAAAATTAATCTTCTACAACAACTGAATGAAGATGATTTTAATCGGCGGCTGGAGTTTTGTGAAGTTATGACTGCACGAATAGCTGATAACGGGAACTTTCTGTTCAATATCTGTTTTTCAGACGAGTGTACGTTTTTATTAAACTCTACAGTCAATCGTCATAATTGTCGTTATTGGGCAGATAATAATCCAAGAAATTTTCAAGATTGAAATTGAATGTCTGGACTGGCATTTTTGGAGACCGTTTAATCGGACCAATTTTTCTTGGTGGCCATTTGAGTGGCGAAACGTATTTGGAGTTACTAGAAGATATCGTTACCCTATACTAATTGACTTTGTTGAAAATGATGATCGCTATCAAGAAAATCAATTAGTGTTTCAACAAGATGGAGCTCCTCCGCATTTTTCACAACGTGTTAGGGAGTTTTCGAACATAGAGTTTTCAGAGCAATGGATTGGGCGTAAAGTTGCTATTGAGTGGCCCCCTAGATCACCGGATTTAGACTTCTTTGTACGGGGCCATTTAAAGAGTAAACTTTTCTCAACAGAACCGGAGTCTCTGGAAGAATTACGACGACGAATTGTTGGAGAATGGCGTCTAATAACTCCACAAATGCTCCAGAATGTCAGAGCTTGTTTTGAGCAACATTTGAACTTTTGTATGGAAGCTGGTGGTCAACAATTTGAACACTTACTTAACTGAATAAACATTTTTGAACGTTTGGTTTTGTTTTTTAGTTTTTTTTAACGAAAAATTGACTAATTAGTGCATTTCATATCACAATGAATGAAATACGTTCTTGCAACTCCAACTGTGAATAATTTTTAAACGAATTGATAAAACTTCCAAAAAAATGTGTATGCTGAATTCAGGAAAGAAATAGCTTTCAAATGATGTAACACTCGACCCATGTTCCTTATTTAAAATATAAGGGTTGTTATCACCACCTTTAAGGGGTGATGTGACAAAGTTGAGTTTTATGTCAAAACATGTCCCCCTCAATATTAAAATTGACATGTTTCAGCGTTTCTTAAAAAAAATTTCTCTGGACGCAAATCGGTCTGTTTCGTTTTCAATGCGCCACCCTATATATATATATATATATATATATATATATATATATATATATATATATATATATATATTCTAGGGGGCCTAGTTCTCGCTCACTTCAAGATTTATTTTAATACAAAAGCCGCGATGGAAGAGGCTCAACACGTTTAAACTAAATTTTACGAAAGTTCAAATGCGTTAAGGGGAGTAATGTTTCAGGTTTCTCACCCGGCACATTTCGATAGGCATAATTAAAAATCTAATATAACAAACTTAAACTCATCACATGGCTTGTTATATATAGATCGAACTTCGCGGGGAACTCGTAAAACAGTAAATAAAAGCAGTCAGCTACCAGAGCAGGTGGATACCTTTCTGTTTTATTTAGCGACAAACATTCGGTCCTGAAAGAATGTCGTTATGGTATCTAACCTAATTAAAACTGTGCCCATAGATTATACGTTTTTGTGGACATAGTATCGGGATAACATCAAAAGGAATGGCCATACCCTATAAAAGGTGATTTCAAAATCTTAATTCCACAAAAGAATGCAGTTTCCTATAGATTTCTAATCAGTGAATTTCTTCATTCTTTACTATGAGAATGTATTAATGAATGACAACTTTACTATGTTGAAACTAAAATTTTTAAGTATTGTAATTGATGCTTATACAGTCTGTGCTTAAATTATGAAATAAATTTGGTAAAAGCGAGATGAAATTTGTTTGGGAAAAATCCTCGAACACGTCGACTTAAGCGAATTTTAATAAAGAAGACTTTGCTTTTGATAAGTAACTGCTTTCGAATTTTTGAAAAATGACTTCAACCGAGCACAAATCGGAACCTTTTGAATCTAAATGCGAGGTCAGTTTCGGGCTTTATATGTTTATATATGCAGTGTAGAAATAAAGTAACTGATAAATTCTAAAACTTCGTCAAAATTTCCGGAAAAAATATCGAAGGGCTATAACGATTTTGTTAATTTGACGTTATACTACATTATTTTCATCTTTTGCCATTTGTTTTTCAAGTTATGACGTCATCGATATTTTTTTGAATGACACCCTATCTTTTTATTATTGATTTTGATAGTACTTTTTATTCTTTTTTCAACGGTAGCAAATTTTTCGTTAAGTACTGGACGTATAAGCCTATTGACGTGAGTGCGTATACATGAGTGTATATGCGCTCGCGTATGTGTGTGGGTGGATATGTATGTAAGTTTTAATTTTAATATATATTTTTAGTAAACAGCAAGTGTATAGGGAGACAAAAGAAGATAAAAGAAAAAAGTTAAAGAGCTTGTTAGATTAACGTTCTTAAGACAGGTTTTGACATTGTGAAAAGCAAGGTCAGATGCATCCTTGTTCATTTTGAAGATTGACAGTTACTAAATGAGCCAGTTTTCAAATTCAAAACTCTAATCAAAAAAATTTTTTTTTCGTACGTTACATTTGAAAAAAATTAAGAAAAAGGGGTCTTAAACTTCAAATACAAAAAAAAGTTTATTTTGAAGAATGGATATATTTACCATATAAAACATTAAATCATGATAAAGTCAACAATAATTAAATGTTGTTTGCTTATTCTACAGTGCAATATCCATTTTTGTTAATAAAAATGGTTCAATTGAGCAAGACACAGAACTAAAGTGTTAAATATGATTGGATATCACAAGTTTTTAGAGAAAAGTAACCGGATCAGCCGACAATCCAATCAACTGTTAGTAGGATTGAAAGCAAATTTTGTGAGCATGGCGTTGTCAAAAAATCTTCCAAAAAGTGGACATAGGGTGATATTAAGTAAAGATTCACAACTTGATGTTCTATTAAAAGTTGAAAACAATTCACATGCAAACCAGTAGCATTGCTTTGGTACACGAGCCCCACTTCGGTTTAAAAAAAAATCAGAGGTTACACCCATATAAGGCAAAACAAGTTCAAAAGTATGCAGAAGATGACTTTGATCGTAGATAAAAACTCTGTGAAAGATGATGGAGTTATGTGTCCAAGATTCAATGCTTTCCCAGCGTCTTATATATTCAGATGAAGCAACATTTTGTTTGAGCTGAACGGTCAATACACAGAATTATAGATATTGGGCTAGGGAAAATCCTCATTGAATGCGGGAAGTGCGGGAAAATAATCTAACAGGAGAAAGGTACTTGCAATTTTTACAGTTGCAATTGATGCCTCAACTGGCTGCAGTATTTACCAATGCAGACAGTCCTGACTTACTAAACAAAACCGTTTGGTTACAACATGATGGTGCACCGCCACAGTATGCAATTAATGTTCGAAGCTATTTGTACCAAGTTCAACCAGGAAGATCGATAGAAAAACGAGGTTTAATAGAATGGTCAGCTAGCTCTTTCTATTTAACACCTGTAGACTTCTTTCTTTGGCGGTATATAAAAGTAAAGTTTATAACAATCCCAACAATTTAGAAGATCTTAAGGAAAAAATTAAACACGAAATTAAGCTGAAATCGCAGATAACTTTGCATAGTGCGAGAAATCAATTTTACAATCGTTTTTTCGCCTTTTTGAGTGGATTTTCTTTAAAAAAATCACTAATGGGAAAATTTTAATTTAGAACAAATTCTTCAAATGACCGCGAACTAGGACCCTAGAACCCATATGCGGGGTCAGTTTCAATTTATATATATATCCGAAGACTATTATGGGTTATCTACGTTTTAGTATACTGTAGTTTGCATGCTTCGATGGCCGTGAGATTTTAACGATTGACTCGATAGCAAAAGAACTTTGGGCGACGTCGGTTCAAATCTCCGTAATGATTGAATTTATTTTAATTTTTCTGACTTTTTTTGTCTTTGATTCAATTTAAATGTTATCTGATCAGATTATGTAATCCCAATAATTTTTATAGCGACTGTTTGTTGAAAAAAATCACTAATAAGGGGATAAGGACTTTTAAGACTTTAAGTTCAATTTTAATAGTTAACACAGACGTAGATGTTTTTTCTGTGGCTTCAGAAATGTTTGTTTTCTTTTCTGCAACCAGTTTAATTTTTTACAGCATCTCCAGGCAAAATAATTTTCTTTGTGAAGCCAAAAAAAAGTATTTAGTTCTGTATTTACACATCTCCGTGGTGCAGTGGAACGAGTGTTGCTACACGGAGTGTCCGGGTTCAATTCCCGGTGGTGGCAGTTCCTGTAACTGTGTGTTGGGTGTGTTGTCTTTTCTATGTAACCTCCCCCCGCACTAGCTGCTTAAAGCTTCTGGACGGGAGGGTGTTATTTATTTGGTGTCACTTATATTAAGATTTCCATCAGCTTTTGAATATTTTTAAATTTATTTAATTTATTTTTATTGTCGCATTTTCTAGTTCTTTAAATAGCGAGTTTTAGAATAAATAAATTTGATGAATTTTCTTTGAGGAAACATTCGTTACGAATTTTGGTGTGAAAAAGTATTCAACGAAGTTTTGATGTAACATTTTTTCACTAAATTTGTCGAAAATAATGTTTTAATGGGTTTTCGTGCATTTGGAAGTTTCGTCAAAAGGGTTTTTGTGAATAATTATAGCCCCACAAAAAAAATATTTCTACTTCTTCAAACAATAAAGTTATTTTGATGAAATACGGTACTAGTATGGGTTTCCAGTAATAATCTTAATATATCTATTTTGATATTATATATATATATATATATATATATATATATATATATATATATATATATATATATATATATATATATAGAGAGAGAGAGAGAGAGAGAGAGAGAGAGAGAGAGAGAAAGAGAGTTTAATTCCATGTGGTATTAGCCAGGGGAGTAGTTGTTTTGCTCGCTGTTTTTTTCTCACAGCTTCCTTCTTGTTTATTGTGTGTTAAAATCTTTAAAACTCGTCAATTTATATTAACGGAATTCAAGTAATCTATTACGATCAAACTGCACATGCAATGCTCCAAAATTCATTTTAATTGAAAAATATTATATTGCAAGTTTTTATGCAATTAAATTTAACTCAACTTGAAACATGCTGCAAAATATATTTTCCGTTGTAACCAGATATTGTATTGTGATATCTGTGTGTGTGTGTGTGTGTGTGTGTGTGTATGTTGGTATCCAGCATCCGAACGATAACCTAAAGAATAATTAGCCGATTTGATCAAACTAGGCGAGTATATTCCTTTCGTAAATCTCCAGGACTAATTCGCTAACCAGCCTAACATGATCAGATTTTCACAAAAGAATCAAGTTCATGACTAGTGACATGGCAAATTTATATGTTGTCACCATTAAATGTCCAGATTTGTGATTTTAAAACAAAGATTTTAGTGTAGATTCGGTTTGTAACTAACAAGCGTTGCATGAATTCTGTTTCACAAAGCCTTACAGGTTCTTTTTCCATGAGTACTGTTCATTTTATTAAATTTTTTGTAGAAAATTTACGTGAAATAGATTCTTTTGGCAAGTTTAAATAGGTAGCAAAGTGGCAGTCGTTTTATATCTTGAGGGGTGGCCAGCAGTAAATAGGTAAATGTCACATTAGATCATTTTCAAACCACGATTCTAAAACAAATACGTCTTCTGGATAACAAAATATTGCATGATGTCTTTGATAAGTTCTTAAATTTGTTGTCAAGAATCGCACCTAAGCGACGCTGGTACTTTGCGTTTTAGCTTAGAAGCACATACTCTTCTAAATAGGCGACAATAAAGTTAAAACACACTAATATGGTTAGTTGTAGAATATAACTGAAAGACCTTGGTACTTTATTGCTATATAAAGTACTTCACAAAAATTGTTAACTTTATTTCTTTACATAAGAAATCTACTTGTTTAAACTCCAACTTAGATTCATTGATTGTTGTTGCCCTTACTTGGTGAAACTGGTCAATACTACATACAGACTTGGAGACTACTGCTCTGGATTCAACTTAGATAAACCTTTGGTGACAATTATTACTCGATTGATTGTAGGTTTAAAGCCTGATCTTTACATCAATTAAGATTTTAGAGCTAAGTTGCTTAGCGTTTTTTTATTTGTGAACTGCAAGTACCAAGAAATGAGCATCTACGTGAGTATTGGCTTCAATTCAACTTACACTGCAAGCTGTAAGTTATATAAATTTTAATTTAACTATGTTAAGATTTGCACCAGATATGTCACGTGTTGAATACACATGTCTGACTGGGAAAAAATCCGTAACAAGTGGATTACAGATTAATTAACTTCACATGAAATCCTCTGTTTGCTAATGCTGACATATACGGACAAAGTGAAAACAACAGATTCGCATAAGTGGAAAATAAAAAGAAAGAACAAACAAGATAATTCTTTGTGTGATCCGGAGTTCTCGACGGCAAATTGGTAAAAAAGCAGCTCAGAGCCTCCCGAGTGAAGCTCTGTCAGAGCTAGAGATGTTCTCTGTGTTGCCATAGGACAATATGACTGTTGGAACGTAATCCTATTCTGCGGAAGGTATGCAGGTCGTAAGGCAGGAGCTTAGCGAAAGCGGATTTCACTGGGCCTTGCGCTCCACACTCAAACTGGAGCCTGGCGTATAGTGCTACGCCAAAGGCAAACCACCAGCACAGATCCGGGCTTAGGGGTGACTTTTTATTGGCTCAAAATGCCGAGTCTTGCAGATATATGAGGAGGTTGAATCATGTGTGGTTACAATTTACTTAGGATTTTTAGATAATATTAATTTGTGTTCAGGGCAGAACGATTTTTGTGTGATAAATTATCCAGCATATACATATGTGTCAGGAAACTCAACCGACAAACTAAAACCCCAGATTTTAGAAAGGATACTAAAACAAAATACATGGTTTGTTGCTCACAAAACCTACAATTATGGAATAAATAAAATAAAAATCGAAATACTTAGATGACTATACTGACCTTCAAAGAAATCCGAACGCTCAGGAAAAGTCGACCAATTGAAATAAAATTTTATATACTACTCTATTTTGTCTCTGATAAGAAATGATAACAATATGGACAAAAAAAATGGTGTAAGTACATGTTTTCAATTTTTTTTATCAAAAAATCGCTTTAGATTTGAATTTCCTTTAGTTTGAATCAATATTTTGTAGCGATTTGTGGTCAATTTATTAAATTATTATACCTTGGCGTCGTTTTCGGAACAGTTACAATAATTTAAGTCAATTAGAAAGAGGGCGCACTTCTTCGTATGTGGGGAGCCGTTTTTTTCAATTCAAACAAATTTCCGACCGCATAGGACGTAATATGTCAACACTATTCCAGTGTTGGTCTAGGTCGCCTGAAGAAGGAATTCATAACCATCCTCATGGATCCGGACGACCTCGAGCAACTTCGGACCGGGAAGATCGTTATTTGAGGATTTTGGCTTCACAAGACAGCGTTTTCACAGCACGGTCTATTGCAAATGCTTGGTTGGAAGTTTTACAGCAAAGAGTCTCTATAACAACGATATATTGCATTATGCACGCTTTTGGGCTTCGTTCGTATAGACCATTTTATGTCTCCCATTGACACCTCCATATTGTGGTGCTTTACTTGAGTGGTGTACTGTCAGATAAAAATGGAACGATGGATGGAATCGTGTTGCGTTCTCTGACGAGTCCTTATATGTCTTTGAATCCAAGATGATTGCAAAAGAGCAATACGATTACGCGGAGAACTCAGAAGTTGAGAATTTGCCGTGGAACGGCATACGGTGATAGCGTAAGGTGCGATAACATGCCGTAGCGGGTCACCTCTAGTTTTTATTGAAAAAAATTGAATGAAAATCATTACATACGAAACATGCCGCAGCCTGTTGCACTGCCATACTTACGAGAAAGAATTCAACCCGTTTTTCAACAAGATAACGCACGTCATCATACAGTAAGACCAATTTGCGCCCAGGAAATTGTTTTTAAGAAACGCTGAAACACGTAAATTTTAATATTGAGGGGGGCATGTTTGGCATAAAACTCAACTTTGTCGCATCAAACCCCTAAGGGTGGTGATAACAACCCTTATACTTTAAATAGGGCACATGAGTCGAGTGTTACATCATTGGAAATCTCTTTCTTTTCTGAATTCAGTACACTAATTTTTTTGGAAGTTTTATCAACTCGTTTAAAAATTATTCACAGTCGAAGATGCAAAAACGCATTTCACTCATTCCGATAAGAAATGTGCTGATATTCAATGTTTTGTTGGTTTGTAAACAAAAAATTGACTATCAGAACATTTCTTATCGGAATGAGAGAAAAAAAAGGTAAGATGCTTACTGGCAATTAGGCCATTGCTGACCCTTTTTGCTCATCTAAACTAACCTACCCTCCACCTTGAGCTCGATCTCAACGACGACAGTGATTTTGAAAAATCATCCGCCGCCGGTGAGGATCGAACCGTCGACCCCCGAGTCCGTATTGGAAAGTCTGAATCGACTTTCCCGCACGGCCACGGCGGCGCTCGGAATGAGAGAAACGCGGTTTATTATTTCAGTTTATCGGTTGGTTTGATACTTGATAGTACTACGGAAAATTAATTTCACAATGGTGTATTCTGTAAAAGAAAGCGTTGAAATAATTACTCTTTTTTCAAAAACGATGACTGTGCCAACCGTACCTCAAATTTGTTTAATTAACGACATCCGAACAGACATCTTAACAGAAAATACATTTTGGAGTTAGTTGCAAAGTTTCGACAAATTGGTTCAGTAGCCAACAAAAAACGAGATCCTGAACGTGAGTTTCCGGTTAAAAATGAGACCACTGAGAGAGTTTTAGGACAAATTGCTGCAGACCCAACTTTGAGCACGAGAAAATTGGCCACTGTTTCAAACATCAAAAGAAGAACTATTCACCGAATATTGAAGCATCATAAATTTCACCCGTATAAAATTCATCTTATACAACAACTGAATGAAGATGATTTTGATCGGCGGCTGGAGTTTTGTGAAGTTATGACTGCAGGAATAGCTGACAACGGGAACTTTCTGTTCAATATATGTTTTTCAGACGAGTGTACGTTTTTATTAAACTCTACAGTCAATCGTCATAATTGTCGTTATTGGCCAGATAATAATCCAAGAAATTTTCACGAAGTCCACACTCAAACTCCACAGAAATTGAATGTCTGGACTGGCATTTTTGGAGACCGTTTAATCGGACCAATTTCTCTTGTTGGCAATTAGAGTGGCGAAACGTATTTGGAGTTACTAGAAAATATAGTTTACCCTCTACTAATTCACATTGTTGAAGATGATGATCGCTATCAAGAAAATCAATTAGTGTTTCAACAAGATGGAGCATCCCCGCATTTTTCACAACATGTTAGGGAGTTTTTTAACAAAGAGTTTTTAGAGCAATGGAATGGGCGTAGAGGTGCTATTGAGTGGCCCCCTAGATCACCGGATTTAACTTTTTTAGACTTCTTCCTACGGGGACATTTAAATGGTAGAATTTTCGCACCAGAACCGGAGTCTCTGGAAGAATTACGACGACGAATTGTTGAAGAATTCCGTCTAATAACTCCACAAATGCTCCAGAATGTCAGAGCTCGTTTTGAACAAAATTTGTCTTTTGTATGGAAGCTGGTAGTCAACAATTTGAACACTTACTTAACTGAATAAACATTTTTGAACGTTTGGTTTTGTTTTTTAGTTTTTTTAACGAAAAATCGACTAATTAGTGCATTTCTTATCACAATGAATGAAATACGTTCTTGCAACTCCAACTGTGAATAATTTTTAAACGAGTTGATAAAACTTACAAAAAAAAAATAATCGTGTCCTGAATTCAGAAAAGAAAGAGCTTTCAAATGATGTAACACTCGACCCAGGTTCCCTATCTAAAATATAAGGGTTGTTATCACCACCCTTAAGGAGTTAATGTGACAAAGTTGAGTTTTATATCAAAAATGTCCCCCTCAATATTAAAATTCGCGTGTTTCAGCGTTTCTTAAAAAAAATTCTCTGGACGCAAATCGATCTGTTTCGTTTTCAATGCGCCACCCTGTATATATATATATATATATATATATATATATATATATATATATATATATATATATATATATATATATATATATATATATATATATATATATATACATTAAATTTATTTACATTCAGACCATGAGATTTTCACTCATAGGGCAGAATATTAATAAAATGTTAATGGAAAAAATTATGAAAATTCGCTTCCAACACGCACTTGCTGCATCACCGTTCTTCTTTTTAAAAAATTGCTGTCACAAGCTCTTAAACTCTTTTTCAGATTAAACCTTCTTTTTTCGTTGGCTAGTGCGTCCCTGTAATCTCCACTGTCATGTGGCACAATTAATTTGCCGTCAATCCGATCAAAGCTTGTTCAAACAGCTAATCCGTGTTTATGTCACTGTGCCACGCAGACACACTTGATGTTTAATTAGTCTTCGGTCCTTACTTTACTCTGCGTTCTGCTGGCAGACAAGCTCAAGCCCTGAGATCTGTGTGTAGCGTGGGCCTCTCGCTCTCCCGCGAATACTACATCATAATGCCAATCAGGGGCATTATCATGTGACAAACATTTGAATATTACATGTCTCCAGTCTAACCAGCTTATATCTGTGCTTATGTTCAGTTACTCTGTGCTCATGTATAACTGTGTGTTCGATTTGTCATTAGTATCGTTTGGCCTCGGTGGTTAATGAGGTTAATATTAACATTATAATTTGTCTGTGTTGATCGATTGCTTGTGGGTTGTTATCAGACAGCCTGGCGCAAAGAAATATATGCAGCGAAAGCGATTAATTGTGATTAGTCTTGAAAAAGAATTAGTTCGAAAATTGTCTGTAGAGCAGAGCGAATGGTTTCAGCAAAGTGGATTTACTGATGTTATAACATAAAAACCCCTAGCAGCAGTAGCGGCTCGTGCCTTAAAGCATTGGGGGTGCGCAAGAAAAAAAAAAGTTCGAGACGATTAATTGTGATTAGTCTTGAAAAAGAATTAGTTCCAAAATTGTCTGTATAGAAGAGCGAATGGTTTCAGCAAAGTGGCTTTACTGATGTTGTAACATAAAAACCTCTAGCAGCAGTAGCGGCTCGTGCCTTAATGCATTGGGGTGCGCAAAAAAAAGTTCGAGACGCAGCAAGTGCGTTATGGTAGTGAATTTTTATTAAATGCTTCAAATTTCTACAAACTTAGAAAGTTGAATTTTAGTGTATTGTAAGGTCTTATCAAGGGCAACATTGCCACCAAATTTCATCAAAATAACTTTGTAACTTTCGTAGAAAAAAGATTTTTTTCAAAAGAAAACTCAAAATTTGAATAACTCAATTTTCTAAAAATGTACAAAGTTGGATTTTAGTGTGTAGTAAGGTATTTTACAAGGCAACATATCCACCAAAATTCATTAAAATAGCTTTGTAATTTTATGACAAAAAGATTTTTTTGAAACAAAACTCAACATTTTCCCGGAAAACCTTATCCGATTTTCCTGACTAACGAACTTATCCAAGCCATAAATAAAAGAAGGGCACTTGCGAGTTTAATCGAAATCAGTTGCTTATATATATATATATATATATATATATATATATATATATATATATATATATATATATATATATATATATATATATAAACATATAAAAATTGAAGCTGACCCCGGATATGGGTTCTAGGTGTCCTAGTTCGCGCTCATTTAAAAATAAATTGCAAAGTCTCTCTATCGATGCCTCTCTATTAGTGAATTTTTTCAAATAAAAATTCACTAAAAATGAAGGGCTCGCCCCTTTTTTTCCCCGAAAATGTATTATAAAAAACCTACTTACTAAACTAACTAAACTTAATAATTATTAACTACTTACCAAGTTTTCCTCTAATTAGCTATAGGTTATAGTAGTTAAAAAGTCCCTTAAAAAGTTAACCTTTAAAATATTATCCACTGAATTAATCACAGTATCACAATTATTTTGTCCACTTATTAAGCAACCCGAAGTAGTAGACATCATAATAATAATAATTGTCTTGTTAGAACATGTAAACAACAACGAAATGATCTAATTAAAATCAACCGATGCGAAGCACTACACGAAAATTACTACACACGCTCTGCGAAAAGTGCACTGCAAACTGCAAGTGTGGAATTTTAAAGCGCACAACTAGGTTGCTTATTCGGTCGTTTTTGACAAAGGTAGTAGATCATTTCGCAACGAAGTATCGCATTTCCTTAGAGCGCCGAAAAATACACACCGCCGCGATGTATATAACGTCTGCAACCATTAACACCCTCTACTTCTTCTGATTCTGTATTAATAGCTGCCGACTCTGCGATCCTCGATCCTCGATATACTAATTTTGTTTGTTGAATGCAGGAGGTAAAAAGTAAATAAAAATTTATTGAAATATGGCATAGCAAAAATATTATTTTTTCCACGGCAGGCGGCAGTGCGCACGCACGGGCGCACTTATTGAGGAGCGGCCCCTGCCTATCAGTATGTGTTAATCACTCAAGAGTTTCTATATTGGTTACTGGTCATAACAGTCGCGAATGACAAATTTATGAAGCAATTTCTGAGGAATAATTCAAAGAGGCCCAGATCTGGAAACTACGTTCTATGGTGAAAATAACTTAGCTTGACTGTGATAGCTTAATCTCATACAAGATATTGTTTACGAATGGAATCTAAGAGACAAAATGAGCAGTTTGGGAATAATAGTTTGATTGTGGATATACTTGTCTCTCATACAAAATAACAATCCGTTGTATTAAAAATAAACCGTTTAGCCGACACAGAAATTGACTTTCTTTACCGCAGCCTGTGCAAGATTGATCATGTATACACTCCAACAGAAACTAGTAGAATTTGGTCTGCTTTCCAGGTAGACACATACATCTTATACGGCAACGACAAGGGAGACATAATTTTGTAGCCAATTCTTAAAAGTATTGCTGGTTTTCAGTTTCTTCTTAACTCTATGATATCCGAAATGTATTTGTTTTATTTTTGACTTAAAAGTTTGAATAGATGGTAATCGTTCCCTGTGAGGTCAAAATTATATTAAAATCAAACATACAAGCAGACGAATCAACTTTTTTGGAAATAACATAGCAACGAATTTCAAACCTTTTGGTATCTGAGATACCTGGGATGAGTGAATGTTTTCCTTTAAAGGAGTGTGAAAGCCCTTCAGGCTTATAATAATAATAATAATAATAATAATAATAATAATAATAATAATAATAATAATAATAATAATAATAATAATAATAATAATAATAATAATAATAATAATAATAATAATAATAATAATAATAATAATAATAATAATAATAATAATAATAATAATAATAATAATAATAATACCTTTTTGATACCTATCAACATTTATATAAGGCAAGCCAAAATATAAAACCTAGTATTTCCTAGTAACCTAGTAACTAATAATTCACTAATTGAAGACTGAAGCCTTGATGCACTGATAGGTACACTTGGAGAATCCAAATCACGACAACACATCTTTCTTAAGACTTGACGATCGTTTCCTTAACAAAGTTAGCGTCATCAGAGGATGAAAAATTCTGGAAAAAAAATTTCCCCCAAAAATAGACAAAAGTATTTTTGAAAACACTATGTTTCTGTAAGCATCAGAGTAACTGGAATAAGATTTTACATGTGGCTAGAAATGGTGTAAATAAACTAATGTTGTAAATTTTAAGTAATTTGGTACACAGTATTTAGAGTTTTTTCCAAATGAAAAATAAAATCTGAAACACATGCATTGAAACAACTTAGTGGTTAAGGTCCAATTTTAATGCCTGACAGAGAGAGGTATAAACCATACATCAATGGTAACCAAACTAAATAAATAACAGGCATAAAACATACTATCTGAACCAACAATTGTGAAATCTCGGCCACAAATATCGCCAATGACAGGCGACATTAAATTAAAAATTTGCCAAGTGATTGTATTTAACTGGGGATTCAATAAGTGAAGATTGGAACCTGTGATGAGCACTGATATGTACACTTGGAGAACCCAAATCACCATAATACATTTTAAAAGACCCGAATAAAAGACAGAATGTTTCATCCTCTGATAACGCTAACTTGGCTATTGAAACGATCATCAGGTCTTTTAAAATATGTTGTGATGATTTGGGTTCTCCAAGTGTACTTATCTGGCGATTCTGTCAATTTTTAAAATATAGTATATTTGTAGCTTAATGAACGGCCCCATATACAGTGCTAGCACAACACAGATATATTATGCTGTGGTTTTAGACTAAAAGTGTAGCATAATATAGTAGAAATGTTAACAAAATCAAGTAAAGTCTCTATAAAAATGATTCTAAAATAGTTTATTTTATCTTTAAAATTAAACATAAGCCGTCATATAAGATCTAAACAGACGTTGAATGTGTTTCAATGGCAATTATACTAATTCTATAAATAATTGTTATGCATACTTTTAATATAATATCCCGGGAATGAAGCCGGTGTCAAATATCATGCAAATAAAACTTTAGTTAACGTATCCTTTCCTTACATAGCTCAGTGACAGCCTGCTTGTCTTTACGCAGAAGGTTGCGTCATCGATTACAGCTCGATCAATGTATGGTTTTATTTGTTTTATTTTGACATTTGGAGAAGCAATAGTGCACAGATTTCATACGTTTTGAAAAGATCTCACTTTTGTTTAAAACGCCTGAATAACTTTGTCACCTTTGGGTATTAAATTATAATTTTCAGCAGACATTTTGTTATTGTTGATAATGAAAAAGCCGGTTTGATGAGGTTAACTAAAAGGAAATCATTCTAGCGGTTAGTAAGGAAAATAACTGATACGTTTGTAATTTGGCAGATAACTTTTCTAAATATGAATTAAGTTTCCTTCTGGAAATCTTTTGTAACTTTAATAAAATTTGTAACACAAGTTTCTTTTCAAGAGACTTACACTCTCTATAGATATAGCAAAATTCAATTTTTTAGCTTCATAGAAAATTGAGGTTTGGGCATTTTTCTCAAAAGCATTTACACAAGATTTTTTTGATAATAGAGAAAAACCTATGGTAACACTTTCGAAAAAATTATTTAAATATGGGCGTTTTAAGACCCCTAAAATCGATCTTCAAGCTGTGTGTAAGGTTAAAGTATTAACTCTAGTAATATGCCATATAATAATAGTGTACAATTCTTATGAAAATTCACTACTATAAGGCACTTACTGGGTCCCGAATTTTTTTAACTTTTGTTAATCACTTCTTAGTGAATTTTCTTAAAAAAATTCACTAATGAGGAGATCCCGACTTTTGAATTTTGTCAGTTTCAATTTATATATATATATATATATATATATATATATATATATATATATATATATATATATATATATATATATATATATATATATATATATATATATATAAATTGAAACTGACCCCGGATATGTGTTCTGGGGGGCCTAATTAGCGCTCATTTGAAGAAATTTTTTCAAAATTCAAAAGTCGGGATCTCCTCATTAGTGAATTTTTTTAAGAAAATTCACTAAGAAGTGATTAACAAAAGTTAAAAAAATCACACCGATAACTCAAAAAATAATAAGCCGATTTTTATTAAATTTGGTGAAAAAATTCCTTTTGCAAATGGCTTGGACAAGTTTGTCAACCAGGAAAATCTGACAAGGTTTTCCCGGAAAATTTTGTGTTTTCTCTAAAAAAAATTATATCTCCAGAATTAACAAAGTAAGGGCAACCAAATTTGGTACGCGGGTTTATATCCTTATAAATAAGTTATGTACCAAAATTTAGCTATATATGTCAAAACACAAAAAAGTTATAGGCATTTAAAGAAAAATAAATTGGGGTTTTCGTCAAAACGTCAAAGTTGCGATTCAAAACGTCAAAATCGGCAACATTTAGGCAAATAACTTGAATCTAATACGGGCTATGGAAATACAATTACAGGCTGGCCCATAAGTCGTTGGTGATACAACTTTTTTTTTTAGTCGAAAACGCCTTATGTTTTTGCATTTTCCATCGAAATATAATGCATGTTTATAAGTAAAGAAATTCTGGACGCAGCAAGTGCGTTATGGTAGCAAATTTTGATTAAATGCTTCATATTTGAAAAGCTCAATTTGCTATTAACCTATAAAATTAACCCAGAACCGGATTTTTTCGGTTACAATTTAAGTTTACTTTCGGAAATTTTTGTACGTTTTCAAACAATAAAGTTATTTTGATGAAACATGGCACATTGTTTTTACTATATATGTTATACTAGTAATCAAATTTGATGCCTGTTTTCTGAAAAAACACACATATTTGCTATTAAAAACATTTAAATAAAAATTCACTACCATAACGCACTTGATGCGTCCCGAAATTTTTAAAGGGCAGCAGAGAATTAACTAGGTCATACGACAAATTCGGAAAACTTAATACTGAACAATTTTCACTGCATTAGTATCAAACTGACCTTAAACTTTTAAAATATGGTTTTAATAAAACTAAGTCCTGATCTAACCTGATTTTAAGAAACCACATATAAGAAAAGCCTTTTCATTTTAGATAATCGTTTTGTTCTATTTTTATGAGAATTATTTCTGTCTGTATCGTTTACATATCTGCTCAAGTTAAGTATCAGCTAATAGTAAAGGCAGTTTTGTTTGCAGATTTAAACTCTGATTACCTGGATATGACATTTGGAAGGTCGCCAGGAACGCCCGGCATGCCAGGTTCCAATCAAAGAACGAAAAGGATGAGGACATCCTTCAAACATCATCAGTTAAGAACGATGAAATCCTACTTCGCAATAAATCACAATCCAGATGCTAAAGATCTGAAACAATTATCACAAAAGACTGGTCTCCCCAAAAGAGTGCTACAGGTGAGTTACGTCTAACGTTTTGATTTTAATAAAGCGGCTGCTAATCTTATTTACTTCCACATCGTCAATACGTGTGAAAGTATAACATCGGCGAAAAAACTGCAAGATATACAAAAATCAATGCATTAATCAGAAATCAAGTTTTTGAATATTAGTAAAAAAAATTATACCAAACATGCTTGCAATCTTCTTGTTTGTAAGATTTTTTTGTGAATTTTTATTTTTAAAAATTCACTAATAGAGACGTATCGATGGTAAGACTTTGCAAAAATTGTTTCAAATGAGCGCGAACTAGGACCCATAGAACTCATATCCGGGGTCAGTTTCAATATATATATATATATATATATATATATATATATATATATATATATATATATATATATATATATATATATATATATATATATATATATATGTATGTATGTATGTATGTATGTATCCAACCGGTAACTCAAAAAATCATTAACCGATTTCGATGAAAATCGGCAAGTGCCTTTCTTTTATTAATGGCTTGAATGAGTTCGTTAGCCAAGAAAATCGGACAGGGTTTTCTGGGAAAATTTTGAGTTTTCTTTCTAAAAAAAAATTTTTCTCCGATAATTACAAAGCTGTTTTAATGAAATTTGACAGATATGTTTCCCTGGGGAGGCCTTACTACGTACCAAAATTCAACTTTCTAAGTTTATATAAAATTCAGTTATTTAAATTTTGATTTTGTTTTCGAAAAATTTTTTTTTCCCGAAAATTACTAAGTTATTTTGATAATATTTGGTGGATATCTTGCCTTAGGAAAGACCTTACTAGATGCCAAAATTCAGATTTGTAGGATTATAGAAAATTGAGTTATTCAAATTTGAAACATTTTATAAACATTCACTACCATAACGCACTTGCTGCGTCCAGAACTTTTTTATAATAAGAACGGTGTATTTACCAGATCTGTGATCGCAAGATATATGAATTCTAATAAAACCGTTGAATTCTGGATAAACAGTTACGAAAGAAAAAAAAGTTCCGGGCGCAGCAAGTGCGTTATGGTAGTGAATTTTTATTAAAAGCTTCAAACTTAGATAACTCAATTTTCTATAAACTTACAAAGTTGGATTTTGGTGTGTAGCAAGGTCTTTTCTAAGGAAACATATCCACCAAATTTAATTTAAAAATCTTTGTAATTTTAGGAGAAAAAAATTGAACATTTAAAAAACTTAATTTTATATAAACTTAGAAAGTTTAATTTTGGAGTGTAGTAAGGTCTTCCTCAATGCAATACATTTGACGAGCTTCATCGAAATCGGTTAATTATTTTTTGAGTTATCGGTTGGATACATATATATATATATATATATATATATATATATATATATATATATATATATATATATATATATATATATATATATATATATATATATATATATATATATATATATATATATATATATATATATATATATACATATAACAATTGAAACTGAGCCTGGATATGGGTTCTAGGGGTGCTAAATCGTGCTCATTTGAAAAATTTTTTGTAAAGTCACCATCGATACCTCTCTATTAGTGAATTTTTTTAAATAAAAATTCACTAAAAAATGGTGCAGTCGAGCGTGCTCACTTGTATATTATTATTATTATTATTTTTTTTTTGTTCAATAAGATAATAATCACCTAAGTCAGAGACTTGTTGGTGATACTCGCAATATAATTTCTTTCTCAAAAATACCTAGTGCACATAATCCAAAACAATTGCGAACAATTCAACTAAAAAAAAAAAAAACCAAGCCACATATTATCAAAACCGATTTCCAGCATATGTGCCCAACAATTTAGACCACCAAAATACCACACATTTTTTCCCTCCTTCCCCTCTCTCTTCTACACCAACATCTACACAGCATGCCCCCATAGAAGCAAAATAGCTTGTCAATGAGGACACCCCAGACACAATGCGCACACAAGAGAGAAAGAAAAAAAACGATTGCATCCGACAACAACAGTCACATTCCTCCCTCTCATCCTTTTCTCCCACCAACACAAAACCACCCCCCAATCCAGTACTCCCCAAACAACACCAAAATTCCAAAACCATGTACAGCTGTACTAAAAACAAGCGAGAATATATAAAAACAACAAAAATAATGCTATAAAACACCATACGAATGCGCTCACGAAATATATGCAGAGGTAAAACAATGGTCAAAACCATAAAAAATCTCTGTAAGTTAAGCAGTCAATATATAATACAAGTAAAACACAAACACACATTAAAAAAAACTACATCCGATTTTAAAACACAGGATTGGATTCACTACATCTCCAAATTCTTAACCTAAATTAACCAGTCTGTAGATAACATCTCTCGGAGTTTCAAGTAGCCAGGACTGTACCCTGTTCCTAAACAATCTATATGAATGCACTTGTCTTATATCCAGTGGCAACACATCGTATGCTTTCAAACCAATATAAACAAAGTTTTTTCGGCCAATCCTTTTATTCGCTCTCTGTTTTACGGTTACCACATTTTTAAACCGTGTTTGGTAGGTGTGCTCCAGGAAACTTATGGTGTTCTTCTCTCTCTGTGTGTACAATAAAATTGCACGGCAGTACAACTTATGGATATCCATTACTTTGTTCTCAGAATAGAGCAGATCGCTAGGGTAAGTCATATTTTTTCCACATATAATCTTTAGTATCCATATCTGTGTGGTTCCCACCTTTCTCAAATATATTTCTGAAGCGCTGCCTCAAGCGAGCAATCCATACATCAGTTGGGATTGAATGAGGGCAAGGTATACAGTTCTGAGGTGAGTTTCCTTCATGAATTGTTTCAGTTTCCTAAATCTAAACAGAAAGCTTCTCAACTTCCTAACAACTTGACTCGTATGTATATCCCATCTCAGATGACAGTCTATGTTTAATCCCAGATATAACATATTCTTTGCTTCAGCTACTGGACTGCTGCCGATGTTTTAATTACCCAGATTTGGCAAACCACTGGCATACGATGTAAATGGTACATACTTTGTTTTGTTCCAGTTTATTGTCAACATATTGTGGTCAAACCAAGCCTTCAAGAATCTGAGGCTCTCCTCTGCTCTTTGTTTCAGGGATTTCCAGTCTGATGCAGTGTATATAATAGCTGTGTCGTCAGCATAACTGACAATTTCCCCTGCCGTAGGCAAGTGTAATAAGTCATTCATATATATATGTTAAACAGTATGGGACCCAACACTGTACCCTGCGGAATCCCACACTTAACACTTTCGTAGCTGCTCAAATAACCATTCACCTTTACGCACTGTTTTGGATCGCTAATATAACTCTTGAGTAAGCTGTATACGCTTCCCCGAAAGCCGCTTTTATATAATTTTTCCAGTAATTTCTGGTGGGATACCGTATCGAATGCTTTTGCAAGGTCCAGGAACACACATAAGGTTGGTTGGTTCTTATCTAGACTTTCATAAAGTTTTTTCGTAAGAAAAGCTATAGCATCCTCCGTAGAACAACCCTCACAGAAACCAAACTGGCGACTGGATAGCACCCCATACGTTTTAATAAAAGACATCATTCTGGATTTCAAGATTTTTTCAAATATTTTGGCGATATTAGAAATTGTTGTTATAGGTCTGTAATTCATAATTTCTATTGTATTACCTTTCTTAAAGATAGGAAAAATAACACCCACCTTAAACACCCTTGGAAACGTTCCCTCAAGTAAGCACCTATTAAACAAATACGTAAGAGCTTCGGATATTTCATTACAAATTGTTTTCAATGTCTTGGCCTCCACTCCATCATTACCTGGCGATTTATTTTCTTTTAATTCTAATATTTTTTGTTTCACTTCACTTTCTTCGATTTCGTCGAGGTACATACTGTTTCTAATGGTGGGGCCACTCTCCAAAATGTCTTGTTTGGGGATATTCGCTGCAAGATTCTCTCCAACATCTCTGTAATACCTATTAAAAGCTCTAGCCATAGTGTCTGGATCGTCACATTCTTGATCATCAACTACAATCCTTTCTATTCTCCCCTGTGACTTCTCTTTATATGGGCAAATTATAAAATTATAAAAAACACTTCGTATATTTATAAAATAAGTTTTGTATAAGTTTTCTAATTAGATATGTAGGGTAAGCAGGATGAGTGATTTAAAAAAAAGTACCTTAAATTAGGCTCTGCACTTTAAATTAATAAACATTTTTATAACCGTATAGTTAAAAATGATACTGAATGTGCATTTGAATGTTGTATGTATTATTTGTTATGTTCAGCATTCTAGTGTTTTTTTGTGAGTATATTTCCTATTTATTTTTTATTTTTTTGCTTTTGTATACAACTGACTATAAGTATTTATGTTAAAGATCATGTTTTTGTTTGCCATTTTTACCTAATTACTTCCACATCGTCACGTGTGAAATATAGAAAACATGATTGGGAACGAACATTTTTTGTCTGTCGGTCTGTATGTCTGTCTGTTTGTAGCCAGGATAACTTTAGAATCAATTGATATCTCGTCTGCAAATCTGGTATACAGTTAGCACTCGACAAACGAACGGTTCGGATTGTTTTGGGGTAGAATCGCTTCAGGGGGTAGGGGATGAACGGGGGGTGATTTGGTGAAAATTAACATTTTTTCGTTAAAACTCGAGTAATATAACGTTTTAGGGTTTATTTACTTAAAAAAAAATTAGTTGCATCAAAAATCAAGTATTCTGTGCTGAAATTGAATTAGGGGTGGAATATTGTTGACAAAAAAAATTTTTTTTTTAGTAAAACGGCGTAAAGACTCAAAAAATACAGAAAACTTGATTCTGGAACGAATATTTGTGTGTTTGTCAGTCTGTCGGCATGTACGCCTGTCTGTTAATAGGTGCAATAACTTTCGAATGAATCGATATATCATCTTCAAATTTGGTATCCAGTTAGCACCCGACAAAAGAACGGGAATTGTTTTTGTGTAAGATCGCCTCCGGGGGTAGGGGATAAATAAGAGGTGATTTGGTGAAAATTGATATTTTTTCAATAAAATTCGAGTAATATAACGTTTAAAATTTTATGGGTACAGGAATACAAATGTTTTCTTTGTGGTCAAGTCATGGGCCCTAAATTCATTCCATAAGAATGTCTTTCTGAAGAAAATAAATTATCACAGCTCTGTGGAAGTTATGATTCAATTTGCAGCACTATCTTTCACTGTTCCTAATTCCATGAATTAAATTGTATGTAATTATTTATTGCTTTTAATATAAGGCTAACTTAATAATATATTATTCTTATGAAAATTCACTACCATAACTCATTTGCTGCGTCCCGAAATTTGCTTGTGTTAACTATTTGTGCAGCTATTTTAGAATAATTATTAAAAGAAAGCCACAGAGAATATTTCAACTACTCACAGAACTCACAATATTAGTTTAGATCCATCAAATTTGTTTCAAATTTCTTGCTGACCACAGCAGAAACAACAGTTTCCACGATCTAATCCGGGCGGAGTGAAATGCGCACGGTAACTGTACGAAGGGGACCCAACGAAGAGAAGAGAGCAGGCAGTGCAAATTCAGCTCTTTTTCATTGATAAACAATCGCTTTCCTCATCCGAGCATCGTACAAAAGGCCGCCAGCGCTAAAAACTGGGTCTATTAAAATCTTTCACTCGACTGAGGACCGAGGTTGTTTGTCTTGAGCCCTCGTTAAGGCCGCGAATGGCCCTAGGCTACGATATTTCAACCAGAAGAACACTAGGTGATTTGTTACTGCACATAAACTCCTTATAAATAATACTAATGACAAAAGAGATTCAATTTACCTGGAGCTCTGCCCCGCCTGGATGATTCAATATGGATCCAGAACATATAACACACCAACGACATTTTATGGAGTTCATTTTGAAAGAACGGTTTTGTATGCACGCAGTATTGTTTTTTGTGTTATACGGTGTGTCCCAGATTTGTCGCTCACCGTTGTTAACTTTGAAAACGCAATACCTAAGAGATTCGTTAAATGAAGCATATTTTCAGCTTATTTCAAATGCACTCGCTAATTGTGAATCGTTCTTTAAGAAGGTACGCGGGTCAATGTGCACAATCTGATGCTAGCTAGGGATCTATGATGCAATTCCAATTACGGTTACGTCAGTCGTAGCGAAAGATTTTACACGTGTCCTCTGGTGTCCTACTGCTGTTAGAAATATTTTCTGGAAATGTTTCGGTTGCTGGAACGGATGATGTTCAAAAATCATACACAAAGATTTTAAGTTAAACCGGCAAAATATTCCGGAAATTCACATATTTGTGTGGAGTTTTTGGCAAGAAGACACTAGACGGTAGTCAATTTTTGGTTTCCTTGAAGAGCGTCTCACCATTAAACATGCTTTAATAAGGGGAAGACCATAAACGCCAAGAGACGGACCAAACTTGCGGCTCTTATTTCAACTGATCGTTTGAACAATATCATTACTTCGTATTTCGACGATCGATTTGTGGATAAAAAACTTTCGAGCTCGATGGGTCCCTCACTGTTTGACTGCTGAACCCAAACGGAAACGCTTAGCCATTTGAACACTATTGAAGCAATAGGAATATCAAAGGTCAAGAATTGCTGCGTTGCATTGTTGCTGTGGATGAAACGTGGGTTGATTACTTTAAACTAGAATTGAAATCGTAGTTGAATGAGCTGAAAAATTCTTTATCCAAAAATTTCTACAAACGCGAAAAATGATGATTTTCCTTATGATGACTATACCATGACGTATAGACTTTCATGTATAACACTAGCGCACTGCCATGACTTCTTTCATTACGCAGAAGAATGCTCAACAACCGACTAAACTTGCTTGCGAATTCCCGATGTCAATGCACATTCGTATTTTTAGGGTAGGTAGTACGATTAGAAACTGTTATCTCAGAATTAAAAATGACCATGCGTGTACATCGTTTTTCCTCCGTCATTATACCTCTGCGCTGTGGTTATTTGAGACATTTGTGAACTGAATAAAAGTGGTGTGGGTACCCAGCGGCGTGGTGAATCCTGTAAAATGGGTGGCACAAGTTACTGATTGAGAAGCGAGGGACTACCTAACAAATTTTGTGAAAATATATAATAAGTACACTTGGAAAACCCAAATCATCACAAAATATTTAAAAAAAACCTGATGCTGGTTTCACTAACAAAGTTTATCGTCATCAATGGATGAAATATTTCAAACGTTTGACGACTACAACAGTGTTTATATTCTGTGCAGGTGCCGGGCTTCAGACGCTTGAAGGTGGTTGAAACCAACTTTCACTGCCTATTCACCGTAAAATCTCTCTACCTAAATGCCGTTGCATCCTTATTGTCGTGTTTATTTTGTCGGCATCTTTTGTAAAGTGGTCGATCACCTAACCATACATAAGTGAAGGTGCTGAATTCATACAACTTTTTATTATTACTATATTGGGTAATATATACCTACTATATATATATATATATATATATATATATATATATATATATATATATATATATATATATATATATATATATATATATATTCAAAAGCGTGTAGGTCTCCCATTTGTTTAATATATTTTATTAATTTTAGATTCTCTTTATCTACGTGGTGATTATTCTTCCAATTATATCTAGGTACGAATAATCTTTCTATAGTACCGTATCTCAGTTGTGCAAAAAATACAGGTGCTTTAAAAGTTGTAGAGCTTTTTTAAGAGCGCAACGGAATAAACACCTAATATTGAAATAGGTAGTTTAAATTGTAATTTTTTTTTAATTTAATTTTTGTTGGCTTTCAGTCGATTGTAATGTTTTGCCAAACACAAATTTATATATATATATATATATATATATATATATATATATATATATATATATATATATATTAGGATTGTAATCTATTTCACTAAAAGGAGCATTTTTTAAATGTACACTTACATAATGTTATGCTTTTAAATTTTCTTTTGAGAACAAAAACATAAGGGTGCCTATTTAAAACAATAAAACGTCATCAATTTTACCTTTGACTTACCCTGTTTAAAATGACGACTATATGAAATATATTATAGTTATAAATCATTCTAAAATTATTGATTGTTATACCAGGTGTCCTATAAGTAAGTTAGAAGCAAAATATATTTTTTTAATAAAACATTTTATATATTTAGATATAGATCGTTAGCAAATGAGTTTCTCATTATAATGCTGTAAATTATGTTGGCCTGGATTGAAAAACAGCTGAGATATTGTTAAGTGTACTCAAAAAATGGCACATTTTAGTAATTCGTGGTACCTTGCTAGTCTTTGCTACTCGTAATTTTGTTTTACATATAATTTTAGCAAAGCTAACATGATATTTCTTGTGGTGTGTATAGTTATATTTTCGCTGGCTGGTGTAGGTACTATAAAAAGCACAATTTCACATTGACATCGTGTCTGTATCTATTGAGATGTTTGATGACAATCAGTGCAATATTGACAGCTTTTCATGCATGTTTCTAAAGTAGAGCTACCTAGGGTATCCTAATATGGCAAGTAGTACTGACCTGTCTAATATGTTCATCCAACAAAAATCTGCAGTAAGAATAATTTCTTCAGTAGACAGCCGTACAAGAAAACAGACATAGCTACCATATCTTCAGCATAATATATTATACAGGGAGGTCAAACTCGATGGCCTATGAGTAGTACGTATATTGTGAACCAAAAAAATGTATAAATCTGAAATTTGGTTTGTGTTCATAAGTAGTGATTGTACTAATTTTGAAGATATTTTTGACACGCGTTGTCACATCTACTTTTACCAGATACCAAATTTGTTTTTTCAAATAAACCAGACTGTGTATTGTGACATTTTCAGATTTCCTGGAACATTTCGAAAGTTTTTTATGTGATGTACCTTTTTCCTATCTCCAACCGTTAATAAAAATGATTATTTACTAAATTTGGCAATCTGCACCCATTAATGAAAAAATCATTCTTTGCGCAACAAGTACACAGGTTTGGGTCTGAGTTTTTGGCCGCTGTTTGTCAATAGATTGGTTTATCATAATATGGTACGCAATCCAACTATTGGATGCAGAGCGTCTACAAAAATGTGCTTTTGGTAGAACAAAGAAAGGCAGGTAATGCGGGATTTTCAAATAGAATACTCGGAATTTTATAATGATAATCGCAAGATCACTTGATTTTCTATCTAAAAGTATGACGATGTTATATCTATTCTCAGCGGTTTTTGATTATCAGCAAAAAACCAAAATATGGCAAGTAAACGCATTTCTTATTATTAGTATGCCTAACCTAACCAGTCTAATCCACGACAGGCAGTATGGATTCCGTCAGCGCAGATCAACTGCCGACCTCCTTTCCTTTGTCACCCATTCTTGGAACAAGTCTATGGAACTACACGGTGAATCCCAGATTGTCGCTCTAGACATATCCAAGGCATTCGACCAGGTCTAGCACGCAGCGATGCTTAATAAACTTTCGGCCTATGGCTACCACCAAAACTCTTTACCTGGACAGCAAACTTCCTCTCCAACCGGAGCATTACTGTTGTCGTGGATGGCCACTCCTCTAAACTATATCCAATTAATGCAGGAGTTCCTCAAGGTTCAGCTTTAGCCCCTACTTTGTTTCTTCTCCGCATCAATGACATTCTTTCTAGCACATCCAACCCAGTTCACAGTTACGCGGACGACAGCACCCTCCACTCAAATATACAATATTCTAAGCCTGTGTCTTTGGCCCAACTAGATTAGGATCGCAGACACATTGTCTCCGTGGATCTCCAAAAAAATATTAGACTGGGGATGTAGAAATCTTGTACAATTCAACCCCACCAAATCTCACTCTTGCTTTCTTTCTCATAAAAGATACACCAGCCCTAGAACCATCACAATGAACAACCAAGTTATTCAAAGTAATGAGTCCTTTTCACTTGTTGGTATTTCTGTGGATCGAAATCTCAATTGGCACCAACATGTCACATCAATTGCAGAGGCGGCTGCTAAGAAATGAGGTTTTCTCTTCCGGGCCCGCAAATACTTTTCACCAGCAAATCTATATGTCTTATATACTTCACAAATAATGCCAAATCTGGTATTTCTGTGGATCGAAATCTCAATTGGCACCAACATGTCACATCAATTGCAGAAGCAGCTGCTAAGAAATGAGGTTTTCTCTTCCGGGCCCGCAAATACTTTTCATCAGCAAATCTATATATCTTATATACTTCACAAATAATGCCAAATCTGGAATACTGCTCCCATATCTGGGGTGCTGCTGCCGCTTCTACACTCGCTATACTGGACTCCATTTAGAGGAGAGCTATACGTCTCATTGGTGACCCTACCCTCACCTAAAGGCTGCCGTCCCTTGCCCACCGACGTGCCGTTGGTGACCTCTCTCACTCTCTGCACGGGCAGTGCTCAGAGGAGCTTTCTTCCATAGTTCCTCCACCTGCTGCCCCCAACAGATCTACCAGGGGAACAGAGCGAATGCACCGTTTTACTGTCCAGGTCACCAGACATAGAACGTCTTGCTATGCCCGCTCTTTTGTCCCGAGGACTTCCAAGTTGTGGAATTCCTTGCCGGCACATGTTTTTCCTTCTCCTCTGAACCTCCAAACCCTCAAGTCCAGAATTAACAAGTTGCCTCTTTCCTCCTTGTCGGCACCTATGGTACGATAGTATCTAGGCTGTAAGCCCTCGTGGAGTGTTGTTGAACTTAAAAAAATAATAAAAAGACCTAACGCATTTCTTATTATTAGTATGACATGCTTCTAAACAGTCGAGACCGATTGTCAAAATGTAACTGTCTATTTGCAAGCCTATTAACATACTGATTCTGTGTAATCTATTATCTGGAAATGGAAAATTCTTATACAAGTGAGTAAATTTTAAACATGTTCTTCATGAATGTACAGCGTAACAATATATTTCTAGAAAATGCAAAAACGAAGAGTATCCAAACGCAAATCCAATATATGGGAAGAAATTCAAGAGGTTAAATAATTTTATGAATAACGGTCACGTAAAGAAGCCAAGACTCCAAATTAAACCTCTAACAGGTAACAGGACAATCAAACAATATTCCTGGCATATTTTTCTGCAAATCCATTTCATTTCATTCTACAGAAAATGACTTAAGAATAGCTCACAGATCTATAGAATGATTTATCCTTAACCATGGAATGCATAATAAAAACTTATATGCTTTCCAACATCAAGATGGATACAACTTAAGTGGCTTACCATAAATATGGTGCTCGAGGTAGATAGTAAATATCCATTTCTTACCATAAAATTATAAGAGCTGAGACTGGTGTAAGTTTCTGGGGTATTAAGGGATTTAATAAAATCGCAGAAAAAATAGAGTCAAAAGACAGAGAAGTTTTGGAGAGATGCTCAAAGCATTCTTCTGAAGTATGCATTTTAGGCAATAAATGAATTACTTATTAGTAAATTTTTATTAAAAAATTCACTAATAGAGAGGTATCGATGGTGAGACTTTGCAAAAATTTTTTCAAATGAGCGCCAACTAGGACCCCTAGAACCCGTATCCGGGGTCAGTTTCAATTTATATATATATATATATATATATATATATATATATATATATATATATATATATATATATATATATATATATATATATATACATACATATCCGTTTGATAACTCAAAAAATAATTAACTGATTTCAATGAAACTCGGCAAGTGCCTTTCTTTTATTATTGGCTTGGATGATTTTGTTAGCCAGGAAAATCGGACGAGGTTTTCCGGAAAAATTTTGAGTTTTCTTTAAAAAAAAAAATTTTCCTCCGAAATAACAAAGCTGCTTTAATGAAATTTACTGTGTATGTTTCCTTGGCAGAGACCTTACTACGTACCAAAATTCAACTTTCTAAGTTTATAGAAAATTGAGTTATTCAAATTTTAAATTTTCTTTCGAAAAATTTTTTTTTCTCCGAAAATTACAAAGTTATTTTAATGAAATTTGATGGATATTTTTCCCTAGGAAAGACCTTACTACATACCAAAACTAAACTTTCTAAGTTTATAGAAAATTGAGTTATTCAAATTTGAGGCATTTAATAAAAATTCACTACCATTACGCACTTGCTGCGTCCCGAGCTTTTGAATTTTGAAAAAATTTCTTCAAATGAGCGCTAATTAGGCCCCCCAGAACACATATCCGGGGTCAGTTTCAATTTTTATATGTTTATATATATATATATATATATATATATATATATATATATATATATATATATATATATATATATATATATATATATATATATATATATATATATATATATATATATATATATATATATATGTATCACACCGATAACTCAAAAAATAATTGACCGATTTTGATTAAATTTATTGAATAAATTTCTTTTGCAAATAGCTTGGATAAGTTCGTTAGCCAGGAAAATCCGCCAAGGTTTTCCCGGAAAATTTTGTATTTTCTTTAGAAAAAATTTATATCTCCGGAATTAACAAAGCAATGGCAACCAACACGGGTTTACGTTCTTATACGTAAGTCACCCACTAAAATTTAGCCCTGTAGCTCAAAAGACAAAAAAGTAATAGGCAATTAAAGAAAAATAAATTAGGGTTTTCCTCAAAACGTCAAAGTTGCGATTTAAAATGTCAAAATTGGCAACATTTAGGCAAAGAACTTGAATCTAATACGGGCTATGGAAATAAAATGTCTCAAGAAGGATGTTTTACAAACCCTGAGGTCTTAGTTTCAACCGTCATTGTCCTTCATTTTACTAAAATATTTCCAGAAAATTCATTTCAAATAGACCCTTTCTCTGATGCTTGGCAGTAGCCTTAGCTATAGAGTTTATCGATTAGTGGTATATAATTTTTGTCGAATTTTCGTAAAAAATCAATAAAGCTCAATATATCCGTTATTATACAAGATATGAAAAAAATTGTATATATTAATTATAGGGTGTCTTGAGCTACCTCTTAAAAAATATTTCTACAATCACAGGCTGGCCCATAAGTCGTTCGTGATACAAATTATCTTTTTTTTTTATCAAACGCCTTATGTTATTGCATTTTCCATCGAAATATAATGCATGTTTGTAAGAAAAAATTTTGGACGCAGCAAGTGCATTATGGTAGCGAACTTTATTTGTTTATGTAGAAATCATTGTGGAATTTTTGTAAAATTTTGGTAATTAGTACCTAATGTTTAACAAGTTATTGTAAAAAAATGTTTTTGGATTTTCGCAAAAAGTTTTCAATTTTTTTTTGTAAATTTTGTCGAAAAACTTTTTGTAAATAATTATATCTTGGTAGGGGCTAAATACCTTGAGGAAGTTCGTTGGCCAGGAAAATCGGGCCAGTTTTTCGGGGATATTTTAAGTTAGTTTTCGAAAAATATTTGCCCTTTTTCCAACAACAAAGTTATTTTGATGAAACATGGCACATTGTTTTTACTATATAGGTTACACTGGTAACCAAATTTGATGCCTGCTTTTCTTAAAAAAAAAAGAAATATTTGTTATAAAAAACATTTTAATGAAAATTCACTACCATAACGTACTTGCTGTGTCCAGAGTTTTTAGATATTGTATGGTTACCATGGTTTAGCATGAAGCCTCACTGAAAGAAAAGTCAGCGTTCAGTTTCGTCTCCGGTATCAAATATATTTTATAAATATGTAGCCATTATTTACAAACAAATATAAATTTATCAGCAGCAAAAATGTAATTACCACCTCACTGTTTGATACAGAATACTTAACAGCGAACTCTCAACTTGATGTGCCGCCAAACAAAAGCAAAAAAACTTCAAACAAGCCGCATGATGCATCATATTTACTTCAGTTACCGGCCCCGCGAATCTATCATTCAGTTGCGGCCTACAAGCGACCAAATTAAACACCACCTCTCACTAATTACTCCAGAAAAATGCATCCCCGACTCTTTATTCTTATTTATACACGAAGCAGACCTGAAAGATTACAGGAACATTAGTTTTTTTCTTGACATTTGTGTGTACACACACCCGAAACACCTTTTAGTTTGTGAGATAATTTATGTTTATCAGTTACGAGGATCGGGAACGTGCGTCTACTGTATGCATGGCCAACTGTGTTTAATGTGTGACGGCAGTGGCGTCTTGTCTAAGAGGGAAGATGTTTAATGTCAGGTAATCTATGTTGTGCTTAATCTTTCCAAACTGCTTCAAAAAACGAAAAGGTTCTTGTGTGTGTGTTTTTTTCTTTCTTTAACGTCGGCCTATTTCCGCGACTATGGCCAATCACCAACGCCAGGAGCGGTTTCACCTCACTATCCTGGAAATTTTGCCGAACCCGTGCCTTTCTGTAAGGAGGGTAGGGATCTTTAATGTGCCCAACATCGCATGGACACGGGACCGACGGATTTAGGCCCCTTCCGAAGATCGGAACGTGCAGATATTTAACTTGCTCAAATACAATGCCAGGGTTCTTGTTTCAATACCTATATTTTGTTTATTTTTTTATCTGTCTATGTAAACAAATGGCGCGGCCGGTGTGTTAACTGGTACGAATGGTTTGACTCAGTTACGTTCAGTAAAGATTGGCAGTAATTGAGTTTTTGCAATCATTTTGATATGCTTTTTATGTATTTAAAAGAGTACACTGGATGCCATAACAAATGACTGCTTTAATTTTAGCTATAAATTTAAATGTTTGTCATGTATGAACGAATGGACCGCTTTGCGTAGTTTTATTTTTAACTTTATAACTGCTTTCGTTATCAAAGCCAGTGTTGTAGGGAGTTTTCTAAAAAAAAATCAAAAGGGAACAGAAAACATATTGCATGTATGTTAAGTACGCTTGGGAGAACCCATTTATTAATCTCTCTAATGACGCTTAGTTTGTTAGTGAAACGATCGTCAAGTCTGAAAAATGGGTTGTGGTGAATTGGGTTCTCCAAAGCGTACCTCTCACAGCTCACTGCAGGTTCCATTCTTCACTCATTGCATGTATGCTTTTTTTTACAAAACTTAAAATACTCTCTGTGTCAAGTGAACTGTATTACAAAACTAATTCACATTCTTTTGAAAATATAAATTTCTCACAAATGTTTTTTTTCACTATTTTCTCTAATATTTTTTTACAAAAACTTTTCATTTTCGTCTTCTATCACACATGATATGCAACGCATCTCTGAATTAAGTTTTCGTTTTGGCTCCCTGGCAACAATTTTGGCATTTGGATCGTTGGTTTAAGTTGTCAATTTTGTCAAGCTCATAAAAATGTCAGAGCAAACAGCCAGATCTGTCGTTCAACGGAATAAGTACATAATATGCCTCCAATATAATGGAACTACCTGAAACTACAGGCCGAAGAGTATCTGAGAGGTCCGGGAAAGCGGAAATGTAATTCGTTGGGGTGGGGGTTCCGGTCGTAAAAAAATAACTTGCCGCATAAATGGTCACTTTATTTGACTACAAATTTCACGAAATCGTGCCAATATAACTGTAAAAGTTAAACGAGATCTTCACCAAGTTCTCAATGTTGTAGTTAATAAACAAACAATCTGCAAACGACTTAATGCGCTAGGTGGCCCACAAGAGGTCCAAAATTATTTCCCCAATATCGGGCCACCCGAGGCCAGTTTGTGCGAAACTATGGCCCGTGGAATAACCATGAGTGGGACGAATCTTTAACTCTCAGATAAATGGAGATACTGTCTTAATAGATAAATAGACAAATTCAGAAAAACCGGCTAAAGATCTCATGAACATTCAATAAAAGAGTGCAAATATTTTAATGCCGGATCCATTATGGTGTGTGGTGGGATATCTACTGAAAACTGTACAGTTCAGCTGTTCGGCAATAATTGTGTTTTTATACGATATAATGCAAGACTTTATCCAGCTGCATGACTATGAGTTTTTTCTATATAAATAACTCAAATATCATTACGCTGCATTGAGCCGCTAGGAGTCCTGATATGAATCCGATTGAACATAATATATGGAATAAATTGGAAACTAACGCTCGATCGCACGGAAGGCCTACTGAAACTCTTAAGGTTATGACTAATACTCGAAGAGAAGACTGAAACAACTTACCTCGAGAGAAACTTAATTTTAGTCATGCCACGAAGATCAAAAGCTCTAAGATTCGGTCGAGGTGAAAATGCAATATATTAAACGGCTGAGAAAGTTTGTGCCTTATTTTTATCAGTTTTGTTGTTCCTTAAATCCACATTTTTTTAATAATCTAAGAATTTCTGACACATTGTGAAATGCATGCTCTTCTATATATATTCATATGTACTTTTTCACCACTAACTTCTGCAGCCTTGGTGGTCCAGGAGTAAGAACGTGTGCCTCTAAATCCAAGGCTCCCGGGTTGAATTCCCAAGAGCAACGTCAAATTATTTTTCAGCACATGCTATTAATTAACATGGACTGAGATTGTGGCATTGTGTTTGAGCAAGTTGAATGTCTGTACGTTACGCTTTTTGGAGTGGGCGTAAAGCCGTCGGTTTCGTGTACCATGCGATGTTGGGCACGTTAAATATCCCTATAAAATGGCGGGGTTTCACGATAGTGAGGTGGCGTCGGCGATGGCCATAGTTAGATAAACCGATGTTAAAGAAACAAAATACACATACACACAGCACAAACTTCTTAATATCTTGCAACTTGTATTAATCATTTAACTAACAATTTTTTTATGAAACCCATTCTTACGACAATTCGCTCCCATAACGCATTTGCTGCTTTCAGACTTTTTTTACTATTTGTTTGGGATTAATCACAACAATTTTAAGAAAACACCATATCTGTTACCGACTGCCCGCCTTCAAACTTTCAGCTGTTCTATTAGTGCATTTTTATTTTAAAAAAATTCACTAATAGAGAGCTATCGATGGTGAGATTTTGCAAACACTTTTTCAAATGACCGCGAACTAGGACCCCTAAAACCCATATCCGGGGTCAGTTTAAATTTTTATATGTTTATATATATATATATATATATATATATATATATATATATATATATATATATATATATATATATATATATATATATATATATATATATATATATATATGTAAGTATCCGTCTGATAACTCAAAAAATAATTAACCGATTTCAACGAAACTCGGCAAGTGCCTTTCTTTTATTAATGGCTTGGTTCGTTAGCCAGGAAAATCGGACGAGGTTTTCCGGAAAAATTTTGAGTTTTCTTTCAAAAAAAAATTTTTTCTCTGAAAATAACAAAGCTGTTTTAATGAAATTTACTATATATGTTGGCTTGGGAGAGACCTTACTAAGTACCAAAATTCAACTTTCTAAGTTTATAGAAAATTGATTTATTTAAGTTTTAATTTTTTTTTTATCTAAAAATTACAAAGTTATTTTAATGAAATTTGGTGGATATCTTTCTCTAGGAAAGACCTTACCTCATCCACAATTAAAGTTTCTAGGTTTATAGAAAACTGTGTTATTCAAATTTGAAGCATTTAATAAAAATTCACTACCATAACGCACTTGCTGCGTCCAGAGTTTTTTTTCAATTTGCTTCTCATAGCTGTTTTAATAAAATCCTGTCCACTACTGTAAACACTTGCTGCATCAGGATTTTTTAAATTTACTTGGTATTTAACCATTTATATATTGATTAATTATCCATTTTCGTTGAATCCTAGAGCTACATGCAACCCGCCTATGTTGGTTTGAAGCAGCGTTTGAGTGTAGTGAGTATTTCTATTTCTGCTAATTGCTGAAGGCGGCTATGTCGGAATGTTCGCGATGAGAAATGACTGTCGGGTGACTGATTGCCATGGAGACCGCCGTCACCGTTTGCTTGATCTTACTGTATTTCGTGTTCCACAGCATCGATCCTGTGAGCTACATCACAAGATGGCCGGAACGATATTTATTAACGTTTTCTGGTGCGATATTTTTGCTAATAAGTAATGCCGTTAAATTTCCGACATGCTAGAAGGTAATTAATTGTCCATGTCTCGAAGAAACGGCAGCTCTATACTCAAAATATGTCAAAAACAGTTTTCTATGGTTAAAAGTCGCTTAAAAGAAACATATTTAAGGACCGTGACTGAAATCTGAAAGTAAATCATGAAGTTTGTGTACTCTGATTTAATGTTTGAAGTCATATTTTTATTTTAGTATACATTCTAACTTGCCTTATAAAGTTGATTGTTGTATTGTGAAAAGGAGAACAACTTCCAAAACCATGGAACATAGAGTGGATGAAAATATTCAGCAAACATATGCAGGACTTGACGCATTCATATTCAGCTCAAGAGACATTTGATTATTAGATACAAGATTTTAGAGAATGTTCGTAAAGAAAAATCTTCTATTAATATATCGCTACTTAACTTCGTGAAAAAAATTATTAAATCAGCCCGAACTAGCCCCCCCTAAAACCCATTATAGGGGCCAGTTTTGATTTTTTTATGTGCGTATACACTGTTTTTTTTTAAATTTCAACAACACACCACGAGAGCTTACAGGCTAAATAGTATCGTACTGGGTGTTGATAAGGAGGAAAGACGCAACTTGTTCATTCTGGACTGGAAGGTTTGGAGGTTCGGAGGAGAAGGAAAAACATGTGCCGGCAAGGAATTCCACAACTTGGAAGTCCTCGGGACAAAAGAGCGGGCATAACAAGATGTTCTATGTCTGGTGACCTGAACAGTAAAAGGGTGCATTCGCTCTGTTCCCCTGGTAGATCTGTTGGAGGCGGCAGGTGGGGGAACTATGGAGGAAAGCTCCTCTGAGCAGTGCCCGTGCAGATATCTATAAAAGAGAGAGAGGTCACCAACGGCACGTCGGTGGGCAAGGGTTTGCAGCCTTTGGGTGAGGGTAGGGTCACCGATGAGACGTATAGCTCTCTTTTGAATGGAGTCCAGGATAGCGAGTGTAGAAGCGGCAGCGGCACCCCAGATGTGGGAGCAGTATTCGAGGTTTGGCCTTATTAAAGTATATAGGGTATAGAAATTAGCTGGTGAAAAGTATTTGCGAGCCCGGAAGAGGAAACCTAATTTCTTAGCAGCCGCTTCTGCAATTGATGTAACATGTTGGTGCCAATTAAGATTTCGATCCACAGAAATGCCAACAAGAAAAAAGGACTCATTAGTTTGAATAACTTGGTTGTTCATTGTAGTTAGTCTAGGGCTGGTGTATCTGTTATGAGAAAGAAAGCAAGACTGAGATTTGGTGGGGTTGAATTGTACAATATTTCTACTTCCCCAGTCCAATATTTTTTGGAGATCCACGGAGACAGAACCCTCCATGAGTCTGCGATCCTCATCTAATTGGGCTAAAGAGACAGGATTAGAATATTGTATATTTGAGTGGAGGGTGCTGTCGTCCGCGTAACTGTGAACTGGGTTGGATGTGCTAGAGAGGAGGTCATTGATGTGGAGAAGAAACAAAGTAGGGGCTAAAGCTGAACCTTGAGGAACTCCTGCATTAATTGGATACAGTTTAGAGGAATGGCCATCCACAACAACAGAAATGCTCCTGTTGGAGAGGAAGTTTGCTATCCAGGTACAAATTTTTGGTGGTAGGCCATAGGCCGGAAGTTTATTAAGCAGCGCTGCGTACCAGACCTGGTCGAATGCTTTGGATATGTCTAGAGCAACAATCTGGGATTCACCGTGTAGTTCCATAGACTTGTTCCAAGAATGGGTGACAAAGGAAAGGAGGTCGGCAGTCGATCTGTGCTGACGGAATCCATACTGCCTGTCGTGGATTAGACTGTGTTTTTCAAGAAATTTAAGTAATTCGGTGTTTGTATACTTTTCCATCACTTTAGAGACGACTGAAAGGAGAGAAATAGGGTGATTCACAGTCGATGGTTCATTAGAAGTTTTTAACAAACTAGTTATCGAATTGCTCTGAAACTTTGGTTATTTTGATAAGAAAGCCTATCTGGCTTATATATTTTTTTAACTCCGACGTTGACATTTCAAGTAGTACCAACTTTGATATTTTAAATGTAAGATCCTGTATATTTATTTTGTTACTTCGAGAATCTTTATACAATACCTAACAACTCTCCTTAATATATGCCTATACCTACCTTTTGCTATTTTTGGTATATACATACATACATCAATTTCTATTTTTTTTCGCACCAAAAAACATGACTTTTTGAACTGCTGAAATATTCGATGTCAGCAATACTAAGACGCTAGAATTCAATGTGGAGTGAGGCTAATAATAATTACAGGTATGTTCGTTACTTCAAAAACATGTCAAAAGCCTTTCTGTAAGGAGGGTAGTGATCTTTAACGTGCCCAACATCGCGTGGACACCGGACCGACGGCTTTACGCCCCCTCCGAAGGGCGGAACGTGCAGACATTCAACTTGCTCAAATACACTGCCAGAACCTCGGTTGATGTTATTGTTACAGTTTGTACTGAAAAAGTGAAAGGAGTACCCTGAGATCGAACCCAGTACCCTTGGGTTTAGAGACACACGTTCTTACCCCTGAACCACCGAGGTTCTATTTTTTAAGTTTAAATAAACACACATTATATATAAATTTTATTAAACTTAATCAACTATCACTGGTGTTCGGATTTTTTTTAGAGCCTATATATATATATATATATATATATATATATATATATATATATATATATATATATATATATATATATATATATATATATATATATATGAAGATGCATCATAGGTATTAAGCCATGGAGCAATACTATATTCTTAGAATGAAAAGAAATCGACTTAATAAAACTTACCGTCGTCCAAGAGTTGATATTATTATTTTTTAGTGAATATTTATTTAAAAAAATTCACTTGCAAAGTGTCACCATCGATACCTCTCTATTAGTGAATTTTTTAAAATAACCGAGGTCAGTTTCAATTTATATATATATATATATATATATATATATATATATATATATATATATATATATATATATATATATATATATATATATAGGTATGTATCCAGCCGATAACTCAAAAAGTGCCTTTCTTTTATTAATGGCTTGGATAAGTTCGTTAGCCAGGAAAATCGGAAAAATTTTGATTTTCGTTTTTTGATTTTTTCTCCGAAAATTACATAGCTATTTTAGTGAAATTTTTTGGGTATGTTGCCTTGGGAAAGATCTTACTACACGCCAAAATTCAACTTTCAAAGCTTATAAAAAATAGAGTGTTTAAAATTTTCAATTTTCTTTAAAAAAATATTTTTTCCCCAAAAATTACAAAGTTATTTTAATGACATTTGGTAGATATTTTTCCTTCCAAAAGGCCTTATCACATCCCAAAATTCAACTGTTCAAGTTTATAGAAAATTGAGTTATACAAGTTTGAAGCATTTAATAAAAATTCACTACCATAGCGCACTTGTTGCGCCCAGAACTTTTTTATTTCAACAAGACACCACGGGGACTCTCAGCCTAAATACTATTGTACCGTGGGTGTTGACAAGGAGGAAAGAGGCAACTTGTTAATTCTGGACTTGAAGGTTTGGAGGTTCGGAGGAGAAGGAAAAACATGTTCAAGGAATTCGGGACAAAATAGCGAGCATAAAAAGATGTTCTATGTCTGGTGACCTCGACAGTAAAAGGGTGCATTCGCTCTGTTTCCCTGGTAGATCTGTTGTGGGAAGCAGGTGGAGAAACTATGGAAGAAAGCTTCTCTGAGCAGTGCTCGTGCAGATATCTATAAAAGAAGAAGGGGTCACCAACGGCACGTCGGTGGGCAAGGGTGGCAGCCTTTGGATGAGAGTAGGGTCAGCTATGAGACGTATAGCTCTCTTCTGAATCGAGTCCAGGATAGCGAGTGTGGAAGCGGCAGCGGCAGCGGAACCCCAGATGTGGGAGCAGTTTTCCAGGTTTTGCCTTATTTCTGAAGTATATAAAGTATAGAGTTTAGCTGGTGAAAAGTATTTGCGAGCCGGAAGAGAAACCTAATTTCTTAGCAGCCGCTTCTGCAATTGATGTGACATGTGGGTGCCAATTGAGATTTCGATCCACAGAAATGCCAACAAGTGAAAAGAACTCATTACTTTGAATAACTTGGTTGTTCATTGCGATGGGCCTAGGGCTGGTGAATCTCGTATGAGATAGAAAGCAAGACTGAGATTTGTTAGATTGAATTGTACAAGATTTCAGCTTCCCCAGTCTAGTATTTTTTTGGAGATCCACAGAGACATAACCCTCTATGAGTATGATATTAACAAAGAGACAGGATGTTAAAATCAATATTTTAATGTGTTCGTTTAGTTAACATGGTTTAATTTTTACCTTTATGTCTGACTTTAGCGTTTTGTGCATTTTGGTTTGCTATTGCTTGCATGCTATAGATACGCTGGGCGACACACGACTTAACGATAGTTCTATATCTTAGTTGCGGCAAGTGTTCTTTAAAACTAGGTTTAATACCTTTTTTAGTTTCCCCAAAACATATATCAGCCTGCAACCTTCACAACTGACTTCGTTGATCTAATAGTAACGGTCACTTGACTTCGTAGTTCAATAGAGCAGTTGTCTCGTTATAAAAAGTGTTCATATCCTCAGCCAACATTCACCTAACTCTGCAATTCCTAACTCACAGCAAAACGATGTAATTATATTATTATGACAGTTGTTAAACCACATTCTCTATGGTATATCCAATTTGTCTATGAAAAGACCTGCTGTGACTCCAGTTTTCAGTCCAAATAGAACACAACAATTTAGATTTCTGATTTTTCAACCAGTATTTTCTAATATTTGTCACTTCATCAAATTTGTCAATATCTTTCTTCTTTTGGATTCTCTTCACTACTCTTGTTTTCTCCAAACCATTTTCTACATTCTCTTTAATTTTGTTTTGTTTAACATAATTCTAAAAAACATGTTTTTTTATAACCAAAACGTTTTTCAATAAAGGATAATGAGAGCCTCGCTGATTCAGGGGCAAGAACGTGTGCCTCTGAACCGAAAGATACTGGGTTCGATCCCAGGGTTCTCCTCTCACTTTTTCAGTACAAACTATAACATTAACATCAACCGAGGTTCTGGCATTGTATTTGAGCAAGTTGAATGTCTGCACGTTCCGCCCTTCGAAGAGGGCGTAAAGCCGTCGGTCCCGTGTCCATGCCATGTTGGGCACGTTAAAGATGCCTACTCTCCTTACAGAAAGGCAGGGATTCGGCAAAATTTTCAGGATAGTGAGGTGAAACTGCTGCCTGGCGTCGGTGATAGGCCATAGTCGCGGAAATAGGCCGACGTTTAAGAAACAAAAACACACAATAAAGGATAACGTATTGATGATGATTTATTTATTTATTGAAAAAACCAATAGATATTTTAGATCTATAACTTTACTAGTTTTTTTGTTAGCGCTCAACAGGCGATCACCTTGAATATCTCTTTATAGGTACATAAAAACCCTAAAATTATCTTCCACATAAGCGCAACTGCGTAGTAATATTATCCAAGAACCTTAGGGTTGACGTATTTTTGATGGTCGTCTTAACCAGTGCATATAGAGAACAAACAGCAAATTATAATTTCACTGGTATATAAATTTCATATTCGACAACTAATTAGCGGGGACGGTCTTAAAGAGTGGTTCCGTGCCGTTGACTAGTTGGCACACCATGTGTTTGTATTAAATATATGTTTATTACTAAAACATGCTGTTAAGATTGATTAGTGTAAAAAACAACCCTCTCGGAAATAATACATCAAGCGAGATGCGGACGAACGCTACATTTATTTAGACAAACGCAGCATTTATCAAGGAGAGAGTTTATTTCCAGAACGTAGCGCTAATCTGTGTGCCGGTGCGCTCGTTGTTGTTTGCCTCACAAATTTGATTAATTCGATATGCGGCCGTGGGACAATAATGAGCGGGAGTTTAAATTAGAAACAATAAAAATTAGTCAATATCTGTTAATGTATACAGGGTCAAAAGAGATCGGTAGATTTAGGGTAGGAGGGGCTATTCCGTAGGGCCACTATATTGCTTAATTTTATAAGCGGACAAGTAAGTTGAGCGAATGGCAGTTTGCCGCAGCCAAACCCCTAGAATTAAAAAAAAGTAAGCGAACAAGAAAGACATTTGAATGATAGGCAAAATTAATTCTGATAAAAAGAGGTAAGAAAAATCTGCCACAGCAAGTGCGTTATGGTAGCGAATTTTTGTAAAAATATTTTTAATGCCAAATATGTCTTATTTTTAAAAGGACATCAAATTTGGTTAGCAGTATAACCTTTATAGGCTGGCGCATTGCAAACGAAACAGACAGATTTTAGTCCAGAGAATTATTTTTTAAGAAACGCTGAAACATATCAATTTCAATATCAAGGGGGACATGTTTTGACATAGAACTCACATCAACCCCTTAAGGGTAGTGATAACAATCCTTATATTTTAAATAGGGAACATGGGTCGAGTGTTACATCGTTTGAAAGCTCTTTCTTTTCTGAATTCAGCACACTAATTTTTTTGCAAGTTTTATCAACTCGTTTAAAAATTATTCACAGTTGAAAATGTAAAAACGCATTTCACTCATTCCGATAAGAAATGTGCTGATAGTCAATGTTTTGTTGGTTTGTAAACAAAAAGTTGACTATCAGAACATTTCTTATCGGAATGAGAGACATACAGTTTATTACTACCGAAAATTAATTTCACAATGGTGTATTCTGTAGAAGAAAGAGTTGAAATAATTACTCTTTTTTTCAAAAACGATGACTGTGCCAGCCGTACCGCAAATTTGTTTAATGAACGATATCCGAACAGACATGTTAACAGAAAATACATTTTGGAGTTAGTTGCAAAGTTTCGACAAAGTGGTTTAGTAGCCAACAAAAAACTGGATCCTGAACGTGAATTTCCGGTTAAAAATGCGACTACTGAGATTTAAGTTTTAGGACAAATTGCTGCAGAACCAACTTTGAGCACGAGAAAATTGGCCACTGTTTCAAACATCAAAAGAAGAACTATTCAGCGAATATTGAAGCATCATAAATTTCAACCGTACAAAATTCATCTTGTACAACAACTGAGTGAAGATGATTTTGATCGGCGGCTGCAGTTTTGTGAAGTTATGAATGCACGAATAGCTGATAACGGGAACTTTCTGTTCAATATTTGTTTTTCAGACGAGTGTACGTTTTTATTAAACTCTACAGTCAATCGTCATAATTGTCGTTATTGGGCAGATAATAATCCAAGAAATTTTCACGCAGTCCACACTCAAACTCCACAGAAATTGAACGTCTGGACTAGCATTTTTGGAGACCTTTAATCGGACCAATTTTTCTTGATGGCAATTTGAGTGGCGAAACGTATTTGGAGTTACTAGAAGATATCGTTTACCCTCTACTAATTGACATTGTTGAAAATGATGATCGCTATCAAGAAAATCAATTAGTGTTTCAACAAGATGGAGCTGCTCCGCATTTTTCACAATGTGTTAGGGAGTTCTTGAACAGAGAGTTTCTAGAGCAATGGACTGTGCGTAGAGGTGCTATTAAGTGGACCCCTAGATCACCGAATTTGACTCCTTTAGACTTATTTCTATGGGGCCATTTAAAGAGTAGAATTTTTGCAACAGAATCGGTGTCTCTGGTAGAATTTCAACGACGCATTGTTGAAGAATGCCGTCTAATAACGCCACAAACACTCCAGAATGTGAAAGCTCGTTTTGAACACAATTCGTACTTTTGTATGGAAGCTGGTGATCAACAATGTGACACTTGCTTAATTAAATAAACATTTTTGAACGCTTGGTTTTGTTTTTTAGTTTTTTTAACGAAAAATTGACTAATTAGTGCATTTCTTATCACAATGAATGAAATACGTTCTTGCAACTCCAACTGTGAATAATTTTTAAACGAGTTGATAAAACTTCCAAAAAATTAGTGTGCTGAATTCAGAAAAGAAAGACCTTTTAAATGATGTAACACTCGACCCATATTCCCTATTTAAAAGATAGGGGTTGTTATCACCACCCTTAGGGGGTTGATGTGACAAAGTTGAGTTTTATGTCAAAACATGTCCCCGTCAATATTAAAATTGACGTGTTTCAGCGTTTCTTAAAAAAAATCGGTCTGTTTCGTTTTCAATGCGCCACCCTGAATATATATGTATGTATACTGGTATCTGTGAGTCCTGATTTAAGCTTATGTAAGGAAAATTTCTTGAAGTCGTGATCTCATCATTAAAAAAATATTTTTTCGTGGAATATTCGCAAAAAATGTTGCCTGGCAGTCAGTCATCTCACTCATTACACAACTGCCAATTGTGACATATGCTAAAGTAAATGATTATTACTAAATATATCCAGTTTTTTCTGTATAGTATTAGTCTATAAAAAGATTTTAATTAGTATTTATATTTTATCTGCTTTACTTTGTTAATGTAAGAAGATATCAGATCAATGTGTGTCATAAAATGTTCCCGTGCAATACTTTTTTTAACTTAAATCTGCTTTGCATGGTTGTGAAATAGGGGCTTCAAATAAATTGCGGTTATGACATATCTTTTGTCCAACACACTGTATATTTTTAATACGTTTAAGATTAAAAGTGTCAAACACAATAGATGGCTAAGATTGTAGATATCAGTCAGGTTCTGTTTGATTCCTTTTACCTTCCTTTAATTAGAGTTCTTAGTTCCCTTCTAAAAACAACATCAAGGTACAGCAGGTGTATAATATCGTTTAGAAAAGATCCACGTATCCGAACTTCCTATCTGTCTTCCTCGAAACGTGCACCTTTAATTAGTTACACAAGGTCTCCAAGAATAGCGTCACTCATTCCAAGATATCTGGTAAAAATTCTTGTGTAAGTGGCGCCCCCAGTGATCCTTGCGAATATTTCTTGGGCCGTTAAAATCAATACTCGGTGAGAGAGCACCAGAGAAGCATATCGGAATAGTACACGCCTTTTTAAATCTAACCACCCACGACTGGAAATAAAATAAATCAGTGAAGCTTGTGACGGCCGTACGGGCATTTCCCCTCTGGGATCCGGGCTGCTTCCAATTACTACACGACTCGACATGAGACTCGAGCCCTCTAAAGTCCCCGGGGAACCCCTCGCGCGCTCTGAACAATCGTGACTATCGTATTCCTCCTTCTCCTCCCTATCAAGCTACGTCTTCTTCTCTTCATTCGACTTTGACTCCTCTTCTGACCCTTCAGTCCCTTCATTCACAAGACGAGACAGACGCCATTTCCACCATCTTTCATCTTACTCCTCCATATATATTTCTACTTACATACACTGGAAAATGCATTTATAATGATGAGAGGTATCAAAATGTCTCCAGGTAGTCAAGTATTTAAATTTAAGCCTAGCAGATGCCAACCTTTTCTTTCTTTTGTTAAAAAATAAAGCAACATATTATTTGTTATTTACATAAATAATTTTGTTTGTATGAGCAGTTTATTTTCATCTAAACGTAGACTGAATTAATAAAGAAAAAAATTTCTATTATACCTACCTCTGTCAGAATTCTAAATTATCCACAGGCTTCTAAGATGTGGCAGGTTTTCTCTATAACTTGTATATCTTTTGAAATGTGTAAAGTGTCAAAGTCAAGACGCAGCAAGTGCTTTATGGTACCGAACTTTTGTAAGCTTTGTACTAACTGGAGCCAGGTATGGAAGTCTTACGAAGAAGACTCAGTGAAAGCAGTTGTGTAGTAGGAGCGTCTTGAAAATTGATAGTGATAATTTAGAAAGCGTTACATTTATTCAATTAGAATTTTCATACGTAACTAAATTGAGTCTCCTACATACACAACTGAAAGCTGATTTGTACAATACAGGATACCCACTATATGCAAAATGAGCTATACTATACACAACGCAACCATCTCCTGGACCTATTTCAACTACATGGAAAAACTTTACTCTCAGAACTAGCCAACGAACTTAGCCTCCGAGAAGCTTCGTAAACCATGTTCTACATATACATACATACATTCATATATATATATATATATATATATATATATATATATATATATATATATATATATATATATATATATATATATATATATATATATATATATATATATATATATATATATACTTCGCCTTCCGGCTACCTGTAAACCTATTATATCTTCATTACAAACACACAAAAAGAAAATAAATTCCACAGACAATTTTATTTATATGAACACACCCTCGCAGTTAGAAAATTCGACCCCTAATCCGCGCTTGCCATGCATCATATTCACACAGGACACAAAATAGACTTCGATAATGCCCAAACAATAGCACCGGTTTACAACTTCAAAACGAGAATTATCCGCGAAACAATCGAGATTGAAAAACGTCCCGATTGTTTAAATAAGAGAGATGATCGTCTTCGCCTTCCGACCACTTGGAAAGCTATTATATCTTCATTACAAACACACAAAAAGAAAAAAAAATTCCAGAGTCAATTTTATTTCCCCATTATCTGTCTCAACAAATGCCGGTGACCCTCTTAATCCTCCTCATCCTCTAAGTACCGCTACCAAAGCCCCCCACTTAATTGACCGTGACGCTGCTACTTTCACTGATAACGAAGCAGGTAGACGGAACGACATATATAAGACAAGACTTGCAACGAACTGCCAGATCTCTCTAAGGCCTATGGTTGAACACACTGAGACCTCACTCTCCGGCGAGATTTGGGAGTAGACAGATTGAGGCTCCGTAATCGAGCTACAACAACCCAACTTACCTTTGTCCACTGCTCTAAGGAGTAGGCAGATTGGGGCCTTAGAGTTTCCTTACATATTTTCTTTACCTCATAATATATCTGTGCTATGCATACGACAACTAACGTTTTATTTGCGTGATATTTTAGATCCGCTTCATGCCCGGGATATTATATTCAAAGAATACGTAACAATTAATTACAGAATTAGTAGACTTACTAGTGAAACACATCCCATGACTGTTTCGGTCTTATATGAGTTTAAAGATAAAAGAGACTATTTTAGAATCATTTTTATAGAGACCAGACTTTATTTTGTTTACATTTCTGCCATGATATATCTATGCTGCGCTAAAACTGTACTTGGGGCCGTTAATAAAGCTACAAATATAGTGTATTCTAATAATTGATTAAATCCCCCAGTTAAATAACATTCATTGGGCAAATTTTTAAATTCGTGTCGTCTGTCATTTTCTATAATTGCGGCCGAGATTTCACGATTGTTGCTTCGGGTAGTATGTTTTATACCTGGTATATATTTAGTTTGGTTATCGTCGATGTATGGTTTATATATGTTGTGGCAGTTAACTACTGTGTCTGTCAGGCGTTGGACTTCAACCATTAACTCGTTTCAACGCATGTTTTTGGAATTTTATTTTTAATTTGGAAATAACTCTAAATATTGTGTACCAAACTACTTAAAATTCACAACGTAGGTTTATTTGCACTATTTCTAGCCACATATAAGTCCCATTCCCGTTACTATGATACTTACAAAAATATTGCGTTTTCAAAAAGTTTTCCCCGATTTTTCACCTGAAAAACTTGAGCATACAGGCTGATTAACGAACTTGACCTCGGTTTTCGCCTAAACAAGATTTCTGCCAAGTTTGATTGAAATCAGTTTAGTACTTTTTGAGTTATCGCTCGGATACATACATACATACATACACACACACACACACACACACACACACACACACACACACACACACACACACACACACACATATATATATATATATATATATATATATATATATATATATATATATATATATATATATATATATATATGTATGTATATATATATATATATATATATATATATATATATATATATATATATATATATATAAATAAAAATTTTAACGGACCTTGGTTTTGGGTTTTAGGGACCCAAATTCGTGCTCATCTGAAGAAATTTTTTCAAAAGCTTTTCATCGTGACCTCTCTATTAGCGAATTTTTCTTAATGAAAATTCGCTAATAGAGGTGTGGACATAAGATATTAAGAATTATTCATCCACTGATGACGCTTGGTTAGCGAAACGATCGTCAGGTTTTTTTAAATGTGTTGTGGTGATTTGGGTTCTCCAAGTATGCTTATCAGTGCTCATCATAGGTTTCAATCTTCACTTAGTGAAAAAATCATAAGTGATTTTTATAAGGTAACTAAATAAATTGGTATTCAGTGGAGACCTTCAATACATAGTGTATAATATCCGCTGTACCTATATCATATCTTGTTTAATAATGATTCATCCTGCAAGTTTGTATACAATCCACCGGATAACGTCATTCACCGTTGACATCGAGCAGGCCGCGATCTGAAGGCTGAAGATAGCGGGAACAGGGTTTTTGCCGGTCGGCCATGCTGAAAGCGCTAACGCTAACAAATGATAATGGCTAGTTTGAAATTCCTCCACGGCCAACCGACCATTTCTCGCCGACAAGTCAGGTTCTTCTTCTTCTTTTCTTCTTGCAATACTATTATCGCCACATTCAGTTTATTGTTATTAATAGTGGTGGCCTTATTAGGTGCAAAACAGCCGCTTTCGTAGACATTTTAGTCACCTGATTAGTACGGACCTGCTCCTTGACTCATGCAACTTTCATTAAAACACCGGCTCTCGGTACGTTCTGTTGAATAATAAAATTTAACAATTCTGTTTTATGGCCACTGTTTAATGTGCAATGTATCTTATACCTTTGGTACACTTGTTTTACACATTGCTTTGATGTTTCCTCAATGCGAATCGATTTCAGAATCCTTTGCCGATGCCTTTTTTGTACTCCAACAATGTGTTCTGGCTGGTTATTTTGCAATTTGGACTTCTCTTTGATGTTTCACCTTTTTTTGTCGGCGAGTACGGTTCTGCAATTAGTCGCCATATCAAATCCACACCAAAGCGTGCATCGCAAATAAATGACTATCTTTAGAAAGCTTATTAAATGCAATAGAAAATCTCTTAGCTATTGTTTTGTTTACCGCATTTACGCAATCATGATTTATGTGGGGTATATAACCTATGTACGCCTTAACTTTGGTCCAAAATGTATACAAAAAAGTCTGAACACTGCAAGTGCGTTATGGTAGCGAATTTTCATACAAATGTTTTTAATAAAAAATATGTTTTTTTTTTAAATAAAAGACATCAAATTTGGTATCAAGTATAAGTTTTGTGGTACACTTTATGTACCATTTATGTACCATATTTCATGAAAAAAAGTCTGGACGCAGCAAGTGCGTTATGGCAGTGATTTTTTTATAAAAATGCTTCAAATATCAAATATGTCTTTTTAATGCACGCAGTCATCAATTTTGTTACCGGTATAATCTATATATAAACAATGTGCCGTATTTTATCAAAATATCTTATTGTTTAAAAATGTACAAAAATTTTCCGACAATAAACTTTAAATGTTGGTTTCCTAGTCAACAAACCTTAGGTTAATAGCAAATTGAGTTATTCAAATTTGAAGCATTTGATAAAAATTTGCTACCAAAACGCACTTACTGCGCCTTTATTTGATAAAAAATGCAATAAAATAAGGCTGTTTGAATTTGTAGGGATCACCAACGACTTAGGGGCCAGCCTGTAATTGTCAAAATAATTTTATAAGATGCAGCTCAAAACACCCTATAATTAACTTATACAATTTTTTTCTCGTCTCTTGTATAATTATAATTATATTGAGCTTTACCGTAGAAATGCGTCACCTGTATATATGTAAACAGATCAAAACTGAAAGTAAACCACGATATGGATTCCAGGCGGCCTAGTTTGCGCTCATTTGAAGTAATCTTTTTAAAATTCTAAAGTCGCGGTCTCCACATTGACGACTTTTTTGTACGAAAATTAGCTAAAAGTTATGGACCGTTAAACCATAAACTTAACTAAAACCACCGCCAAAGCATCAGAGAGAAAATGGCTAACCTGTTGCATATCAGGCCTTTTTGTAAAACTTTAATCCTTTGTATGTGTTGATAAAACATAACAAACACTGTTTAGTCCACCCACTAACATTAATTAATGAATAATTTGCACTTGTATATAAAGATTTCCCAAATAACACAAATAATTTGTCAACTCAAACAGATAAACATATAAGCAATCTAATACCATACGATAAACGTCACTTACAGCGTGTAACAAACCTGTGCAATAATATCAAATGTTCCGTTGCCAGGCAACGACATACTTGATCTCATATAAGCCAGGTTTGCCATTGTCAATGAAACGCGGTGATATTAAAAATAAATGTTTCAAATTTAAATAGCTCAATTTTCTGTAAATCTAGAAAGCTGAATTTTGGCACATAGTTAGGTCTTTCCTAAAGCAATATGTACACCCAATTTCATCGAAATATCTTTGTAATTTTCGGAGAAAAAAATTTTGTTCGAAAGAAAACTCAAAATTTTCCCGGAAAACCTTGTCCGATTTTTTTATCGGTTGGATACACACACACACACACACACACACACATACATACATATATATATATATATATATATATATATATATATATATATATATATATATATATATATATATATATATATATATATATAAATAAATCGAAACTGATCCCGGATATTGGTTCTAGGGGCTCAAATTCGCTTAACCAAATTTTTGCAAAGTCTCACCATCGATACCTCTCTATTTGTGATTTTTTTTAAATAAAAATTAACTAAAAAGTAGGTACATAAATTTCCCAAACATAAACTTAAATTTTTCTCAAAAAAACTGGTTGGACTTTCCTGGCCAACGAACCTGAAAATAAATTTATTCTTTGAAAAAGTAGGTACATAAATTTCCCAAACATAAACTTAAAATTTTCTCAAAAAAACTGGTTGGACTTTCCTGGCTAACGAACTTTTTTAAGCAGTTTACACAAAACCTACACTTGCCAAGATATAATTATTGACAGAAAGCCTTTTGACAGGAACTAAAAAAATGTTTACATGAAAATTTTCGTAATTTTTTTACGAATATTGGCTAAGTAACCTCTTACAAAAAATTATATAATAAGTTTTAAAAAAGTTTATTACACCAAAATTCGAAAACAATTTTTTCCACGTGAATTCGCAAATGTTTTTCATAGTAACTCATTTAACATTAATTATTAATTACCAAACAGTACAAAAAAATTTTATAAAAAATGATTTCTGCAAAAACAACATCTTTGGGAAACCTGTATACATATTTTTCATACGAAAATTTGCTGTAAAAAAATCAAATTCAAATTATGTAACTGATCTGTAATTAAAATTGAAAACAAAAGAAAATGTCAAAAAGTAATTTTTTAACTTTTCACCGAAAAAGTGCTGAAAGTAAAGTGGAAGTAAAGAAAACATTTTCGGGACGCAGCAAGTGCGTTATAGTAGTGAATTTTCATAAGAATCGTACTGTTAGTACGGCATATTGCTAAAATTAAAGTGAAACAAAACAAAATCTTACATGCACTCAGCCGTCTGCGTACGAGGCGAGCCTTCTACCTCTGCACCAAAGACACATTGACAGACTCTTTGTTTACCGGATAGGTACTTGAAGCAGACTTCGTGCTACGGGAAATTATTACTATATTAAAACTAAGCGTAACAGCTAATTACATAACTAATTGAATTTGACTTGAAACACATTCGTAATTACTGACGAACCATTTAAACGGTTGTTGGGATTTTTTCGGTCGAGATTTCCCGGTTGCTAGTTCGGGTAGTATGTTTTATGTGTGTTATTTGTATTGTTTGATTATCGTTGATGTATGATTTATGCTTGCTGTATAAATCAATCTACACCTGACAGTTACCTACTCTGTCTGTCAGAGTTAATTTTTACTTTGAGAAAAACTCCAAATTTTGTGAACTAAATTACTTAAAATTCACAACAGAGGCTTATTGACACCATTTCTAGCTATATTCTCATTCTAGTTACTCTAATATTTTTAAAAATGTAGCGTATTTCAAAATATTTTTGTATATTTTTGGGCGGAAAAAAGTTATAGCTGATTTACGAACCCTTCCGCGGTCTTAACACAATGAATATATGTGCCAAGCTTCGTTCAGACCAGTTAAGTATTTTTTGAGTTATCGCTCAGATACATACATATATATATATATATATATATATATATATATATATATATATATATATATATATATATATATATATATATATATATATATATATAAACTCAAACGGGCTTTGGATAGGGGTTCTAGGGGCCCTAATTCGCGCGCCCATTTGAGAACATTTTCCGAAAGTCTCACCATCGCTGCCTCTCTATATAAGCGGAAAGTAGTCATATTTTCATATCAAAAGCTGCCAGAAATAAGAACGTTTTTTTAGATCTGTCACTTTGAATTTTCATTTGACATTTGTTAAAACAATTTATCACCTACCTATATTTTATGAAAATGTAGGTACACATAGATAATCTTATGAAATTGATTATTGCTTACCTTATTTTTGTATTTAAGTACATTTAAATGTTTAATATTTTACTTTGAAAATTCGCTAAATTATCCTATAATCTTTTCAGTTATTAATTTCAAACTGATCCCTACGTGAACCATGGACTGCGATTAAACCTGGTCTTTAGATATAGACAGCGTTATACAAAAGTGGAAGCAGAGGGCATGCCCTTGGCTTCTGAAACATAAAATATAGGCTGAATTAAAAAAAAAACAAATTTGAGAGAGTCCTGTATATTTATGGGATCTCGATTTTTTTCAACGAATAATATAAACAAAAACCTCCCTGAATGAAATTGAAGCAGAAACAAGTCTTTGTAAATTATGCTTCTTACCACATTTCTTCTACATAACCGGCATTCACTTCTGTTTAAAAATCGCCAGTTTTGACGCTTCAAATCGCGACTTTGACGTTTTAAGAAGAAAACCTATGAAATTTTAAAAATATATTTTCTGATACTTCTTGATCTTTTTGCGTCAAGAAAGCTTAATGTTTTTTCCTAATATTCAAAAGGTTTTGTAAACCACAAAAATATTTTGGTCTTTTGCGTTTCTTTGATTACCACTGGCACCCAAATTTGTTTCTTTTAATGCATTTAATGTTTTCTTTTCAACTTTGAGATCTGAATTTTAGTATATAGGGAACGTTTTACAGTATCAAAACTGGCCTAAAGAAAGCCCAACATTTTATAACGAACTTGTCCAAGCCAATTACCAAACGAAGATATTTCCCAAATTTCTTCAGAACCAACTCAGTGCACAGATCTCCTCATTAGATTTTTTTTCTACGAAAATGCGCTAAGACATCATTACTTAATTTTAAAAAACTGTATGTAACTTATGTAACGTTAGAACTCGTTAATAAAACTGTTGAGGATATAGAATTTTCCGACGAGTAACTTTCAGAAAATATGCATGGCATGACTGGGGATCGAACCCGATTGAATGTGCTGAAATTTCGATTCTACATTTTTTAGCAACTTTTCGTTTAAATTTTTCCCTTTTTTCCAGGTATGGTTCCAGAATGCACGGGCGAAATGGCGACGAATGATGATGAAACAGGAGGGCAACAAGTCCGGAGATAAGTGTTCTGGTTCAGAGAGTATGAGTGATTTGGACATCTACCCACACGGTCCCGCTTCCATGGGCAGCAGCATCCAATCCATGACACCTCACAGTCCGCCCTTCATTTTGCCTCCAGGAAGTCCGTCCTCTCTGGACTGTTCGTGAAACTGGCTAATCTTTGATCGAGTGATGGTGTAGTGTATCTGAGGTTGTATACTTGATGTTCCTTAGTGGTGGGTGCTGACATGATCGCTTTGTTATTTGTAGAGATATTAAAATATTTGTGAGACTCATTTCCCAGGCAAAATTTTAAAATATAAAGCTTCAGTAATATCTAGCAATTGCACCGCTGAAATGTATGCTATTTTCGAGGCATCAGAACTAGCATTGGAGCCTCGGTGGTCCAGGGGTGTGAACGTGTCCCTCTGAAACAAAGGGTACTGGGTAGGATTCCCAGGGTTTCCCTTCCACTTTTTCAGTACAAACCATAAGAAATTGACGCCAACCGATGTTATGGCATTGTATTTGAGCAAGTTAAATGTCTGAACGCTCCGCCCTTCGGAGGGGGCGTAAAGCGTCGGTCCCGTGTCCATGCGATGTTGGACACGTTAAATATCCCTACTCTCCTTACACAGAAATGCAGGTGTTCGGAAAAATTTCCAGGATAGTGAGGTGAAACTGCTCCCTAGCGTCGGTGATTGGCCATCGTCGCGGAAATAAGCCGACAGTAAAATAAAAAAAGAGCTAGCATGTGATATAGTAAAAAATTATTATTTTATTTGCTACAATTCACTTTCAAGCATTATTTCTCTAAAAGATAGGTTTTATAAAATAGTGAACAGAAAATCTCGTCATTTAAAGGGAAACGAAGTATTTTAGCTTGAAAAACTTTTTTTTCGCGTTCTTTGAAAAATGAAAAGATGCTCTATAGATTGGCAATAAAATATTACAAAAAAGGCACATTCAAAAAAGTATCATAAATTAAATTATAATTTTCAGTATCAACAGCTAAGATTTTATTTGTGATATGCTGCTGGTAAAATTGATCTAGTGGCCTTTATAAGGTTGAACTGTGCGTAAATGCAAATGTGTCTCTGCAAGTAACAAAGTTTAAAAAACAGGGCATACGTACTGGGAACCGGTATACATATTAACATTGAAATTATTTATTACTTGGTGACTACAATATTGTGATGAAGAAATTTTGATACAATTTTGTGAATCCTATAATGAATGTTGTACTATGTTTTAAATGTGTGGTATGCGGAAAATAAGTTTATAGTTGATTTACAAAAATGCAATCGCAGATTTACTAGCTTTGACAGCGAGGTCCTTAACTATTTCATTTATTACAATCTTATCATATGTGAGTAACCCTCCGAATAAGGAACCAGAAAAACATAAAAATCTCTCATCACTATTTTTTTTTTTAACTTTTAAATCACACAACCTACTTCATCTTATAACTAAATATTTTCAACTAATGTTTGATGAATTGGTATGATACTGGTAGGGCGTAATCATTTACCATTTTTAACAGTGGGGAAGCAATATTTCAAATTACATTCCTACCGCTCTAGATACCGACGTTACAATAAGTAAAATAGTAACTATATGTTTTAACCGAACCATCTGTACGTATGTAATCTGGCAGAGCTGTGTGGTGTTAGACTATTGACTATTAAGTAACCAATTTTGTTTTAGTGAATTGTAATAAAAACAAAGAACACACGGTATAGAACCCAGGTCCACCTCCACACGTAAACCATAAGCTGATCCTGGGGATGCTAAAGGTTTTGTGAACCGCGTACTTTTTTTTAAATTTCAACAACACACCACGAGGGCTTATAGCCTAAATACTATCGTACCGTGGGTGTCGACAAGGAGGAAAGAGGCAACTGGTTAATTCTGGACTTGAAGGTTTGGAGGTTCGGGGGAGAAGGAAAAACGTGCCGGCAAGGAGTTCCACAACTTGGAAGTCCTCGGGACAAAAGAGCGGGCATAACACGATGTTCTATGTCTGGTGACCTGGACAGTAAAATGGTGCATTCGCTCTGTTCCCCTGGTAGATCTGTTGGGGGCAGCAGGTGGAGGAACTATGGAAGAAAGCTCCTCTGAGCAGTGCCCATGCAGATATCTAAAAAAGAGAGAGAGGTCACCAACGGCACGTCGGTGGGCAAGGGATGGCAGCCTTTGGGTAAGGGTAGGGTCACTGATGAGACGTATAGCTCTCTTTTGAATGGAGTCCAGGATAGAGAGTGTAGAAGCGGCAGCAGCACCCCAGATGTGGGAGCAGTATTCGAGGTTTGGTCTTATTTGTGAAGTATATAAAGTATCGAGATTAGGTGGTGAAAAATATTTGCGAGCCCGGAAGAGGAAACCTAATTTCTTAGCAGCCGCTTCTGCAATTGATGTGACATGTTGGTGCCAATTAAGATTTCGATCCACATAGATGCCAACAAGTGAAAAGGACTTATTACTTTGAATAACTTGGTTGTTTATTGTGATGGGTCTAGGGCTGGTGTATCTCTTATGAGAAAGAAAGCAAGACTGTGATTTGGTGGGGTTGAATTGTACAAGATTTCTACTTCCCCAGTCTAATATTTTTTGGAGATCCGCGGAGATAGAACCCTCCATGAGTCTGCGATCCTCATCTAGTTGGGCTAAAGAGACAGGCTTAGTGTATTGTATATTGGAGTGGAGGGTGCTGTCGTCCGCGTAACTGTGAACTGGGTTGGATGTGCTAGAGAGGAGGTAATTGATGTGGAGAAGAAACAAAGTAGGGGCTAAAGCTGAACCTGGAGGAACTCCTGCATTAATTGGATACAGTTTAGAGGAATGGCCATCCACGACAACAGAAATGCTCCGGTTGGAGAGGAAATTTGCTGTCCACGTACAGAGTTTTGGTGGTAGGCCATAGGCCGGTAGTTTATTAAGTAGCGCTGCGTGCCAGACCTGGTCAAATGCTTTGGATATGTCTAGAGCGACAATCTGGGATTCACCGTGTAGTTCCATAGACTTCTTCCAAGAATGGGTGACAAAGGAAAGGAGGTCGGCAGTTGATCTGCGCTGACGGAATCCATACTGCCTGTCGTGGATTAGACTGTGTTTTTCAAGAAATTTTAGTAATTCGGTGTTTATATACTTTTCCATCACTTTAGAGATGACTGAAAGGAGAGAAATAGGCCTGTAGTTGCTAGGAAGCGCTTTCGATCCTTTCTTGGGGACGGGTTGTACTCGAGCAGTTTTCCAGTTACTAGGGAATATGCCTTTATTGTAAGATGTCTGAAACAGACGAGTCAGGACAGGAGCAAGTTCTGGTGCGCATTTTCTGAGAACAATTGCTAGGATCTCGTCAAGGCCAGAGGCTTTCCTGGTATGAAGAGAAAAAAAAATCTTTCGTACCTTTCTAGTTTTGAAAATGATATCCGTCATTTTATGCGCGACATTGGGGACCGTTGGTGGTTGAACATTCGGAGGTGGGTTGAGAGTAGAATTGCCGGCGAACAACGAGGCAAAAAGTTCAGCCTTGCCCAGGGCGGTAGAAACAATTTCATCCCCTGAGACAATAGGTGGGAACGTGCTCTTGCAGAAATTATTCCCAATAGATTTAGCAAGAGTCCAGAAGGGACCGCTGGAGCTTAAGAGAACTTTGTTTTTGATGTGGTTATTAAACGAGTTTTTTGCCTCAGAAAGAATGCGGACATAGCGGTTTCTTGCGTCGTTAAATGCTTGACGGTTTTCTTGACTGGGATTGTGTAGAAGCTTTTTGTGCGCTTTGACCTTTTCAAGTCTGGCCTTATCACAGGATTTAGAGAACCAGGGCTTTTGAGTGGCTGCAGAGGTTTTCTGTGTACGTGGAATAAATAATTCCATGCCAGCTTGGATAATTTCGGTGACGTTTTGTGAGATATCAGAGGGGTCAGGATGAGAGAAGCAGACAGACGCCCATGGAAAGGAGGAAAAGTAATCTCGCATTTCGTCCCAGTTCGCGGAGTTGTAGTGCCAAACGATACGTGGGTGTGATGACTGTGTGACCTCGGATTGCAGTGCGCAGGAAGCAGTGACCATGCCGTGGTCTGAGCGACCCAGGGGGGCGGTGACTGATATCTTATAGCAGTCAGGATTTGTAGTAAGAAAGAGATCCAAGGGATTTAAAACTCAAGCGGGCTTCTATAATCAGGGAACGAAATGAAACGTCAACTTTATTGGTTAAATAAAAAACTGCTGCGGAAAATTAGAAAATAAAATATAGCCTAGTCGATGTAGGATTTCATAGAAAATCGAATGAGACCGCTCTGCATTGGCGATATGCCCTTATAGAATATTTACGCGTTCTAGCAGAAACAGCGCGAAAAAAGTCCTGCCCGCGGCTTTGCCGTCAAAATACTTTTGCGATCATCACACCCCGCGGCCGAGATAATCGCGATCAAAGAGACCTCCCCCCTCCCCGTCACTCAGACGATTTTTTCTCCTGCCAGCTTAGTAATATAGACTACACCAACACAAATATATAATAAACTAAATGTATTAAACAGACTGTATACTTGTCCAAGCGCTTCATAGACAATGGCATTTCTCAGATTTGGGCGTTTACGATTTCAATTACAGTCTCTGGGTTGAAAATGTTAAAAAGGATCAACATTGAGATGTATTTTTAAGAATTGTGTAACGGAATGTGAGATTTCCTAAAGATTCAGTTCATGACGCTGTCGCATCTCCAAATGTGGACGCTGCGATTATGAGACGCACCCTATCTTTGAATACTTATTTTTCTCCCAGTTGCAGGAACATCGATTTACCCATATAAAATCGCTCCTCCACGTTTCATTCGGACAGTTTTCTTCTGACGCTTTCCGTCCGCCCCCTGCAGATTAGTGTGTCCCCCCAGCCCTTTCTTGAGCCCCCCCCCCCCCCACACACACACACACACACATACACACAACTCAAAATTAATGTGTCTTCGCCAGCCTTCTCTTGAGCGTCCCAGTTTAGATAATTCAATTTCATTAATTATGTCTCGTGTTATTTCACATTCATTTCTGGAGTCTAGTAATATAGATTATAGAACATGAACAAATAACAGAAAGAAATATGAATATGCAATGAAAACGGCGTCAGTGAACAGCTTTTTGAAAAGAAAGTTGAAGCTAAAGTTAGATCGTAAGAATATGACGTAAGTAGGGTGTAGACTCTCATCTAGGTCATCTCTAGTAACGTGAGGCTTAGCGTTAGCCTGTATAAATAATAAATTGTCCGCGATAAATGGTGAAAATAATGTTGCATTTTCTTCCAAGATGTTTTCTATGTAAAAAGGCGCATTCATGGATCTCCTCCGTAGAAAGACCAAATTCCTGCGATCACCGAAACAAATTGTTCACCTCCACCAACAAATGGGACCCTCATAAAGATATTGCAGACAGTAAACTCTCTACCGGCCTTCGCCAGACTCATTCATGTCCATCTGGTGAATTGAGACTTCCTTTTGTCAAGCCTTCCAGTCTCCTTGCTTCCAGTAGTCTATCTAAACCGCAGTTTAGTAAATATATATTCGCTGTGAGCAGTGATGAAATAGTCGGTCTTCTACTGTCCAGTCCGCCTTGCTTAAACTTTCTTCTGACCCTTCGTACAGAAATTGCTACATTTTGAGCTGCTGCGATGGTCTTGCTTAGCTCTAAACTGCTTAAGCGTATGTTTTTAGAAGCAACGTGCATAAGATATCACTCATCTCTCGCAGCTGTGGACTTCTTACAAAATTCTCCTTTCGTTCTACAGAAACTTCCAAGTTTATTAAACCGTTTAACAAAACTCCTTAACAGTCGTCAATAGCTCAATTAACGTGTTCCCTTGAAAAATGGAGTTTAGTGGCTCTAGGCTCCTTGGTGAGCAGAAGTGTAATCGTTAGCTTTCTACTATGCAGCCCTTCTTCAATAAGCCTTTTTCTGACTGCTCGTGCAGAAATTGCTATCCATAACTATAAATAATATAATATTAACTATTGCTGGGGTTTCACTTAACTGGAAACTGGTGAAACCTCTGTAAGAGCAACTTGCATAGAATATCGCTTACATCGTGCATCTGTAGGCAGACTTCTTACGACCTTATCCCATGGTTATTCAGTAACTTTTAAGTTCATTGAAACGTTTAACTGTTCTATTCATTGTTTATTTTCAAACTCTTGATAAATTAGCCACATATCGCTTGCTACGTCTATGTTAGCTAGAGTTACCGCTTTAATCCTATCTTAAATTGCATCGATTAATTATTGCTTCTACTCTTTGTGCACTAAACAAACTGTGTCATTCAAATAATATCATTTAATTTTTAGAAATCACCAGGAAAACTGAATTTATAGGCTTTTACAAATAATTTTAAACAACGTTAAATATCGTTGACAAGCACGCGCGAAATGCTACTTGACACGTAGTTTATTAGTGGTGACAGAGGGTATTCTAGGCCCATTACATAAAATATTTAATCATTTAAGACTTCTAAAAATCACAAGTAATAATGGCAATTTTTGCTAATGCGCTATTTTGTGGACAGGATGAGTACATTTTCATTAATAAATGAAAATATATATGATGAAATTGTAATAAAGGTCAATAGCATATACTGTTGCAAAAAATGGTGTTCATTTTGAAGCTGAAGATTTTGCTCTGGCATTTTACAAGAATATTTAGAAGCAGTGTAAATAAAGGTTTTGGTAAAAGCACTTGATGTGAGATTTTCGTAATAACTTTTCATTAAATACTTTCACTTAACTGGCTTTTTTCACAATGTTTCTATTTTTTCTTCTTAAACTTTATTTTAGTTTTGTAATTTCTTAGTATTTTATAATGAAAAAAATTGCACGAATCAAACAAAAAATGTAGTAAACTCGATTGCATTTTTTTCTCTACTATAAACTGAATAGAGGCAAGAAACAGTGTAATGATAATCTAATAGAAAAATAAATAATTAAAAACTGCTGTGGGTATGTTTCCTATATTTGAGTGCAAAATAATAGTGAATAATTTTATAAGTACCCAACACACACTCAATCAAATACAGAAGCACATACAATTTTAGATTTGCGGTTGGTTTAATGTTTTAAACTGCTGTTTTTAGTTAACTTAAATTTGTTCCTATATTGTTTTAGAATAAGTAAGAATTATTATACTTTGCACTTACTGTATATAGGATTAACGACGCAAATGGTACAGGCATTGTTTAGTTTCTTCCAAGAAGAGTACATTTTCTAAGAAAGAGAAAGTATCCCACAGTTTTAATGGAATATTCAATCGATAATAAACACAAACAGAATATATTTTAGGAGTGTTAAACTCAACATTTAACATTTGGTGTGTCAAAATAGTTTACATCCATAGTGTGCCTCTGAACCGAAGGGTACTGTGTTCAATTTCCAGGTTTCTCCTTTCACTTTTTCAGTACATACTGCAAAATTACCCTTAAGCAAGGTTGTTACATTTCATTTGAGCAAGGTGAATGTCTGCACGTTCCTCTCTCCGGAGTGGTCGTTAAGCCGTCTGTCCCGTTGCCAATGCAATATTGGGCACGTTAAATATCCCTACCCTCCTTACACAGAGTCAAGGGTTTGGCAAAATTTCCGGGAGAGTCTGGTGAAACAGCTCCCTGCCGTTGGTGATTGGCCATAGTCGCGGAAATAGACCGATGTTAATGAAACAAAAACACACATAAATAGTGGGTATTATAAAATGTAGAGGGAAAAGAAAGTCAAATTTTAATAAAAGTAAAAAATAACAAACCACCTTTTAAAACCTTTTTAACCTCAAGCACAGTGTTTCGGTCTCACGACCATTATCAATGCGAATACGGTAGCTATGCAAGTGGCCCGCTGAAACCTTTCCACCCAGGTTTTCTCCTCTATGCTAAAGAAGCAGAACATGCTAGGACACAACATTTCAGGTTTTTAGATGGAATTGTTTTGTGTTATTTCCAACACCTGAACTGATCGGAGCTGGTGGGGGTGTGGGGGGTGGTGTCGTGGGTAATATGAACCCTTAATATTTTAATGGGCAAGATACAGTTGATGACATGTCTAAAAAGGCTTCAAATTATATTTTCAACGATACGAAGGTTCCTCCATTTGGGTCAGTTGTTCTTGAGAAATCAAGTTGCAAACCTGAAGGGACATTTTTTGACCCAAAAACAACCTTTACTTGTTGATCATTCGCCTTTAAGAACTTGTTCTTAAACGTTTCTTAATCCGAGAAAGTATAGTTTTGGTGAAATCTAAGTTTGTATGGCAAATAAGCCATACAAACCATTAACAGAATTTCGGTCTACGATCGAAGTTATCTGGATTTGTATGGCAAATGAGCCATACAAACTATTAACAGAATATCGGTCTACGATCGAAGTCATAATCCAATAGTTCTTGAACCAGATGAATCCTTTTGTTTTAATTGTAACTTGTATCTGCTGACATTAACGTTCGTCCACGAGGATCATTACGCATGTGACCTACTTCTTTGAATTTTGCTTCAGTGTTGACCCAGTCGAACGTATTATTGCAGGGAGATCTGGATAAGTTTCATTCAATAGGCGACAGACTTCTTGAGTTCCCATCCTATCTCCAGGTACCATTATAATTAATATTTTTTTTTACTTGGCATTTCAATAATTTTTAGGCAGGTCTTAATTACACTGACAGTTACATGTTGATTTGTTTAATTATTTTATGTAGTAAGATATCAACTAATGCAGCGGTAACTTGTGTTCTGTATTAAGAGGACGAATAGTCTGGTCCTAGTGTGCCGGGTGACTCCAATATTTAAGCACTTACCATTTTGAGGCCTTATCCCCGGCCTTCTAGTCCGAAAACCTTATACCACGGCATTCTATCCCATTATTAGCTCAAAACTACTCTCAGAGAAACTCCTACAACCTCCACACTCCAGAAATGAGCGAAGAAGTAAGACGTCCTTTCTCTTTCTAAAACCCTCGGTACATTCGTACGAACGCTCGTTCCACTTTCACCTCTCCTGTGGCCTACTCTGTCTTCGTATTTCACCCATTTCCTTTACTCGAGGTTTGCTGCGATTGCGATCCGCGTTTCTTTTCCAGGTCGATTTTCGTGGCCCACTCGTGAAAGTTATATATTTCCTTCTTATTGGTAGAATTAGTTGCCTTGACCAAATTGGAACCTCCGACAGTGTTCTGTTTCCCCGTGGAGTTTCCCCTTGCCGCCCTGAAATTTTACATTTGTCAATTTTCCGGCACATATATTGCTTTTTCACAACTGCGATCTTGGTATGCACAATTTCTAATTTCAGGGATCAGGTTAAAACGGCTAAAGTAGCACTTGAGAGCCCTAGAACAATCAACAGGTCTACTGGGCTGTGACTCTAGCCCTTAATGCCCGCGGCTACGGTGTTAATGATCCAATATGTAGCCCTACTTTTTGTCGCCTAGTCCCCGTACCTCTGACACTCTGCGGTGGTGTCCTCTCTGACACTTCGTTTGCGCATTTTGCTCGTTGTCAGAGTCTGTACCTTTTCGTGACCTAACTCGTGACTTCTGGCGGCTTTTGCGTTTACGTCTATCTTTGAGATATGCTTGATTCGGTCTAAAGCGCACCACAGGTTTATTTTCGTTCCCTACAATTGAGCCTTGTGCACTGGCTGCCCGTTCTGGAGCTTTGATCCTATGCTACCGTTCACCACGTTGTGATAAGTAACCTGGTAACCTATTGCAGACTCCGTCGCCGTTTCTGTACATGTCCATATAGATCAACTGCCCTCTTTTCATGTTAGCTGCTCTTTTTATGCCCACCCACTTGTTTCTTTTCGGCTTATTAGGGGGAGGGCCCGAGCTATATATTAAGACAGTCGGTTTTTTCACTGGAATATTAAAAGGCTGGTTTCTGACGAATTATGTGTTGTGCTCTTTGTCTATATGTGTGTAAACTCCCCCAGCACGGGTCTAGGACTTTAGGGTGCAGAGTTTGTCTACAGATATTTTGCTATTATTATGGTTATTATATTAAAAATACCTTGGACATCAGAAACAAGAGCATTTGTGATATAATTTATCTAAAAAAAGACTATTTGGGGCTATGATTCTCAAAAATAATAATTGCGGATTTCAATTTATTGACTTTTCTTATTTGTCCGAAGTTGTTCGGCTTTACAAAGGGTTTTGACTGTAATGTATTTTGCATTGCATCATACATTTTAAAGTGCACTAATTTATGAGTTCTTTTTTATTTAGTGCTGTGGCATGTTTGGTCATTAGCAAAATCTTTTGGAATCCCTACTAGCCATTACCAATTTTCCAGACAAGATTAACTTTGTGTTGAGTCACACGGGAATAGAACCCAAGGCCCCTCGATTTGCAGGAGGACACACAGCAACCTACTTCACAAAAGCGTTTAAATGAGGGTTAAGTAATGAAGTAAAAACAGCAAAATTCAGTTTTAAAGAAAGCTGATATTAATAGCAAAGCTTTCAGTTCCATGTTTATTTAAGATTATAAACTGTGGGATATATCTAAGAAAGGTCAACATCATTATAATAGTCATATTCTTACATATGATGAATTCCCTATTTTAAGTGTTATATATATATATATATATATATATATATATATATATATATATATATATATATATATATATATATATATCTATCTATATATATATATATATATATATATATATATATATATATATATATATATATATATATATATATATATATATATATATATATATACCTATATACAGCAAAATTATATACTATTTTGCTTGATTCTCTTTTAGCAGTTTTAATAGATACGGTTATCTCATCTCCTTGGAAGCTATCTATGCCAAAAACGAACATCTTAAATGTAAGCTTCCAGTAATGTAAAAAGAATATTATGTTTTTCATCATCCCACAAATTTGTACTGGTTATCTTAAAGTACCATCCCAATACACAACTTTGCACTTTGTTTATAAGAAATATTTTACATAAAAACGAATAGACTTGTTCAAGCTATCACTAAATAAGAATGTAAGCTACACAAAACATTGTGATTTTCTTAAATCCTGAAACGTTTGCCTCTTATACAAGTCAGTTGTAGTTATGTGTGTAACCTAAACCCGTCAGGTTAAAAAGTATTATAAATAGCTAACACTTCATGGTACCCAGATAATTCTTTTTTTGTTTTAAATGCTAAAAGTTATATTTGCGAATTTTATAAGTCAACAAGTTAACAGGTAGAAAGTTCACGCAGATAAAGTAAATTTGCCAGAAACGCTAAGTGAACTAGCCTATTGGACGATATCGTTTTCGAAGGTTAAAATATCTAACAGGAAAAAAATTATATATTTTGTAACTCTGCTGATACTTGATGAAGGGTTTCTAATTTATTTAGTTAAACAACAATACAAACAATTATTTGGTTGTATGTTAACAACGAGTGCTACAGAGCAGCTTATTCAGATTGTTTACGATAGGCTTAGTGAAAAACAACATAAGATATACTATGTCTATTTTATGATTTTTCGGCATTTGATTGCCTTGATAATGAGCTTTCGGTGAACAATGTGAATTAGGGGGAACGCCTTTAAGTGGATGCAAATTTATGCTGTGAACAGGTCCGTTTTTATTCAGATTGGTAGTAAGCAGTCGGAGAAAATATGTTTTCACACCGGTGTCTCATAGGGATCAATTCTTGGTCTTCTTTTGTATGTTGGTGACTTCCCGATGAACTGGAGGTCGGTTGATCTGTTGGTTTTGTGCGCAGAGGACACACATTCATTAGTTTTCTGTGTCGATATCAACGAAACGTTTTCAGCAGCAAGTGAGGCCTCCTTTGATATATGCAAGGTGTGGACGAGTTAATGGTTTGAGCCTTAACGTGGTTAAGTCTTGTTTTATAGAGTTACTGCCAAGAAATGTGTACATCATCCAAAGACATTTTATACAAATCGGAGGCAGATCGGCAAAACAGGTAAATGTCGCAAAGTTTTTGGGAATTTGTCTGGGTGCGAAGCTGACTGGGGAAAAACACATATGTGCTCTTTTGGACATGCTGAGTTATTCGTATTTTTTCTTGCGTTCTTTCGGAGGCACAATTGATCAGGAGATTTTCGTGGCAGTTTATTATGCTTTGATCCAAAGTTATCCATTTTATGGGCTAATATTTGGGGGTCGGTTCCGTGCATGAGAAGGAGGCATTTAAATCTCAGAAAAAATGTTTGAAGTTGATGGAGGGGGTACGCTCAGATTATCATCGCCCACTTTTTCAAAAATATTATATAATTCTTTCCTTCCATGTCTGTACATATGCCATTGGTGTTTTTTCTTAGACAGAGAAAACACCAACTTGTTACCAGTGGCGATGTGTATAAATATAACCTGCAGAATAATGGTGATATATATCAGCCATACTTGTACTTGGGGGTGGGTCAGAATAATACGTAGTATGCTGGAGTTGTTTTTTTTTTGTAATACCAACACGGGTGAAAGCCGCAGAATCCAACAAGTTTAAATTAAATCCCTTTTATTTGAATTTTTATTCTTAGGCGCATTTTACTCCAGGAGGGAATTTCTCAGTACGTAGGTTTCTGTGAATTATGTATTGTGTTTGCGTGTGGTTTTAAGTTGATGTGTGTAATTTCTATCTTTTTGGTCTCTATGAGTTGACTGGTTAGATATGTTGCTTATTACTTGATTGATAGATAAAACTTGATTTGATTCAATTTGATTCTGACTGGTTTCGACTGACTAGCGTAGCCGGTCATTTTTTATTTATTTATTTATTTCAACAACACATAACGAGGGCTTACAGCCTAAATACTATCGTACCGTGGGTGTTGACAAGGAGGAAAGAGGCAACTTGTTAATTCTGGACTTGAAGGTTTGGAGGTTTGGAGGAGAAGGAAAAACATGTGCCGGCAAGGAATTCCACAACTTGGAAGTCATCGGGACAAAAGAGCGGGGATAACAAAATGTTCTATCTGTGGTGACCTGGACAGTAAAAGGGTGCATTTGCTCTGTTCCCCTGGTAGATCTGTTGGAGGCTGCAGGTGGAGGATCTATGGAAGAGAGCTCCTCTGAGCAGTGCCCGTGTAGATATCTATAAAAGAGAGAGAGAGAGACAGAGAGAGATATCACCAACGGCACGTCGGTGGGCAAGGGATGGCAGCCTTTGGGTGAGGGTAGGGTCACCGATGAGACGTATAGCTTTCTTTTGAATGGATTCCATACAGTTATGAATGCAATACAAAATTTTGCATAGTTAAAAATCGCAAGTCAATATCAACATAGTGGCTAATTGACAGGTGCGTAGTTTAGATGGGGTTTCAAAATATTGGACTTGTTATTCAAGATTTTTTTTTAATGTTTAAATAAATTGGTCGAGGAATGTTTTATAATCATATGGGCCCGCCTGCAGTGCAGCCTGGAACGCTTATTGCGCCGACCCTTATTCTGTTTGCTTTTTACACCCAGGTAAGGAACGAAGTACCCTGTACGAATTGGTACAGGTCTGCCGTGTGCGTAAACTATAATAATTCGGTGCCATTTCTGGCTTCTTGATTTACCATTATCTTTTAATATATAGCGCTTCATATCTGCATATCATTGTAAGTCTCGTCACCTTCGTTTTCCTTGATTCTTTCAAGATGCACCCTGACTGTAGTATCACATGTCAGATATATAGGTACCCTGCAATGATCCTGAGCACTCTCTGCTACAGCGTAGCAGTTCTACGCTTGTTTTGCTGCAAGGGTTTTGAATTAGCTCTTTGCTATGTTTGAGTCGTGGTCTATATACCCTGTGATCGATGTGCTAACTGAGAATCCACTGGTTAATTTCCCTTTGGATTTCGCATTTATATATAATCAGCGCCGGCTCCGGACACCTGTATTTCGTCTCGGCGCTCCGCCTCGCTAATTCATCAGATTTTTCGATTCCCTCGATTCCGCAGCGGCTTGGCACCCAAATCAGCTTTACGATGATCCGATACTCCAGTACTCTGGGTTCGTCGTGACATTCGCACAACAGTACTGGCGACCCCTCATAGCTCGTGATAGCCTTAAGTGCTTCCTGACTCCCCGACATGTTGAAGACCCGCTGATTTGAATAGGTTGTCTTGTTATTTTCTTCCGCGCATTCTATTTGTGCTTCGATTTTTATCTGAGAAACAGTGACGCGTCTACCCAGAAGACAGGATATGTCGGTTTCAGGCCTCACGCCATGTACACCCGCCCCAGCACCTATCTCGGTTTTGATCAGTCCGTGCACCAGATTAGGCTTCCATACGGCGAGTGATGTAGTCTGACTTCATATCAAGTATTGGTTCCCCTTACATCAAGCCCCAAGCTTGTATGTCCAGTTCTGACTTGTGTCAGTTTACCTCGTTCATTCTATGGAGACCTAGCCTTTCCTCTCCCGTAATTACAATGTGGAGTGATATGAGATCTACAAGTGTATCCATGGCCGCTCTGTGGGTGTTTTTCATTGCCCCTGAGATTCCCAAACAATCAAGCCGTTGTATATTGACTCGTTTCAGGTTTGTTGTCTCTTGTTGGACTTTTGACCACCATAATAGTACGACGTATGTTATTGCTGATTTTGCCCCCTTGGTATATAGCCAATAGCCAGTGTACAATAAAGGGTTTTAGACCCCAATTTTTGTCGTAAATTGGTCTGACTGTCATTAATGTTATCACCAATTTTTTTTGACAATTTTTAATATGGTTCAAGGAAATTAAAGCCTTTTACTACCAGACAAACTGATTTATTCTCAAAACCCTACGCGTTTCAACACATTAACTTACCATCTTCAGGGGTTTAGACAAATTTACTGTCTCAATTACAGAAAGATGCTGTATGAAATGTTGTCAAAGTTTGGCTTTTCATCTATTGTCCTCAGGATACCAAACAGAAACTGCGTAAAACAGGAAGGTGGGAACATCACAAGACTTGAAGAAACCAGAGGATGAATGCAAAAGACGCTTGTTTTTTTAGTTTAATTTTATCGAACGAACAAAATTTTGTTCGTTCGATAAAATTAAACTTGTCAAAGTTTGGCTTTTCATCTATTGTCCTCAGGATACCAAACAGAAACTGCGTAAAACAGGAAGGCAGGAACATCACAAGACTTGAAGAAACCAGAGGATGAATGCAAAAGACGCTTGTTTTTTTTTTAGTTTAATTTTATCGAACGAACAAAATTTTGTTCGTTCGATAAAATTAAACTTGTCAAAGTTTGGCTTTTCATCTATTGTCCTCAGGATACCAAACAGAAACTGCGTAAAACAGGAAGGCAGGAACATCACAAGACTTGAAGAAACCAAAGGATAAATGGAAAAGACGCTTGTTTTTTTAGTTTAATTTTATCGAACGAACAAAATTTTGTTCGTTCGATAAAATTAAACTTGTCAAAGTTTGGCTTTTCATCTATTGTCCTCAGGATACCAAACAGAAACTGCGTAAAACAGGAAGGCAGGAACATCACAAGACTTTAAGAAACCAGAGGATGAGTACAAAAGACGCTTGTTTTTTTAGTTTAATTTTATCGAACGAACAAAATTTTGTTTTATATATTTGCCTTTGAACAAAACAAAACGACTGGCGGAAAATAATTTTCAGCCTTTAAAAACAGTCAAATGTTTGTTGGTTGCAATAGAATAAAGAATTTATTTTGAAACGTAAATATCCAGCTATCTACAATAAATTTTGTTTTGATTTTATTACGATTTACACGTCACTCACCTTTTATACACATGCAATGATAACAGTAGATACAAATGTCTTTAATTAAAGTCCTAATTAATCACTACACACGCTAAAATGATATAAAAACCACTCAAAAACTACAGCACTCACTACTTCGTACACGTAAATAATGAATGAAACAAACACATTTTGGAGAATTTATGTCGGATCTTGTACCACGTGACTAGCCAACCAATAGAAAATGATATCACACAATGGCCACACTGTCACTATCAATTTACTGTAGTATTATTTACTTTTTAATTTAAAACTTTTATGCAGTAGTAGTACAGGCAATAGAGAATTTTTTTCTGCATTAAACTACAGGAGTTATTTTTTTTGATAGATAGGTTCAGAATTACGTACTGAATGTAAAAACACAAAATCCTTACAAATTAGGAGGGCGGAAGTGTCGCCATTTTGAGTAAAACCGTTTCGACCTATATCTCCATAACAGTGCACTTTAGACCAAAAATGGTAATGACCTTTATTGTAGATAATTGCATTTCTCATATTTTTTGTTAAATTTTTTTTTGTATCACTTACCCTTTACAACTTATACGACTATTAGCATGCATTTATTGACTTTTTCACCTATATCTTTGTTAATAATTGTTAAATAAAATGCTTATAACTTAACTTTTCAATCGACAAATTTCTAGAACTTTTACTTAAAACTTTTTTTTCTAAAATTATTATTAGTGATTTCCTTAAAAAAAATTCACTAATGGAGAGACCCCGACTTTTGAATTTAGAAAAAAAAAATTGAAATAGGCGCTAATTATGCCCCCTAGAACACATACACCGATAACTCAAAAACTAATGGGCCGATTTTTATTAAATTTGGTGAATACCTTCCTCTTGTAACTTGCTTGGATAAGTTTGTTAGCCAAGAAAATCGGCTTAGGTTTTCCCGGAAAATTTTGTGTTTCTTTTTTTAAGATATCTCCGGAAATAACAAAGTAAGGGAAACTAAATTTGGTACACGGTTTTATGTTATTATAGGTAAATTATCTACCAAAATTGGTAGGTTTAAAGACAAAAAAGTTATAGGCATTTAAAGAAAATAAATTGGGGGTTTCCTCAAAACGTCAAAGTCGCGAATTAAAACGTCATAATTGGCAACATTTACGCAAAGAACCTGAAACTAATATAAGCTATGGAAAGAAAATGTCTCAAGAAGAATGTTTTACAAAGCCTGAAGCCTTAGCTTCAACCGTCATTGTCCTTCATTTTACTAAAATATTTCTAGAAAAAATTGTCGATTGAAAAGTGCAATATTTAACGCGTTATAACTTTGAAAATATTGATTTTAGAAAAAAAGTTTTAAGTAAAAGTTCTAAAAAATTTATCGGTTGAAAAGTTAAGCTATAAGCATTTTATATTTTAAACAATTATTAACAAAGATATAGGTAAAAACTCTGGACGCAGCAAGTGCGTTATGGTAGTGAATTTTCATTAAAATGTTTTTATTGCAAATATGTGTGTTTTCTTTTTATTTAAGAAAGCAGGCATCAATTTTGGTTACCAGTATAACCTATATAGTAAAAACAATGTGCCATGTTTCATAAAAATAACTTTATTGTGTGAAAATGTACAAAATTTTCCAACAGTAAACTTAAAGTGTTCCCGGAAAAACTCGTTTCTTGATCAACCTTATAGGTTAATAGCAAATTGGGCTATTCAAATATGAAGCATTTGATCAAAATTCGCTACCATAACGCACTTGCTGCATCCAGAATTTATTTTCTTACAAACATGCATTATATTTCGATGGAAAATGCAAAAATGCAATAATATAAGGCGTGTTTGATTAAAAATAAATATAAATAAAAATTGTATCACCAACGACTTATGGGCCACCCTGTATTGTAGAAATATTTTTTAAGATGTAGCGCAAGACACCCTATAATTAATGTATGAAGATTCTTTTCATATCTTGTATAATAACGGATATATTGATTTTTTACGAAAATTCGGCAAAAATTATATACCATTGAACGATAAACTTTATAGCAAAGACTACTGCCAAGCATCATAGAAAGCGTCTATTTGAAAAGAATTTTCTGGAAACATTTTAGTAAAATGAAGGACAATGACGGTTGAAGCTAAGACTTCAGGGTTTGTAAAACATCCTTCTTGAGACATTTGATTTTCATAGCCCGTATTAGATTCAAGTTATTTGCCTAAATTTTGCCGATTTTGACGTTTTAAATCGCAACTTTGATGTTTTGAGGAAAACCCCAATTTATTTTTCTTTAAATGCCTATAACTTTTTTATCTTTTGACCTACATAGCTAAATTTTGATAGGTGACTTACCTATAAAAATATAAACCCGCGTACCAAATTTGGTTGCCCTTGCTTTGTTAATTTCGGAGATATAAATTTTTTTCGAAAGAAAATACAAAATTTTCCCGGGAAAACCTGGGCAGATTTTCCTGGCTAACGAAATTATCCAAGCCATTTGCAAAAGGAATTTATTCACCAAATTTAATCAAAATCGGCCCATTATTTTTTGAGTTATCAGTGTGATCCATATAAAAATAACATATAAAAATTGAAACTGACCCTGGATATGTGTTCTGGGGGGCCTAATTAGCGCTCATTTGAAGAAATTTTTTCAAAATTCAAAAGTCGGGATCTCCTCAATAGTGAATTTTTTTTAAGAAAATTCACTAAAAAGTCAATAAATGAATGCTAATAGTCGTATAAGTTGTAAACGGTGAGTGATACAAAAAAAAATTTTTAACGAAAAAGATGAGAAATGCAATTATCTACAATAAAGTTCATTAGCATTTTTGGTCTAAAGTGCACGGTTATGGAGATATAGGTCGAAACGGTTTTTCTCAAAATGGCGGCACTTCCGCCCTCCTAATTTGTAAGGATTTTGTGTTTTTACATTCAGTACGTATTCTGAACCTATCTATCAAAAAAAAAAAAAAACTTCTGTAGTTTAGTGCATTATGGACAAGAGTAACGGGCTCCTCTATTGCCTGTACTATAGGGAAAATTTAAAACTTTTTGCAGTGTTTTTTAAGTTTAAAAAATAGGGTACATAGGAAATCTAGAAACGATGCTATTTTTATAAAGATAAGCTTATTAAAAAAATATTTTAAAATTTCATATATTTGGAAGCGCTTGGTTTTAGCGTCATTCAACAGGTAAACCTTTTTTTTTAAGAAAATAGAATAAAGCTAACTATGAATCAGCTTGTATATTTTGTGGCAGCGTTTCCTCCAAATAGCATAGTTTGTTCTTACAAAGCATTTTTATTCTGTGAATTTTTCTTAAAATAATAAATGATGAACTGTTTCATCGTCTTCCTCTTTTCTGCCAAACTGTAATATAAATATTGTAATCGATTATGTTGTTCGTAAAGGCAAACGAAATGGTCGACTTCTTGTTGACATGTCTTAACTTATTAAATTTAATACCTAGATAACATACATTCTGTAAGATTGTATTACTAGATATTTGTTTGTGTAAATGAATATGACGATATGATGTATGATAGAATATTAAATGTTGGCGCTACCTCAAAATTTGTTTGTATATAAAGGTGGTAGCATATTCCTATTGATTTATTAAATATTACTGAACATTTTAATTTTGTTTTTTATTCTATTACAACTTAAGCACCTTTGCCTTTTGTCACAAGCGCCTCCGTGGCCGTGTGGGAAAGTCGATTCAGACTTTCCAATACGGACTCGGGGACGACGGTTCGAGACTCACCGGCGACGGATGATTTTTCAAATCACTGTCGTCGTTGAGATCGAGCTCAAGGTGGAGGGTAGGTTAGTTTAGATGAGCAAAAAGGGTCAGCATTGGCCTAATTGCCAGTAAGCATCTTACCTTTACCTTTTACCTTTTGTCACGAGTCCGTTGTACTGCAGATGAATAAAGAGAGGTAAGTTTATTTTTTCAGTCAAGTTCGTGCATAAAGTGAAGATTAAAACTTGTAAGCGCTGATAAGTATAGTTGGAGAACCCAAATTACCACAACACATTTTAAAAACCTGACGACCGTTTCACTTACCAAGTTAGCATCATCAGGAGATCAAAAAATCTTCAGAACTAACCTGATTAGTGAAACGATCGTCACGTTTTTTTAAAATTAGTTGTGGGGATTTTGGTTCTGCAAGTGTAAGTACTTATAAGTTCATACATGTTTTTTTAAAGGTTGGGACAACTTATTTATGTCTTTCAAAATATAACTCTCAGTTAACGCAACCGTAAACAGTGTTTTATTCTAATCAGTTTCAGAATGGTTTTCACAAAGTTTTCAAAATTTACGGAAATGTGCTTCTTATAATTTTAAATAGATTTATAATACGTAGCAAATTTTCATTAACAAAATTTCTATAAACAGATCGTTTATTTTGTATATAATTCTTCAAAGTGCGAACTAGGTAGCATATAACCCGCATCTTGAGTCAGTGTCAATTTTTACAACTCCAAATGGACCTACTTTGACGAAGTCTGGGAACTGCCTTCCTTTTGTATGTGCCTCAGATAAGTACGTTAGCGAGGAATATCGGACCAGTTTTTTCACGAAAATTTTGGGATTTCTTTCGGAAATATTTTGTATCTCCAACCAAAATTAGTGTGGCGACCAGATTCACTATGCAAGTTTCCACTATTAATGTACTCTACAAACAAAAATTCATATTTTTAAATTGAAAATCTATTCAATATTACAGACAGAGATTACGTTTTCTTGGTAAAAAATAGCCAAAAGTTTTTTTTTATATCTCAACAACACACCGGGAGGGCTTACAGCCTAAATACTATCGTGCCGTGGGCGTCGACAAGGAGGAAAGAGGCAACCTGTTAATTATGGACTTGAAGGTTTGGAGGTTCGGAGGAGAAGGAAAAACATGTGCCGGCAAGGAATTCCACAACTTGGAAGTCCTTGGGACAAAAAGCGGGCATAACAAGATGTTCTATGTCTGGTGACCTGGACAGTAAAAGGGTGCCTTCGTTCTGTTCCCCTGGTAGATCTGTTAGGGGCAGCAGGTGGAGGAACTATGGAAGAAAGCTCCTCTGAGCAGTGCCCGTGCAGATATCTATAAAAGAGAGAGAGGTCACCAACGGTACGTCAGTGGGCAAGGGATGGCAGCCTTTGGGTGAGGGTAGGGTCGTATGTTTCAGTAATGTTTCCGAACATACCTGTGCAATATTTTCAGAAATTTTCAGGGATGTTTCTGATAAGAGTGATGATAGCATCTCTAGAATGTTTTATAAATGTTTTAAAATACAGCCATGTATCACTTCTAAGACAATACAAAAACTAATTACACTAAATATATTACAAATATTTTAGTAATACAATGCAAAGTTTCAGAAAACTCAAGTCTTCATCATCCAGTTTTCAAGACTTGAATTATGTTCAATTTTTGCATACAATATATAATTTCTAATAGGTATAGGTATAGGTACCTACCCAATAGATTGAAAATACTGAAAATATTTGTAACATATTTGAGAAAGTAGTTTAAATTGTATTATATGGAAAATATATATGCACTTATGTTTATTATATATATATATATATATATATATATATATATATATATATATATATATATATATATATATATATATATATATATATATATTCATATGTAGGTAAATAAAAAATAACTGTCAGAAAAATATGTACATAAATTTATTCATATAAAACAGAAAAAAAACTTACTTCAAACTGATATACGAAATAAAAATTCTGGACGCAGCAAGTGCGTTATGGTAGTGAATTTTCATAAAACTATTTTTTAATAGCAATAATGTGTGTTTTTTTAAGAAAGCAGGCATCAAATTTGGTTACCAGTATAATCTATATAGTAAAAACAATGTGCCATGTTTCATCAAAATAACTTTATTGTTTAAAAATGTACAAAAATTTCCGAAAGTTAACTTAAAGTGTTCCCGAAAAAACTCGTTTCTTGGTCAACCTTATAGGTTAATAGCAAATTGAGCTATTCAAATATTAAGCATTTGATCAAAATTCGCTACCATAACGCACTTACTGCGTCCAGAATTTTTTTTCTTACAAACATGCATTATATTTCGATGGAAAATGCAAAAATGCAATAACATAAGGCGTGTTTGATTGAAAAAAAAAAAGAAAATTTGTATCACCAACGACTCATGGGCCACCCTGTGATTGTAGAAATAATTTTTTAAGATGTAGCTCAAGACACCCTATAATTAATATATTCAATTTTTTTTCATATCTTGTATAATAACAGATATATTGAGCTTTATTGATTTTTTTACGAAAATTCTACAAAAATTATATACCATTTAACGATAAACTCTATAGCTAAGAATACTGCTAAGCATCAGAGAAATGGTCTATTTGAAATGAATTTTCTGGAAATATTTTATTAAAATGAAGGACAATGACGGTTGAAACTAAGACTTCAGGGTTTGTAAAACATTCTTCTTGAGACATCTTATTTCCATAGCCCGTATTAGATTCAAGTTCTTTTCCTAAATGTTGCAAATTTTGACGTTTAAATCGCAACTTTGACGTTTTCTGGAAAACCCCAATTTATTTTTCTTTAAATGACTATAACTTTTTTGTCTTTTGACCTACAGAAATAAATATGGAGTGTAGCTTACCTACAAGGATGTAAACCCGCGTACCAAATTTGGTTGCCCTTACTTTGTTAATTCCGGAGATATAATTTTTTTTCGAAAGAAAACACAAAATTTTCTGGGAAAACCTGGACCGATTTTCCTGGCTAACGAACTTATCCAAGCCATTTGCAAAAGGAAGGTATTCACCAAATTTAATCAAAATCGGCCCATTATTTTTTGAGTTATCGGTGTGATACATATATATATATATATATATATATATATATATATATATATATATATATATATATATATATATATATATATATATATATATATATAACATATAAAAATTTTAACTGACCCCGAATATGTGTTCTGGGGGGCCTAATTAGCGCCCATTTGAAGAAATTTTTTCAAAATTCAAAAGTCGGGATCTCCTCATTAGTGAATTTTTTTTTAAGAAAATTCACTAAAAGGAAAGGATAAACATATTTATCATAGAAATAAAATAAAATAACATATTCCAATACAACAAAATAAAAGAAACAAAAAATCAATCACTATTATTCATAAATATAAAAATTCAATGAAACGACACTTTTATTTTTTATTTTTTTCAAATGGAAAAGAACCAACATAATAAATTAATGACATTTTGAAAAAAAGCAATTAAAACGAATGAGTAATCTGAATAACAAAAATATCAATTTTATTTTAATCTCTTCGGACTCTAAGAGTTGATTGTGCCTTTGTCAACTACAAAACAACTTCCTGAAAAAGATGGTATGTGATGGTAAAGATTCTTTCTGCGGACAGCCTCTGAAAAAAAGAATGATTGTAAAATGCACTGCAATACTCAAATAACATAATCATATATTTATTTATTTGTAAGCATATTCTGCCATGTTAAAAACATCACCCTCAAAAACAATAACTATATTAAATATTTGATATGTGAGTGAAGTTGGTGCTTAATGTAGCCTCAATATCACTCTGTTCATGATGTTGAATTTCCAATGGTTGTATCAATTTTGCTTAGACTTTTATATTCCCGTACAATTGCATTTTTTACCATGCGACGCAAATGAGAACATTTAAAAGATTTTGCCGAATTCATCATTTCGTTTCCGCCCACAAATAAATAAGTAATGCAAAATTTATATTTACAACATACAACAAACAATAAACCGCAAAATATAAGGTTAAGACACACGAACATAAATTATTATATAATATGTATAGTTGGAGAACGCAAATCACCACAACAGATTTTAAAAACCTGACGACCGTTTCACTAACCAAGTTAGCATCCTCAGGGGATGAAAAAATCTTCAGAACTGACCTGATTAGTGAAACGATCGTCGCGTTTTTTAAAATTAGTTGTGGGGATTTTGGTTCTGCAAGTGTAGGTACTTATAAGTTCATACGTATTATTTTAAAAGGTTGGGACAACTTATTTATGTCTTTCAAAATATAACTCTCAGTTAATGCAACCGTAAACAGTGTTTTATTCTAATTAGTTTCAGAATGGTTTTCACAAAGTTTTTAAAATTTACGGAAATGTGCTTCTTATAATTTTAAATAGATTTATAATACGTAGCAAATTTTCATCAACAAAATTTCCATAAACAGATCGTTTATTTTGTATATAATTCTTCAAAGTGCGAACTAGGTAGCACATAACCCGCATCTTGAGTCAGTGTCAATGTTTACAACTTCAAAAACAATGGGCCTACTTTGACGATGTCTGGGAACTGCCTTCCTTTTGTATGTGCCTTAGATAAGTACGTTAGCGAGGAAAATCAGACCAGTTTTTTCAGGAAAATTTTGGGATTTCTTTTGAAAATATTTTGTATCTCCAACAATATTAAAATGGCGACCAAATTCACTACGCAAGTTTCTACTATTAAACGTACCCTACAAACCAAAATTCAGATTTTTACGGTGAAAGAACAAATGTTGTAAGCATTGAAAAAGTTGGGTGCCACTACTGATGAGAGAAACGCACAAAACCAAAATATTTTGTGTGGTTAACAAAATCTATTCAATATTACAGAAAGAGATTAAGTTTTCTTGGTGCAAAAAGGCCAAAAAACACCAGAAAAATTAATTTGAAAAATGTATAGAAATGTTTTTCAGAATGGAATACCAAAGATCAGCGTAAACCTCCCCGTCGGCCAATGATTAAAAAAAGAAAGAAAAAAATTGATGATATAAACGTAGTGGACTGCGTTAGCATATTATTGAAATCTCGAAAACTTCCCGAGGCATTATGGTGTTCTTCTGAATTACATACCGAAAATTCACCTAACCCAACTCCTTGACCATTGAAGTGAGCTTTTTACGAAAAAGCGACGTGGTTAACAGTCTAATTTGACCTCAAAGATTAAAGTGATGGCAGCAACGTAGTGGAATGCTATATCAACAAAATCTCGAGAAGGTCCCAAGGTATTAGAGATATTCTTCAGCACTGAATAACAAAATTGAACATAATCCCCCTCATAGACCAATGGGGTTTGCTTGCATTTTTACATAGGGTGGATTTGACCTAAAATACAAAATTTATTATAAAAACGTAGTGTGCTGCGATATTAATAAAATCTCGAAAAAGTCCCGAGGTATTAAGGTGTTCTTCTGAATTGCATACCGAAAATGCACCTAACCCAACTTCTTGACTATTGAAGTGCGCGTTTTAAGAAAAAACAATGTGTTTAAGAGTCTAATTTGACCTCAAAGACAAAAGTGATGACAGCAACGTAGTGGAATGCGATATCAACAAAATCTCTAAAAGGTCCCAAGGTATTAGAGATATTCTTCAGCAATGAATACCAAAATTGAACATAATCCTCCTCATAGACCAATGGGGTTTGCCTGCATTTTTAATAGGGAGGATTTGTCCTAAAGTACAAAATTGCTTATAAAAACGTAGTGGGCTGCGATATTAATAAAATCTAGAAAACGTCCCGAGATGTCAAGGTATATTTCTTAATTACACACCAAAAATATATATAACTCTCCTTGTAGACTAATGGCCATTGTTTAATATGCTGCTGAAAAAACATCTACTTATATTCTACCCTGTATATTGTATCACGCAGGTGCAAATTTTATTATTTTCTACCAATCAAAACCCTCAAAAGCATCTGTCAACCTGTGAAAATTAGAGCAGATTCGGTGAACTTGATCTTGAGCTACAAACGATCAAACAGCGTCCAAAATTTAAGGTGTTCCACTTCAACTGACGTGTAATATATATATATATATATATATATATATATATATATATATATATATATATATATATATATATATATATATATATATATATATATATATATATATATATATATATATATACAGGGTGGCGCATTGAAAACGAAGCAGACCGATATCTGTGCAGAGAAAAAATTTTTTTAAGAAACGCTGAAACACGTCAATTTTAGTATTGAGGGGGACATGTTTTGACTTAAAACTCAACTTTGTTACACCAACTCCTTAAGGGTGGTGATAACAACCCTTATGTTTTAAATAGGGAACATGGGTCGAGTGTGAAAGCTCTTTCTTTTCTGAATTCAGCACACTATTTTTTCTTGAAGTTTTATCAACTCGTTTAAAAATTATTTACAGTTGGAGTTGCAAGAACGTATTTCATTCATTGTGATAAGAAATGCACTAATTAGTCAATTTTTCGTTAAACAAAAAACGTTTAAAAATGTTTATTCAGTTAAGTAAGTATTCAAATTGTTGACCACCAGCTTCCATACAAAAGTACAAATTTTGTTCAAAACGAGCTCTGACATTCTGGATCATTCTTCAACAGTGCGTCCTCGTAATTTTTCGAGAGACTCCGGTTATGTTGCGTAAATTCTACTCTTTAAATGGCCCCATAGAAAGAAGTTTACAGGAGTTAAATCCGGTGATCTAGGGGGGCAGTCAATAGCACCTCTACGCCCAATCTATTGCTCTGGACACTCTCTGTTTAAAAACTCCCTAATACGTTGTGAAAAATGCGGAGGAGCTCCATCTTGTTGAAACACTAATTGATTTGATAACGATCATCATTTTCAACAATATCAATTAGTAGAGGGTAAACGATATCTTCTAGTAACTCCAAATACGTTTTGCCACTCAAATTGCCATCAAGAAAAATTGGTACGATTAAAGGGTCTACAAAAAGGCCAGTCCAGACATTGAATTTCTGTGGAGTTTGAGTGTGGACTTTGTGAAAATTTCTTGGATTATTATCTGCCTAATAACGACAATTATGACGATTGACTGTAGAATTTAATAAAAACATACACTCGTCTGAAAAACAGATATTGAACAGAAAGTTCCCGTTATCAGCTATTATAGTCATAACTTCACAAAACTCCAGCCGCCGATCAAAATCATCTTCATTTAGTTGTTGTACAAGATAAATTTTATACGGGTGAAATTTATGATGCTTCAATATTCGCTGAATAGTTCTTCTTTTGATCTTTGAGACAGTGGCCAATTTTCACGTGCTCAAAGTTGGGTCTGGAGCAATTTGTCCTAAAACTTTAATCTCAGTAGTCTCATTTCTAAGCGGAAATTCACTTTCAGGATTCCGTTTTTTTTTGTTGGCTACTGAACCACTTTGTTGAAACTTTGCAACTAACTCCAAAATGTATTTTCTGTTAACATGTCTGTTCGGATGTCCTTCATTAAACAAATCTGCGGTACGGTTGGCACAGTCATCGTTTCTTAAAAAAAGAGTAATTACTTCAACTCTTCTTCTACAGAATACACCATTGTGAAATTAGTTTTCGGTAGTACTATCAAGTATCAAACCGACCGATAAACTGAAATAATAAACCGCATTTCTCTCATTCCGATAAGTCAATTTTGTGTTTACAAACCAACAAAACATTGACTATCAGCACATTTCTTAACGGAATGAGTGAAATGCGTTTTTGCATCTTCACCTGTGAGTAATTTTTAAACGAGTTGATAAAACTTCCAAAAAAATTAGTGTGCTGAATTCAGAAAGGAAAGAGCTTTCAAATGACTCGACCCATGTTAGTTTTCGGTAGTACTATCAAATATCACACCGACCGATAAACTGAAATAATAAACCGCAATTCTCTCACTCCGATAATAAATGTTCTGATAGTCAATTTTTTGTTTACAAAGCAACAAAACATTCACCATCAGCACATTTCTTATCGGAATGAGTGAAATGAGTTTTTGCATCTTCAACTGTGAACTATTTTTAAACGAGTTTATAAAACTTCCAAGAAAATTTGTGTGCTGAATTCAGAAAAGAAAGAGCTTTCAAATGATATAACACTCGACCCATGTTCCCTATTTAAAATATAAGGCTTGTTATCACCACCCTTAAGGGGTTGATGTGACAAAGTTGAGTTTTATGTCAGAACATGCCCCCCTCAATAATAAAATAGACGTGTTTCAGCGTTTCTTAAAAAAAATTATCTGGACGCAAATCGGTCTGTTTCGTTTTCAATGCGTATATATATATATATATATATATATATATATATATATATATATATATATATATATATATATACACTTTATATATCATCATCATCAGCACGCTGGTAGCGTGCTGATGATGAACCGGGACGGTTCGAAACTGCAGTCCACGCAAACCAATAAGAAATCACAAACGTACAGCAAACAAATAAAGTGTATATTTAAAAGTGATTACAGTGTAGTGCAATATTCCTAAAGATATATATATATATATATATATATATATATATATATATATATATATATATATATATATATATATATACCGATAACTCAAAAAATTCGGATGTTGCCTTTTATTATGAGACGTCTGCTATTACAAGATTTATCTAATGATCAATAACTGAGATCAAATTGGAGAATTGAATCACCCGAGCCACATCTCTATAGCCTGAAACAGGTGTGGTGATTGTGTTTTCGCTCTGTGTAATATGTGACTTAAGAAGTTCAACACAGAAAAGTTCTTCTGAACTTACGTGCTATTGTTGTTTATAGTTAATGAATATTATTATAAGTTTTTACCAAATTGTAAAAGATTGTAGTAATTCTGTTTAAATGTACTACTTTTAAATGATGGTGGAAAATCAACTTTCTTGCAAAAATGTGTATTGGATTCAGATGAAAACTACGTGTTCCAGTACCGTTGTCCAAACACAAATAGTTTGTGTTTACTTAATTTGTTCCTTACTTAAGAGGCACATTATATAATACATACCAATGATGCTTCTGAGTCCTCGTAAGAAAGTTACTTACTCAAGTTCATTAAAAAACATAATCTCCAACATCAACTGACAGATTTAAAAACAAGCTTTAATTGAAAATGTAATTTATATCCTAGGATACATACAACATAAAGTATGTTGAGACAACTTAAATACATGAGACAAAAAGTACCTAAACCTAACGTAAAAATATCATCGCACAAGGTAACGATGTAATGACGGTCTTGACGCATTATGTTTTATTCTCAGAAGGACTCGGAGATTTTTAAATTAGACGTAGCCATCTAATGAAGCCACTGCGAGCAACAACGAAGAAAATTACCCGAAACAAATTTATCGTATATATAAAATTTGCTCTGAGTATAATTTTAGACCGAGCGGTATGTGTATGGAGGCTCATTGGTATTCCGAGCAACAATGATGAATAAACCATTCTTCGACCAGTTCGCATTCGCTATTGATAAATTCTTATTTCTTCTGAAAACGGACCAATAAATAAGTAGATGTTCGAACCGGATGCGCAGGCATTGTGGAACGCACAACCATTGTTTATTCCATATTATTGCCAGCATCTTGTATACCCTTTAATGGCAAGCCGTTGCGCTTGCCGAAAAAACAGAAACAGCCGAGGAAAAATTTGCCACCTTTTCAGTGTTTCCTGCCTCGACCGGTCCTCCGCTGTTCTAATTTGCAAGTATAACAAATTGAAAGCTATTAAGGAGAGACGTGATACGGGACTTTTTTTTTATTTTACTGAATTTCAATTAATTAAAACTAACGCATATAGAAGTTTTTTTGCGCGTGTTAAACAAAACTCTAAGAAATGTATACACTAAGTGATTTAGAAAATAGAGTGTATAAGTATAATGTCTGTCATTCAATTAGATCGATATGAAATGTAGTTCCTAAGTCTGGGAAAATAATATCTTCATTCTTAGCGACTATTTTTGTCATGCAAGAACAAAATGACTTACCTATGCAAAGAAACTGTAATTTTATATTTCGACACTGCATAGTATTTTCCCGCATTTTCTACTGAGATATATTTCTATGTTCTACAATATATACTTCAGAACATATTGCAATGGCGAAAAGACCTGTTATTTAAAAATATCCATTGATACAAAGGTCAACATATATATATATATATATATATATATATATATATATATATATATATATATATATATATATATATATATATATATATATATACAGCAAAAAGCGCTTCCTAGCAACTACAGGCCTATTTCTCTCCTTTCAGTCGTCTCTAAAGTGATGGAAAAGTATATAAACACCTAAGTACTGAAATTTCTTGAAAAACACAGTCTAATCCACGACAGGCAGTATGGATTCCGTCAGCGCAGATCAACTGCCGACCTCCTTTCCTTTGTCACCCATTCTTGGAACAAGTCTATGGAACTACACGGTGAATCCCAGATTGTCGCTCTAGACATTCGACCAGGTCTGGCAGGCAAGCGCTGCTTAATAAACTACCGGCCTATGGCCTACCACCAAAACTCTGTACGTGGACAGCAAATTTCCTCTCCAACCGGAGCATTTCTGTTGTCGTGGATGGCCATTCTTCTAAACTGTATCCAATTAATGCAGGAGTTCCTCAAGGTTCAGCTTTAGCCCCTACTTTGTTTCTTCTCCACATCAATGACCTCCTCTCTAGCACATCCAACTCAGTTCACAGTTACGCGTACGAGAGTACCCTCCACTCAAATATACAATACTCTAAGCCTGTCTCTTTAGCTCAATTAGATGAGGAACACAGACTCATAGAGGGTTCTATCTCCGTGGATCTCCAAAAAATATTAGACTGGGGAAGTATAAATCTTGTACAATTCAACCCCACCAAATCACAGTCTAGACCCATCACAATAAATAACCAAGTTATTCAAAGTAATGAGTCCTTTTCACTTGTTGGCATTTCTGTGGATCGAAATCTCAATTGGCACCAACATTTCACATCAATTGCAGAAGCGGCTACTAAGAAATTAGGTTTCCTCTCCCGGGCTCGCAAATACTTTTCACCAGCTAATCTCTATACCTTATATACTTCACAAATAAGAGCAATCCTCAAATACTGCTCCCACATCTGGGGTGCTGCTGCCGCTTCTACACTCGCTATCCTGGACTCCATTCAGAAGAGAGCTATACGCTTCATCGGAGACCCTACCCTTACCCAAAGGCTGCCATCCCTAGCCCACCGACGTGCCGTTGGTGACCTCTCTCTATTTTATAGATATCTGCACGGGCACAGCTCAGAGGAGCTTTCTTCCATAGTTCCTCCATCTGCTGCCCCTAACAGATCTACCGGGGGAACAGAGCGAATGCACTCTTTTACTGTCCAGGTCACCAGACATAGAACACCTTGTTATGCCCGCTCTTTTGTCCCGAGGACTTCCAAGTTGTGGAATTCCTTGCCGACACATGTTTTTCCTTCTCTCCCGAACCTTCAAATCCAGAATTAACAAGTTGCCTATCTCTTTAGCCCAATTAGATGAGGATCGCAGACTCATGGAGGGTTCTGTTTCTGTGGATCTCCAAAATAATTTGACTGGGGAAGTAGAAATCTTTAGAAGGAGCTTTCTTCCATAGTTCCTCCACCTGCTGCCCCCAACAGATCTACCGGTAGCACAGGGCGAATGCACCCTTTTTGTGTCCAGGTCACCAGACATATAAGATCTTGTTATGCCTGCTCTTTTGTCCCAAGGACTTCCATGTTATGGAATTCCATGCCGGCACATGTATTTCCTTCTCCTCCGAACCTCCAAACCTTCAAGTCCAGAATTAACAACTTGCCTCTTTCCTCCTTGTCGACACCCACGATACGATAGCATTTAGGCTGTAGTCCTTGGTGTGTTGTTGAAATATAATTGTTTTGTCATAAAAAAGGAAACCTAAGGCATCTAACGTGTGTACATTTTTGCTAAAACATTGACACAAAAACTAAATGTATTTAAACTGCGACCTTATTCGTTACCATAATGCACTGGCTGCGTGAATGAAGCAAATGAAATAATCATAAAAACATTGGACTGTACATACTTCACTGCGATTTAATCATAATACTATGATATAATATGATTATGACCATATTGTGTATATATATATATATATATATATATATATATATATATATATATATATATATATATATATATTATATATATATATATATATATATATATATATATATATATATATATATATATATATATATATATATATATATAAACAGATAAAACTGGAACTAACCCCGGATGTTGGTTCTAGGGGGCCTAGTTCGTGCTCATTTGAAGAAATCAATTCGTGGTCTCCTCGAAACCGTATTTTTTCTATGAAAATTCACTGCAAATTATAGACTATCAAACCATAAACCCTATAACTAAAACCACTGTCAAAGCATCAGAGACAGAGTCTATTTGAAATAAATTTTCTAAACATATTTCAGTGAAATGAAGGACAATGACAGTTGATGCTGAAACTTAGGTGTTTATAAAGCACTTTTTTGCGACATTTTTTCTACATAACTTATATTCGTTTCAGGCCCTTTGTCTAAATTTTGCCAATTTTGACGTTTCGAACTCCGATTTTGACGTTTTAAGAGGAAAACTAATTATTTTTTTCAAATGCCTATTACTTTTTTGTCTTTACACTTGCAGATCTAAATTTTGGCAAATAGTTTACCTTTTACGGCGTAAACTAGCGTGTAAAATTCGGTTGCTCTAACTTTGTTATTTCCGGAGATATGTTGCGAAAGAAAACGCCAAATTTTCCCGGAAATCCTGGCTAACGAAGATATCCAAGCCACTCGCTAAAGGACGTTACTTACAAGTTTTAATCAAAGTTGGTCCATTCTTTTTTGAGATATCGGGGTGATACATTCATACATACATTATATATATATATATATATATATATATATATATATATATATATATATATATATATATATATATATATATATATATATATATATATATAGTACCAAGCAAAGTGGCAATCAAAGTACTTTTACTTATTACAAGCAGTTACGTAAGTTACTAAAATAGTGGGAAGTTATTTAGGTGATCGTTCGCAGAGGGTTTTTTGAGAGGAGAGCTCTCTGACGAGATACCTTTGAAAAAAGGCGTACCGCAGGAATCTATCCTAAGTCCTCTATTATATGATATTTATACCTGTAACCTATTCAGCCACATCAAGTATTCACTCATACGCAGATGACACCCAGGTGTACTACTCATTTATGCCTTCGGATATGACTGCAACGTGTCGTCGGATAACAGAGAATTTAAATTCTATTTCCCAAGTGTCAGCAGGACATAATTTGAAATTGATTCCTGCGAAATCCACTTTACTTCTATTTGCTAGGAAGGTTGACAGGCTCAACAATTTCCAACTTGTGGATGTAGAAATAAATGGCTTACGATTGCCTCTTCAAGAGAGTGGGAAAAGTCTGGGGTTGCTGCTGGATAGCGACATGAAATTTGAAAGTCATGTATCAAGATGCATTATGCTAGCATTTTCAAGTCTTAGGAAAGTATATTCTTGCAGGCATTATTTAAATCGTAAAAGTAGGCTCTTGCTGTGTGATTCGTTGGTGCTGTCAGTTTTTAATCATTGTCTATCTGTCTACAGCCCATGTTTACGTTCCTGTGATGTTTCAAAAATTCAGAAGGTTTAGAACTCTTGTATTAGGCTAATCTATGGTATAAGAAAGTATCACAGTATATCAGCTGCTTTTGGGTCTAGTGGATGGTTGAGTGTGGCTGGAAGAGTTGGGTATCATCGAGGATGTCTTTTTGATCGGATCATTAAAGCACATAAGCCTCCCTATCTCTACAACAAAATAACTTTTAGAACAGACGTGCACTCACTGAATTTGAGACATAGGTTTACGCTGACCCCTCCGTTATATAAAACGGCGTTGTTTGAGCGATCGTTCACGTTCGGTGTGGCGAGATTCTACAATAGGCGAGGCGAAAAATCTTTCTGTGAACAGATTCCGTTGGTGGTACCGTCGGAAATTGTCTTGTCAACGGGTTACTTAAGAACAGCCTGGTGTAGTGCCTTGGGTATTGGCGTTGCAATGTCAGTCGGCATTTGAGAATAAGATTAGGCATACACTATCATGCGGTGATAAGATGGGTTGGATTGGGTTGGGTTAATTTGTCAATGGATTTGGTATGGGTTGGGTACTAGTATGTTCGTGATATTATATTATATTATTTTATTTATTTTTTGTTCAAAAAGTTTGTACATATGTTTTTTTAATGCATTTTTAACTGTAGTGGCGGTGGAAGACCAGTGGCAGCGTGTAAGTGATCACTGCTAGAACACTGAACTGCATGCTATTCCAGATAATATAAGTGGACGAGTACTGTGTTAGAATATATGGTGCATTTGTATGGATTTATATAACTTATGTATCATAAATGGAATCAAGTTTATTATATATATATATATATATATATATATATATATATATATATATATATATATATATGTATATATATATATATATATATATATATATATATATATATATATATATATATATATATATATATATAAATGTGTGTGTGTGTTGGGGTCTAGGGGGCATTAGTGGAGATCTCCTCCTTAGTGATTTTTTTTGTAAGAAAATGCGCTAAAAAAGTCAAAATGTACAAGGTTTTATATTGAAAACAAACCATGTTTGGTCTACCTTATCATTCTGGGCAACCCTGTGTATCCAAAAATATTTTCAATTTATGTATGCTTGAACTTTTATCTAGGTAATATTTTTTCTTTTTCTTCTTTTACTATAGAGGTGTAATTGCACAAATGCCACGCTATGTATAAAGATATTTTAAAGAAGGCTATTCACGTATCTTTTATGCCCGCCTCTGTAATCAATGTCACAGTTGTAGATTACTTAATTAAAACCTTCAACATCTATAAAGAATTTATAAATGAGCAGCGAAGGATTGTATTCAACATCTGCTTAACATCATCCAAACAATACGCATTAATTTCCCAAACAACTGAAAATAACCGTAACCCGAAGCAGTAAAGTGTAACCAACCCCTTTCTAAACTAAAATTTATTATCACTTAGGGCTAAAAAATGTCACCAATTGCATTAATCAAGCCACTCAATGAATCAATTTGGTTGTTATAGAGATGTTATCTGTAGTGTTCCTTCCCTATTGTGGATTCGGCACGCTAGTAACGATGTACTGGTCATTGATTTAGGGACAAAGCCAGTTAATATCGTTGTGTCACAGCCGATCATGTAGATTTCAGCATCACAGGCTGGTGCTAACTTAGGGGGTAACTAAGGATTAGTTGGGGTTGTTACTGAGGTAAGCCTGATTATGCCAACTGGGACTTTAACTTTCTGCAGACATATGTTAGGGGTAGAGTAGTCTGATTTATCACTGGTACTTGTGATGTTTAGCGGGACGTTTGTCAGATAATAAAGATAATTATCTCTATTATAGAAGGTACATCAATGAAAAATAAAATGATATAGTAAAGGGTAAATTGTCTATTGTTCACTGTAAAATTCCATATTTTACTGCCACTACCTGAATGGCAATATTTATTTCTTAATAAATATTGTCAGTGGAGGAAAACTGCTGTTGCTGCAAATTACGATATAAAGTTTTTATAAGAATATGATTTCTCTTAAAAAAGAAGTCCTTTTAAGCACCGGGTGGCCAATTAAGCGAGGTAAGCGGCTGTATCTCGGAAAGCGTTCACCATAGAGCTTTGGAAAAAAATATAGTTTGTAAATGTGGCCAAGAAAAATCGTCGGAAATTATTTAAGTTCGTCAGATGACCGCTAGGGGGCGTAACACCAAGAGGAAATGGAAAAAATAGGATATCTCAGTAATATGTCCAAATAAACTGTGTTGAAAATACCTTCAGCTAAATGTCGTGTGTATCACGAATAATTTCTGTTTTGACCATTTTTCTCCAACTCTTCAGATAAAGTGGAGGGGGTAAGGCAAACATTGATTAGGAAAAAATTCAATATCTTGGGATCGCTTCATTTAAAAATATTAAACTTAGTGCGATATAAATGAGTATTTCTTGCTCTATCAACTTCATTGCACGCCATGTCTTTGTTATTGTTACTGTAATCACTAGATGGCGCTTTTTAAAAATTTAACACATTTTATGATTTTTCTCAGGAAACCTAAATACAATGATATAAATATTACTACACAGATAGAAAGAAGACTAAAGGCCAAAGCAGGTGGTGGAAATTCCACGTCTCTATATTTTGATTAACCGGAGATATTAATGAAAAACTTATAAGACTTGAATTGAAACAAAAACACTTTCAGCATTGACTAATTTAAAGATTGAAAACAGAAATCTATTAATTTGCAAATTTAGTTTTATAGTTTATTGTTAAAAATAAGACTTATTTACCCATTCCTAACGCAACTATAACTTATTCGTTCGGTCCAATAATTATACTCTAAAACTGGAATAGGTAGGCTTTAGAAAAAAAGACAAAATTATAATAATTTAAAGAAACGTCAAATTAGTTACTCTGAATTCTTTGGTGTATAATTTAAATATTAAAAATGTTTTTTACAAATGATGAAGCCGTTGATATGATTGGTGTTTACTTTGAGTGCTTTCAAAATGCGGCAGTTGCTGAAAGAATGTATGCAATGCGGTATCCGAATCGCCACCATTACAACAGAAGAGCTTTTCCTCGCTTGGTGCAAAACTTACGTGAAACGGGAAGCTAAAGCCGACCGGTGCTGCGGAGACGCCGCTTTGCCAGAACTGAAGAAAATATTATTAATGTTTTGGCATATCTAGAATTTAATCCTCATGTTAGCACAAGAACATTGCATCTTGACTTGGGAATATCACGGACCACCATCCAAACTATTTTGAGAAAGTATAGGCAAGCTTATTATATCGTGAAATTCAAAATATTTATTGTTATTTATTTCACAGGGATCATAATGACGGTTGTGAAAATGATCAGGACATTCGTATGAATTATGATATGATAACACGACATGTTACCATAATGATCGTTGATGATCCGAGTAAGATGCAAAACTTTATCTGCTGGCATTCATTTAAACTTAAGACCCTTAAAATATTTTAACTTTATTTGCAATACGATGAAACTGACATTTTTTACTTAATTTCATTGATGTGAATGTAACATTTGTTTGTCTTTATTATTGAATTAGTAAGCCAAAGATTCGTGTTTTGTTCCTCGTTGTAGTAGCAGTAGTGCTATAGTAAATCTCATTATCGCACTATGAGCTGTTCACCCAAGCTAGGCAGTTACACCATCAACCACCAAAATCCTCGCACATCAATAACAAGTACGGTTTCTCGAATTTAGTTGATTTTTGGTATATGAGTACTATTTTACTCAAAGTCTATTGACAACATTGAAATTACCACAACTGTTCAACTTTCAACGTAGTAACAGTTAAGCTTTATGAATTGTTGATGACGTAACTGTCTAGCTTAAGTATATGCCCCTTGTGGTATAATGAACAGCTTTATGTTACTTAAATCCGATAACATAATGCGTCTATTATGTCAGCAGATAAACCTATTTTTATTACAATGTCCTTTTGAATATATAATGATTATTATTTTGATTTTTAGACTACACCCTTATCATATTGTTTCGAATCAAGCGCTGAATGAGCAGGATTATGATCGGAGACTGGATCCTTGCCATTGGCTTTTAGACATGATCAATGAAAATCCTAATTTTTTAACGCAAGTTCTTTGGGCGGACGAGGCTACTTTTCATAGCGACGGTAATGTGAATTTGCATAATATGCATTATTGGTCTACCGAGAACCCACACTGGATGCGAGAAGTTCAACATCAAGGACGTTGGAGCCTTAATGTATGGTGTGGCGTATAGGAGGTACAATTATTGAACCCTATTTCTTTGACCAGTCTCTTACTGGTAACCTCTTCTTGGAGTTTCTAAGAAATGAATTGCCAGTTTTATTGGAAGATGTGGCCATTGAAACCAGGCAAAATGTGTTTCTGCAGCTCGATGCTTGTCCAGCACATTTTTCAGTTAATGTGTGAGAACATCTCGATGAGACGTATTCAGGCCGATGGATAGGAAGAGGAAGCATATTTCCCTGGCCATCGAGGTCACCTGATTTAACATGCTTAGACTTTTAATTGTGGGGACGAATAAAGGACCTTGTCTTCCAAACAAAGCCTACGAGCAAGGAAGATATGAAGAATAGAATCCGAAATGCAATTCGTAGTCTGTCAACAGCGGAAGTGGAAGCGGCCGTTTTTTCTACGCTAAATAAGCTCTAGCAGTGTGTATAACATAACGGCAGACATTTTGAGCATTTAAGGAGACACTAGAGTGCTTATATTTTAGAATTACATACAGAGGGAATGAAATATTTTGTTTTAGATTGCAGTATCAGTTTTTCATTAATATCTCCGGTTAAACAAAAGATAGAGACTTGGAATTTCCACCACTTGCTTTGGCCTTTAGTCTTCTTTCTATCTGCGGAGTAATATTTATATCATTGTATTTCTTGAGAAAAAGCATAAATTATATGTTAATTTTTTAAAAAGCGCCATCTAGTGATTACAGTAACAATAACAAAGACATGGCGTGCAATGCAGTTGATAGAGCAAGAAATACTCATTTAAATCGCACTAAGTTCAATATTTTCCAATGAAGCGATCCCGAGATATGGCATTTTTTCCTAATCAATGTTTGCCTTACCTCCTCCACTTTATCTGAAGAGTTGGAGAAAAATGGTCAAAACAGAAATTATTCGTGATACACACGACATTTATCTGCAGGTATGTTCAACACAGTTTATCTGGACATATTACTGAGATATCCTACTGAGTCTCAGGTAATGATCGATACCGAGAGCGAGACGAAATAGCAGGCAAATTTTCTGAGCATTGTATTTTAATTGCCGGACGAGGTTTTTAACTTCCGTTATAACTTTATTTGTCAAGCTTCGGAATATTAACTATCAAAGTCAGATTTCTTTTCATAGCCCGTATTAGATTCAATTTCTTTGCCTAAATGTTGCCAATTTTGACGTTATAAATTGTCACTTTGACGTTTTGATGAAAACCCCAATTTATTTTTCTTTGAATGCCCATAACTTTTTTGTCTTTTGACCTATAGCGGTAAATTTTGGTACGTAATTTATAGTATAAAACGCTCTACCAAATTTGGTTGCCCTTACTTTGTTATTATATATCGGTTATTATTATTATATCGGATATCTGATTTTTTTTCTAAAGAAAACACAAAATTTTCCGGGAAGACCTCGGCCGACGAACTTATCGAAGCCACCTGCAAAAGGAAGGTATTCACCAAATTTTATTAAAATCGGCTCATTATTTTTTGAGTTATCGGTGTGATACATACATACATACATACATACATACATACATATATATATATATATATATATATATATATATATATATATATATATATATATATATATATATATATATATATATATATATATATATATATATATATATATATATATATATATATATATATATATATATATATATATATATATAAACATATAACAATTGAAACTGACCCCGGATGTGGGTTCTAGGGTCTAAATTCGCGCTCATTTGCAAAAATTTTATTCTACGAAAATTCACTAATAATGACAAGTAGATATTATAAACAGCATATAAATGGTAAGAGAGGCTTTGGGGACCCAAGAGAGCTTGTCCGACGTTGTGGACGACCTATTAAAGAAGGAAGAGGTTAGAAGCTTACCTACCCAAGCAACTTTACCCAAGCGACTTTAAAGTCAAATTGACGTAAAATCGCCCTAACAATAGGTCGGCAACCAAATCACCACAGGTCATTTTCAAGTAAAATTTAAGTGTATTTTACCAATGTGGGGAATAAACTAAAAGTAATGGGGAAGTCGATAATAGGTCCAGCAAGGCATTTCGACCAACGCGCTTTAGTTAGATTTAGGGCATTTTCATCCTATATTGGGCCAATGGACGTAATTTATTGGTAAACACGTCCAAAGTTTTACTTGAATCCGACATCTGGGCCGTAAAATTCTTAGCAACGAACTGCGCATGTGATATTATTCTGCAGGATCTGTGGTTATGTATGACTTAACAAACAGTAGATATTAGCAACTAAGTATGTCCATCTTTGTTAAAAAATGACAACATGTTCAATGATCAAAGAAGGTACTTTAAATATTTGGATCAATGATAAAGGTAATTCGCACTGTATAAAGGGAAAAAACTGCGGTTATTTTTTTTTCTGTTAACAGGATTATGATACTTTGATATAATTCAAGCGCCTCTGTAAAAAGTAAAATTAGTGCAAATTAAAAACTATTCGAAATTCTTGAAATTCTGATTTTGAGGATTGGTGTTGTAAACAAGACAAAACTATCCTGCCCTCATTGTATACAAGCATTATTTTATGTATTTTTCGAGTTAAAATTTAATTACACTAGATTCAACAACAAAATGTTTTTAGCTTTTCAATACAATCAAGATGGATACCGCAAGCATAGTTTAATATGGCTACCGTTGTAACATTATTGACCTGAAAGTTAATTTTGCTCTATTTTTTTATCTATAAGTCACAATTCCCAATGACAAGGCAAACTTATTTAACTTTGAAGTAATTTTGTTCTACATGGTAAACGAATTTAGTTTAAACTTATTAGCAATCATACATTTTCATGTGCCAGAGAGATATATAGGAATAATGATATAGCGTTTTTGTTTTTGATTTTATAATATATTATAGACATCAGTAGCGCTAAAATAAGTAAATGAACATAAACATAAGACAGCTGACCGTGTTGCAAATGCTTCATTCCATTGGCATAAAAAGCAATGTATTATATTGAAGTGGTAAATGTGCTGATTTCAAATCAACAGTTTTTCTTCCATATAGTAGTAGCCGATGAAATTGTCATGTGTTTTTAGGATTTACACAGAGACTGTGACAGAAGAATCAAACTTTTATTAATTAAGTTCATCAACTGAAACACCTTCAACATTCACAACTTGCTTTCACTGCTGTACACTTTAAACTTTGAGAACATTTTTATTTGAAGTCAGATTTTATGGGTATTTATAACTTTGATGTAGGCAATTTGACTTGGAAGACCACTCCTGCAGTAATTATGACTATACGGCCAATCAGAAAGCCATTTTAGGTTATCTTAGTGCCAAAAATATTTCCTGTGTTTTATTGCAGTTAGATTGGTAATATATATGTAATCTGGACATCATAAGAAGACCTCCAATTGACTATACCATAGAGACGTATTGCAAGTTAATATTAGGTAATAAATTACCTTAAAATAGGTATTTTATGTATTTTGACTTAGTAGTCAGTTTTCAGTCCAATTTAGGGCACACTTCGGACCAAAAATTGCCAATTGTGGAATTGAAACTCAAAATTATATTTCAGTATATTTATAGGTAAAATTGAACCAAATTTTTACCAATTTCATTACTTGTAAGTTACTGACTTTGAAGTTATTTTAATAGTCAAAAAAAGTCTAATTGGGAGCTGCATTCTCAAATTTTTAGTGATTATGACAATCAAGCCAACATTTTGGTTAATTATAACTAAATTAGAACTTGGTTATTTGGACTCGGGTGCTGGTTAACATGCCTTAATTTGTTGCTTGAGTAGTAGGTGAGTGTGTATGCGAAGAAGTATGAAGGTAGAAGAAGCGAAAATACCTTGTCAGGACAGAAATGCATAGAGAAGCCTTGTTAATAAATAGCATAGGCTTTGTTGTGAGCCTACCCCTTTATGAAAATGGCATGCCAGGTCGTAGTAGTAGTTGTTGTTGTTATTAATCATGTATTGTTTAAGGTTATCGTAAAACAACATGCCTAATTGTAGCTCGATGTTTAATATCAGTGTTTTATTATCTATGCCTCTTTGAAACAATTTACAGGTCGCAGATAATTTGTAAAAACAATATAAGCTGATATTTTTTTTTTGATATTCCCAAGACCGCTGCTCTCACGCGCAGTTACCGTTAGCAGATACATTGCAGCCAGTGTACTCGTATATGTGTGCGTTAACGAATCTTGATTAAAGCCAGCAACATATCAAATGTACAAGACGTAAGAATTAAAAATTAAAATTTCATAAAAGCGAGCCGATTGTGGCTAGCTTGCATAATATCAGTTATCCTCGTTTAAAATGCAGGAGCAAGCCTTATAAATACTAATCAGATATTATGGTAGTATAGTGCTCTCCGTTCTGTACGATGTCGATGTCGTCCGGCTTTTAGAGTTTTCTGATGCGAGTGCTGCAACTGCTGAGACAAGAGTCGATGGATTGGACCACCTGCCTGTAGTAGTGACCACTGACCACTAGTTTCCATTATCTATAAACAAGTAAATGTCCTGCTACTGATCCCTCCTTCTCAAAGTTATAGCAAATATCCTTATACAGGGTCTTTCACGCAACTGGTTTGTTAGACGTTTAGGTGGTTAGTGTGATATTTGGTTCCTAAAAATGTTGCTAACTATACCGTGTGATTTCATTTCTGAACGTCACACCGTCTGGGATTACCATAATTAAACGTTGAATGAAACGGCATAATGACTGCAGTCATTAATCATAATGGCACGTTTACCCTTTCAATATAATTATATCGATTTTTATGCCAATTGAATGTAACATTGGCAACACGGTCAGCGGTCGTATGTTTATGCTTATTTACCTATTTTCGTTCTATTGATGTCTATAACATATTTTGGAATCAAAGATCAAAAACGCTATATAATCGTTCCTATATTTCTCTCCTGTGTGTAGGCAATATATATATATATATATATATATATATATATATATATATATATATATATATATATATATATATATATATATATATATATATATATATATATATATATATATATATATATATATATCGATACATCATAATGTACGGTTGCTAAATAAATTTGAACTAAATTCGTGTACCATGTAGTTGAAATTCCCCTAATAGAAGAAAATTCCCTCAAAGTTTGGTTAGTTTGCCTTGTCATTGGGAATTGTGACTTATAGGTAAAAAAATAGATCAAAATTAACTTTGAGGACAATAATGTTACAACGGTAGCCATATTAAACTATGTTTGTGGTATCCATCTTGATTGTATTGAAAAACTAAGAACCATTTTTTGTTGAATCGAGTGTAATTAAATTTTAACTCGAAAAAAACATAAAATAATGCTTGTATACAATGAGGGTAGGATAGTTTTGTCTTGTTTACACCACCGTTCCTCAAAATCAGAATTTCAAGAGTTTAGAATAGTTTTTAATTTTAACTAATTTTACTTTTTAGAGACACGCTTGAATTATATCAAGGTATCATAATCATGTTAACAGAAAAACATATAACTGCAGTGTTTTTTTTTCCTTTATACAGTGCGAATTACCTTTATCATGAATCCAAATATTTAAAGTATCTTCTTTGATCATTCAACATGTAATTTTTAACAAAGATGGACATACTTAGTTGCTAATATCTACTGTTTGTTAAGTCATACATAACCACAGATCCTGCAGAATAATGTCACATGCGCAGTTCCTTGTTAAGAATTTCACCGCACTGGCGCCTAGATGTCGGATTCAAGTAAAACGTTGGACATATTTACCAATAAATTGCGTCCATTAGCGCAATATAGAATAAAAATGCCCTAAATATAACTAAAGCGCGTTGGTCTAAATGCCTTGCCGGATCTATTATCGACTTTCCTATTACTTTTAATTTATTCCCCACATTGGTAAAATACACTTAAATTTTACTTCAAAATGACCTGTGGTGATTTGGTCGCCGACCCATTGTTAGGGCGATTTTAAGTCAATTTGACTTTGAATGTTGCTTGGGGGTTCATTTAACAATACAAAAATAGTCACCTCTGACCATAGAGAAATGAAGTAAGGTTATCCAATAGCGTAAGAAGTTACCCCCATCCCCCGTATTCTTTTGACATTATTTTGTTAGTGCCCTCTTTCAGTTACGAGTTTATCCACTGGGTGCTTGGTGCGGGCGCCCAGGGGCCAGGGAACCAGAGAGACCCGGGTCTTCCAGAATTTCTAGTTATAAATTTCGATAGACTAAGATACAAATTGTTTGAAAATAAAAAATTGTGAATGATTTTGGTTGAAACTAGATGGTCTGCATGATGCATTTACTAAAACGCTTTGCGTAAAAACTATAAGACAATAAAAAACATGTTTTTAAATTAAGCAATAATACAGACGATAAAGCTGCAGCTAGAAGCCAAGGCTTTGGACTATAAAATGGACACCTTCGAAACAACTGTATCGATTTGCACAAGGATTTGGGAATGAGTGAATGCAACCAGCAAAACTTTACAAACCTTGAACCTGAACGTATAGGAGTACGTATATTGGAGTAGAACTCATGGAGTCTCTTTTGACCTCATTTGCAAAAAAAAGAAGAACTTAACTTAGAATTGACTTAGAACATAAATATTTATTTTTTCGAAAGCGGGGATACCACAAATATAAACTATAAAGATGAGCTTAAAAGAGCAAAGAGAAGAAAAACATTTTTTGATAAAACAGATGAAAACGAGATAATTTTAAAAGCGACAGAGATAATCAAAATCGAAGTACATATCGACATATTTTTGACAAAACATCGTAAGCGACGTGCGTCAAATTTTACACTAGGACTTTTTTCTTCTCATTATTTTGTTTTTGAACTTGAATCTTTTTTTTATGTATACTTTTGTATTTTTATAGTTTAATTTAGACCAGTTAGTTTCAGTCAACTTCAACACATTCAAATAATTTTGCAGCTTACGATGCTTTGTCAATATATTTTTTGAAAGTCATGTATATCTGTCGCTTAAGATACACTTACGATGTTTTGTCGGCATCTTTTTTTATAATAAAATTCTTTTCGTAAATTAAAGGGTTGTATTCAAAAACGAAAATGATATTAGTAACATTCTAAAATTATTTAAACTTTTTTTCTTAAATTATGTCTTGGTATTGGTCTTCATCGTCAGTTTCTGCTAAAATATCCGGAACGTCTGCCCTGCCTTGGAATTGTTGGTACTCGTTAAAAATTTTGTTGGGATAACGTGCTTGTTACAAAAATTTATTAAATTTTGAAACTTTGGAAGGTATATTTCTAAAGAACATTTGTATCATAGGTTCCAGTGATTTTTGTGGATCCTTTGATCTTCTACCTGAAATTATAAAAAAATATGGGACTTTACATATCGTAATTTCTGAAAACGTTAACAAACCTTTAGAAGCTCCACTAGAAAACTTCAAAATAGAAATTTCAGCTGTACCAGAATATGAATGTTTAATTTTAATTTCATCTTTCTTTTTTCCAAAAATGCAATCCTTACTTGACTTATTTGGAATTGAGTTCCATCTTCGAAGTTCTTCCTACTATTTGTAAAAAAAATTTCGCTCACTGCTTTCCAAGATAAAAAATCAGAATACTTCATGCTAAAAACTTGAAAAGGTTTAGGGTGAACGCTAGCATTTGCTATTAAAAAGGGCCATTCTGACGGTGCCCAAACAATGCGCCTACGAATAAATCTTTCTATTGTGGCATGGACTGCATCTACTGGCATCTAGGTATGTCCAGGTAAAAGGAAAGTTATTTTAATATGACGGATGTTACGGGCACTTTTTAGGAACGTAGGCAACATGATCAGCATGGCCTTTTTTTTGTTTGACCAGTGCAGCTGTCACAATATAAGGAAACACTTTTTACGTTTTTCCGGCCAGCAACTTCAAGCAGATATTTATGCAATATTGTGCAAATTTCATTGGTGCCTCGGATTCCATCTATTTCACCCCATAAGTAGCAATACGCACTTCTTGTTTCGTTTTCGTACACAGTTTCGTTGTAAAACGCATATTTACGGAAATAGTATACCAGCATGATGTCCCCATGGGGCGTATTTAAAACTTTTTGCAAGTCAAAACTTGCGCAAACAAAACTACCGTCTTCTTTTGCAATATTCTGGTCAGAAAGAAACTCTTTTTTTGCAATAATCTTTATCTTTAATATGAGTTTAGTATAACAAATCTTCAGCTTCGCTAAATTTATTTTCTTTATCTCTTCAAGATTCAATGCTGGAGTCTTTATTAAAGATTGATCTGAATACATTTAGGGTTACTTTAGTTTTTATTTTGTAAAATTCTTGTTGGTCCGTCACAAAAATCGGGTAAAAAAGACACATTTTTCAGTTTGCTAGATAGGTATTTTTTTAGTTCCACTTGCTCTACAATAATATGAGGCAACTGCAGGTAACTTCTTGATAAATTCGTGAACTCTTCTTTTGTCTTCGGTTGTAGTTTTATGAGGCGGATCGTGTTTGCCCCTTTGATCGGCTTTGGCAAATATACCAGGACCTGCATGATCCTTAGTGTATCGTAGTGTCATCTATGAGATGCAAAGCGTTTTAAAAATAAATTGCTGACACACTTCAGTTTCAACTTCATTCCATTTTATAATGTAACTAAAGCTTCGACTTATTTTACTATGTTCTACTTTTGTTCGCCTTCGCTTTGCTTCTTTTTCTTTTATGCACGATAAAAGCCGATCTCTTTGTCTAGAATGACTGCCCAAACCCCAGTAGTATTCGAATATGTCATGTCGTTGGTGTTCTGTAAATTTTCCTGCACATCCATTTTTCCATCTTTTATGTTGACACTGATTTTCTTGAACGGATTCGTTTGCCCCTAACGCTTTTTCAGTTTGCTCTCTTTTCTTTTATGATTCTTTTTTAGTTTTTCTTAACCCTGAATTTCCCACAATGCCTGTTGTGATATTATCTATTTCTCTAACATTTTCTGATCCAGAATAGCGAAAGCCAGAATGTTTGTCAGAAGGTTGCCGAATATTATATTATAATATGCGGCAATATTACCCCAAGACCTTCACAAAAGAATTAAATGTTACGAAGAAGTAACACCAGCGTTTAAATGTTTTTCACCATAGACAAAGAGGATTTTAAAATATCAATCAAAATTCAAATCAAGCTATAGGAACGATATTGACGAAACTAAAGAATATCTATTATTCATTTTCAAGAATTGTGCAAAAATTTAAACAAAAACTCGGTTTGTGGAAAATGTGAGGTCATCCAGAGGGTGAAAGCAGCTTTTCAGAATATTTCGACTCTATTGTAAATTTACTTAATGATACCCATTTCTAATGCATCAGGCGAACGACCTTTTTTGGCCCTAAAGGGAATAAAAACATACTTAAGGGTTAATTTGAGTCCATAAAATTGTCATGAATTGTCACTATTATTATATAGAAAAGGACGCACTGGAGAAACTTAATTTTGATACTATCATACGGCAGTTTGCCAATAGTCACGAAGAAGAATGTTATAATTTTTATTGCGTTATTTTGAAGAATGGTATTTTTACTTTTAATGATTTTCTTTTTTTTGTAAGAATAGTGTTTTAATTTTAATTTGTATATATTTTTACAATCAAACATTACAATTTCGCGAATTTGTTAAAAGAACGGTCACGCTGGCCTGTAAATCTTCTGCGCCCAGGGCCCTAAATGCTCCCTTGTCAATAATTCTTTCTGATAACAACGTTAAATTTGGCGCCCTAAAAATACAATTGTTGACAGTACCTACGCTGCCGTGCAAAAGCAAAACCTAGTAACTCGAGTTACTTGGTTTTACTTCTGTTTTAATATTCCGATTGCCTGTAACGACCTCTATCTGTAGCTATTTTACGTTTGTAAATAGGCTTTTTCGTTACGAAGATATTTAGTGTTGCTTTATAGTAACCCGACTTATGTTTAAATTTCTTCTGCACTAAGGCGACTTGCTTTGCAATTTTTGTTTCTTGTTTGGATCGCGATAAAAATTACCACAGTATAAGTAAATTCAGTGTATAGTAGGTAGTTCAATATTTTCCTTAGGTGAAATTCGCAACTAGTGTAATTTAATTTTTTTTATTAAATTACCGAAGTAAAACCAAGTAACTCCTGTTGTCGTATAATATAGGGAGAGAAATGCACTATCAATATGAAGTAAGTAGATTTCGCCCATAGGTTTTGGTGGGGTTAAACTTTAGCAAGTCTTTTTACACGCCTGGCGCTGGCTCTGGGGTATTGACAGCATTACTTTTAAATACTTTGAACTCAGTCATAGTTTCATGAAAGCGAATTCCATACATGGTGAAATAGGTAAAAAATTAAAAGAAAAACTAAAGAAGTTTAGGATTATGAAGATTTGGAGACTTTGATTAACACGTCAAACAAAAATCCCCTATTATAAATTTAAGAGCTGAAGATTTTCATAATTTAAAAATAGATTTGTTCAAAGAAAAAACTTCTGGACGCAGCAAGTGCGTTATGGTAGCGAATTTTCATAAAAATGATTTTAATAGCCAACATGTTTTTTTAAGAAAGCAGGCATCAATATATATAGTAGAAACAATAGGCGATGTTTCATCAAAATAACTTTATTGTTTGAAAATGTACAAAAGTTTCCAAAAGTAAAGTTAAATTATTCCCGAAAAAACTGGTTTCCTGTTCAACCTTATAGGTTAATAGCAAATTGAGCTATTCAAATTTGAAGCATTTAATGAAAATTCGCTACCATAACGCACTTGCTGCGTCCCGAATTTCTTTTTTACAAAGATGTATTATATTTCGATGGAAAATGCAAAAATTCAATAACATAGGGCGTGTTGGATTAAAAAATTCGCTACCATAACGCATTTGCTGCGTACCGAATTTCTTTTCTTACAAAGATGTATTATATTTCGATGGAAAATGCAAAAATGCAATAACATAGGGTGTGTTCGATAAAAAAAAATTTGAATCACCAACGACTTATGGGCCACCCTGTAATTGTGGAAATATTTTTTAAGATGTAGCTTAAGACACCTATAATTAATGTATATCATTTTTTTTTCGTAACTTGCATAATAACGGATATATTGAGCTTTAATGATTTTTTACGAAAATTTGACAAAAATGATATACCATTAAACGATAAACTCTATAGCCAACACTACTGCCAAAGCATCAGAGAAAGGGTGTATTTTAAATTAATATTTTGGGAATATTTTATAAAATGAAGGACAATGACGATTGAAACTAAGAGTTCAGGATTTGTAAAGCATTCTTCTTAAGACATTTTCTTTCCATAGCTGATATTAATTTCAGGTTCATTGCCTAAATATTACCAATTTTGACGTTTGGAATCGCGACTTTGACGTTTTAAGGAAAACCCAAATTTATTTTTCTTTAAATGCCTGTAACTTTTTTGTTCTTTAACCCACAGAGCTAAACTTTGGTACGTAGCTTACCTGATATAAACCCGCGTACTAAATTTGGTTGCCCTTACTTTGTTAATTCCAGAAATATAACTTTTTTTCGAATGAAAACTCAAAATTTTCCCGGAAAACCTCGTTCGATTTTCCTAACTAACGAACTTATCCAAGCCATTTACAAAAGGAAGGTATGTGCCAAATTTTATCAAAATCGGCGCATTATTTTTTGAGTTATCGGTGTGATACATACATACATATATATATATATATATATATATATATATATATATATATATATATATATATATATGTATATATATATATATATATATATATATATATATATATATATATATATATATATATATATAAACATATAAAAATTGAAACTGACCCCGGATATGGGTTCTAGGGGTCCTAGTTCGCGCTGATTTGCAAAAAAATTTTCAGAATTCAAACTTCGGGATCTCCCCATTAGTGAATTTTTTCTACGAAAATTCACTAAAAATAGAACGCTTCTCCTAAACTCAATCAGATTTAATGCTTTCAATTTAGAAAGAGGTCGAAAAAGATACATTATAAGTGTGATTTGGAAAATGAATGTTGTGAAATATCACCTTGAAGTCAAGATTTGATCTGACACATCCTGGAAATATAAGGTGCAATAGAGAGATAAACTCTAAAAAAAGATACCATAATATAGGAGCGACTTTCCTATATGCCACCGAGAAAGCAACTTCATTGGAAAAACCTGGCTTCTGCAGAAGACATAGAAGATTTCGGAAAAGTGTCAGCTACTACTGAATAATATAACAAAATATATAAAAATTCTTATATCCTATGTTAATTTTTTTTAACTTAACATCTATGTATTTTTAGTAAGTATATAGTTTTGCAACTACCTGTCTAATATTTCACTTAAAAATTATAACAAAATAACAAACAATTGAATAGTTGCCATTTCTTAATAAAACCATCCACAGCCACTTGCTTGTAAACACTTTGAATTAATGTATTATTATCATTTTTTATGAATTGCATGGCGATTGTCTAAATATAATCCGACAAACTATACGTTTTAAAGATAGACGTTTTCATATTGAGCCATTGCCATCATTGTACTATTAAAACATATATTTACAAACAATTATGAACAATGAACTTATCCAGGTTTGTCTTTTATAATTATTTATATTTTATAAGTGTTAATATTGACAGGTTAGTTTTTTGTTTTTTTTTTTAATTTCAACAACACACCACGAGGGCTTATAGCCTAAATACTATCGTACCGTGGGTGTTGACAAGGAGGAAAGAGGCAACTTATTTAACAGGCGGTTAGTAATCAAGGCTTCAGACGACCAATCATACACTAGAATTCGGGTTTTTGCTGTGACAACCAAATATTTTGAAGCCGTAATTGGTTCTATTAAGCCTTGATTAACTAACCGGCCGTTAAATATTTTTTTTAATTTTTTATATTTCAACAACACACCAGGAGGGCTTACAGCCTAAATACTATCGTACCGTGGGTGTCGTCAAGGAGGAAAGTGGAAACTTGTTAATTCTGGACTTGAAGGTTTTGAGGTTCGGGGGAGAAGGAAAAACATGTGCCGGCAAGGAATTCCACAACTTGGAAGTCCTCGGGACAAAAGAGCGGGCATAACAAGATGTTATATGTCTGGTGACCTGGACAGTAAAAGGGTGCATTCGCTCTGTTCCCCTGGTAGATCTGTTGGGGGCAGCAGGTGGAGGAACTATGAAAAAAAGCTCCTCTGAGCAGTGCCCATGCAGATATCTATAAAAGAGAGAGGTCACCAACGGCACGTTGGTGGGCAAGGGATGGCAGCCTTTGGGTAAGGGTAGGGTCACTGATGAGACGTATAGCTCTCCTTTGAATGGAGTCCAGGATAGAGAGTGTAGAAGCGGCAGCAGCACCTCAGATGTGGGAGCAGTATTCGAGGTTTGGTCTTGTTTGTGAAGTATATAAAGTATAGAGATTAGCTGGTGAAAAATATTTGCGAGCCCGGAAGAGGAAACCTAATTTCTTAGCAGCCGCTTCTGCAATTGATGTGACATGTTGGTGCCAATTGAGATTTCGATCCACAGGATGCCAACAAGTGAAAAGGACTCATTACTTTGAATAACTTGGTTGTTTATTGTGATGGGTCTAGGGCTGGTGTATCTCTTATGAGAAAGAAAGCAAGACTGTGATTTGGTGGGGTTGAATTGTACAAGATTTCTACTTCCCCAGTCTAATATTTTTTGGAGATCCGCGGAGATAGAACCCTCCATGAGTCTGCGATCCTCATCTAGTTGGGCTAAAGAGACAGGCTTAGTGTATTGTATATTTGAGTGGAGGGTGCTGTCGTCCGCGTAACTGTGAACTGGGTTGTATGTGCTAGAGAGGAGGTCATTGATGTGGAAAAGAAACAAAGTAGGGGCTAAAGCTGAACCTTGAGGAACTCCTGCATTAATTGGATACAGTTTAGAGGAATGGCCATCCACGACAACAGAAATGCTCCGGTTGGAGAGGAAATTTGCTGTCCACGTACAGACTTTTGGTGGTAGGCCATAGGCCTGTAGTTTATTAAGTAGCGCTGCGTGCCAGACCTGGTCAAATGCTTTGGATATGTCTAGAGCGACAATCTGGGATTCACTGTGTAGTTATCATTGATGTGGAGAAGAAACAAAGTAGGGACTAAAACCGAACCCTGAGGGACTCCTGCATTCATTGGATACAGTTTAGAGGAGAGAGAGAGAGGATCCTTTCTTGGGGACGGGTTGTACTCGAGCAGTTTTCCAGTTACTAGGGAATATGCCTCTATTGTAAGATGTCTGAAACAGACGAGTCAGGACAGGAAAAAGTTCTGGTGCGCATTTTCTGAGAACAATTGCTGGGATCTCGTCAAGGCCAGATGCTTTCCTGGTATTAAGAGAAGAGAGCATCTTTCGTACCTTTCTAGTTTTGAAAATGATATCCGTCATTTTATGCGCGACATTGGGGACCGTTGGTGGTTGAACATTCGGAGGTGGGTTGAGAGTAGAATTGCCGGCGAACAACGAGGAAAAAGTTCAGCCTTGCCCAGGGCGGTAGAAACAATTTCATCCCCTGAGACAAGAGGTGGGAACGTGCTCTTGAAGAAATTATTCCCAATAGATTTAGCAAGAGTCCAGAAGGGTTTACTGCCGCTGGAGCTTAAGAGGACTTTGTTTTTGATGTGGTTATTAAACGAGTTTTTTGCCTCAGAAAGAATGCGGACATAGCGGTTTCTTGCGTCGTTAAATGCTTGACGGTTTTCTTGACTGGGATTGTGTAGAAGCTTTTTGTGCGCTTTGACCTTTTCAAGTCTGGCCTTGTCACAGGATTTAGAGAACCAGGGCTTTTGAGTGGCTGCAGAGGTTTTCTGTGAACGTGGAATAAATAATTCCTTGCCAGCTTGGATAATTTTGGTGACGTTTTGTGAGATATCAAAGGGGTCAGGATGAGAGAAGCAGACAGACGACCATGGAAAGGAGGAAAAGTAATCTCGCATTTCGTCCCAGTTCGCGGAGTTGTAGTGCCAAACGATACGTGGGTGTGATGACTGTGTGACCTCGGGTTGCATTGCGCAGGAAGCAGTGACCATGCCGTGGTCTGAGCGACCCAGGGGGGCGGTGACTGATATCTTATAGCAGTCAGGATTTGTAGTAAGAAAGAGATCCAAGGGATTTGAGCTGTATACGAGGAAAGTAAGTAGGTTGCTGAACCATATTGGCTAAAGAATTGCTGACTGCAAAGGCCTCCGCTGCTCTTCCTTGTGGATCGGTTTTTGAAGATCCTAGCCATTCCTTATTATGGACATTGAAGTCACCAAGAATAGTGACCTCGGAGGAAGGATATTCAGAAATCAGATGGTCGGTTTTTTCAGAAAGGTAGTCAAAGAGCTGGACAAAGTTGTTGTCAGAAGGTGACCGGTAAATGCAACAGATGAATTTAGTTGCAGCCCTGAGAGAGAGTTTTATCCATAGTATGTCTTTTCTTCCAGCTTCTAAATTGGGGAGTCTGGTGCAGGGTAGATTGTTACGGACGTACGCGCACACGCCTCCATGCAATCTAAAACAAGTAAGGAGCTCATACCCCGGGAAATTAAGGTGATTAGTGGCTGTTTTGGCACTGATTTGAGTTTCGGTCAGGAAGAGGAGTTGGGGCCTATTAGCCTGGAGGAAATGGTGGACGGAGTTCAGGTTAGAATTTAGGCCACATATATTCGAGAAGGATATTGTAAATCTCGATGCTGGCGCCCCCTGTACACCCCTCTCCCGGAGATCCGAATAGAGGGGTATTTTGCCTCCGGAATCTTTTGTACAAGGTGGAGCCATCATCATTTTTGTTTATAAGGGAAACCGACTCATACATCAGAATCGGAAACGTCCGTTGGGACTTCACCGGCCCCTTGATGCATGAGGTGGTACCTCCTCGGGCGTGAAAAAATCCTTTACTATCAAGTAAAGGAAAATTCCACTACCACCTACCATATTGCAAGTATACCACACCAGCCAACTATTAAAGAGCTGACCAGCTTTGGAACTTGCTTGAAGTGGTACCGATTAGTGTAAAGTTGGCGATGTTTAAGACCCGTGTTTTAGTAAATTTTTACTAAAAAAAATTCACTAATAGAGGTATCGATGGTGAGACTTTGCAAAAAAATTTTTCAAATGAGCGCGAACTAGGACCCCTAGAACTCATGTCCGGGAGTTATATTTTTTATATGTTTATATATATATATATATATATATATATATATATATATATATATATATATATATATATATATATATATATATATATATATATATGTATTTGTGTGTGTGTATGTGTCCAACCGATAACTCAAAAAATAATCAACCGATTTGGGTAAAACTCGGTAAGTACCTTTCTTCTTTAATGGCTTGGACGAGTTCGTTAGGCAGGGAAATCGGTTTCCCGGGAAAATTTTGAGTTTTCTCTCAAAAAAATTATTGCTCCGAAAATTACAAAGCTATTTTAATAAAATATGTTGCCTTGTAAAGTTTATAGAAAATTTAGTTATTTAAATTTGAAGCATTTAATGAAAATCCACTGCCATACCGCACTTGCTGCGTCTGGAACTTTTAACAGGTAAGCTAATTAGATAATATAATATAGGCATATATGTTATTAATTAAAAATAAATATTGCATCATTGAAGAAAATATTATGAGGTTATATAAAGCAACTCAACTTAAGTGATTTTACCTATGGATAAATATGTTTTTAATTACCACAAGCCCTACATACTTAAATGAAAAATTGATTATATAGATTTAAAAAAAGTATAAGTCGACTTGCTTGCTTTTTCAATTGTAAAATAGTTGGCTAGCGGAAGAGAAAAATCACCAAGTGGACTTACTGGTATTTACTATTGTAATATGTTGAAGTTTGAATGACCAAGTAACTTTAAATTTGTTAGTAAACATTTCAATTGAAAAATTTCATAAGTAAGTACCCAATATTCATAAAGAACAGTGAAAACTTTATCTAATCTGCAGTCTTCAGTCAAATGATAAAAACTTTGGACTTCCTTACTGAAAAGTTGCAAAATTAGAGTTACTAGGTTTTACTATTGTACGGCAGAACGCTGATAAAAAGAATATCAGAATTATTATACATTTAAAATTAAACCCAATGAATATAGAATGGAGACCGATAACCAGCTCCTATTTTCACCGGTTGCCTTGCATTCCTATAGTCAGATAACAAAACATGGAACAGACCTGTCTTTCAGGATTTTCATAAATGTCATAAAAGCGACCCTTGATAACTTTTGCATATATTTCAGTTACCCAAACACATTTTACCGACAAACCCAATAAATTTTATTCCCCCCATTAAGAATAAAAAACTACCAATTAAACGAATTCACATTAAATTAAGACAATCTGGTTAGCATTAACCACGTTTTACGACGTCATAAAGGTAAGCCGTTTTTACGCCAATTAAAATCATCAGGACACTTTTATTTTCTAGAGCGCTCAACACATGTTGCCTTTTATAAAAGAGATAAGATGGTAATAGATACACGAAATTACCTCTGATACTTTCCGAGGAACTTCCGAACAGAATTCATTAATTTATCGCAAAAGCCACCTCCATTATCTTTGACAGTGAACGATTAATTACTCGCATCCAAGTTAGCCACGGGTCAGTGACGTCATCAATCAAATGCCCTACTATGAACCATGTGTGTATCTGTAAACATGTGCTCAGCATATGACCGCATAAGATTATGAATTTCCCATGCTTAATATGAGCCGAATTAAAAACTGAATTGAAATTTGTTATGTAAAATTCAAAGAATAAATCTGTGACAAGAGGAAAAAAATAACATTCTATGTTGCAACAAAGATGAAATATGATACAGTTTTTGAGTAATGGGATATTTAAGACTTATGTAGAAGCAAAAAATATGTGTTGTTTTATATTAGCAGATACGAAAGGAAATATTAAAAGTCTTGACGCAGCAAGTAGGTTATGGTAGCAAATTTTCATCAAAATGTTTCTAATATCAAATATCTCTTGTTTAAAAAAAAGACATCAAACTTGGTTAGCACGATAACCTATATAGTAGTAGCAATGTACCATGTTTCAAAAAATACAAAGATTTTCCGAAAATAAACCCGAAAAATACCAGAAAAAACTGATCTGATTTTCCTGGCCAACGAACCTCTTCAAGCTATTTACGAAACCTGCCAAGATTATATTCACAAACAGCTTTATAACCAAAATTGGGAAAAAAAATTTATGAAAATTTGCAAACATCTTCTCTTACAAAATTCGCCATTTTTTTTACAGAAGTGGGCTTCAGTAATGTTATACTAAATTATATATTTTTCACAAACATTCGACAACTTTCTTTTCCAATAACTTATTAATTATAAACATTTATAATTAATTACCAACATTTCAGAAAAATCTGACAAAAATGATTTCTACGGAAACACATAAAATTTCTGCAAAAACATTTTAAATGTAGCCACTATTTCAGAGCGCCTGTATATGGCAGCTCAATTTTTCGACGAATGATCCAAACAAAAACGTCTCTGAATGCGTCATTTTCATGGGGCTCCGCTGTCTATTGGTAAAAACGCCGTATCACAATTTGCGATATGTGGCAAAAACGTGAAAAGTAGCAAAACAATTGAAATAACTGAAAAACGATGAACGATATCATTTTTTTATTACAAAGATGCATTATAATTTGATGAAAATGCAAAAATGCAATAATATAAGGGTGTTTGATTAAAAAAAGAAAGTGTGGATCACTAACGAATCATGGGCCATCCTGTGATTGTCAAATAAGATGCAACTCGAGACACCCTATAATTAGCCTAAATATTTTTTTCTTATATCTTGCATAACAACGGATATATCGAGCTTTACCGTAGAAATGCGCCACTCTGCATATATGTGCAAACAGACAAAAACTAAAACCTATTTGTGTTTTAAGGGTTCTAGTTTGCGCTCATTTGGAACATTTTCAAAATTCATTTTCAATAATGAATTTTTTTTTACGAAAATTTGCTAAAATTATAGACTAATAAACCACAAACTCTATAGCCGATACTACTGCCAAAGCATCAGAGAAAAGATATATTTGAAATGGATTTTCCGCAAATATTTTAGCAAAATGAAATGGTTGAAGCTGAAACTTAAAACTTTAAAAAACACTTATTACGACATTTCTTCTACATAACATGTAATCATTTCAGATTATTTTTCTGAAATTTGGAAATTTTGACGTTTTAAATCACGACTTTAAGATATATATATATATATATATATATATATATATATATATATATATATATATATATATATATATATATATATATATATATATATATATATATATATATTAAACTAAATAAAATAATGCGCCGATTTTGATTCAACTTGGTCGCACTGAGATTATTACTCGACGCCAAAAAAACATCAGTAACCTTGAGACTTTAATCACAGAATGGCCTATAAGTCATTGGTGATACAAATTTTCCTTAAAAAAAACAATCATTAAGAAAACACTCCTAATTTTATTGCATCTTTGCATTTTCATCGAATTATGATGCATGCTAGTAAGGAACAAAAATATGGTGTTCTTGTTATCGAGTTATTTCAGTTGTTTTGCAACTATTCACATTTGGGGCACATATCAAAAATTATGATACGCCAACAGAGAGCGGATCCCATGAAAATGACGATATTAGAGATGCTTTCGTTTATATTGGTTGTTAATTTTTGTACTTATTCAAACAATAAAGTTATTTTGATTAAGTGTGGTACATTGTTTCTACTATATAGGTTATATTGGTGACCAAATTTGATGCCTGCGTTCATTAAAATATTTTGTGGTTATTTAAAATATTTTTATGAAAATGCACTGCCATGACACACTTGCTGCGTCCACACTTTATCCTTACTTTGTTCTTGCTAAAAAAAATTATATAAGACAGTAGCTTAAAAACCATCGACTCTTAAAAGCGCAAACCACTCCCAGTAAAATCACGTTATTAGTGAATTTTCTTTAAAAAACTCACTAATGGAGAGATCTGTCTATATATATATATATATATATATATATATATATATATATATATATATATATATATACATATATATATATATATATATATATATATATATATTCCTGAAAATGTTGCGTTTTCTCTCGAAAAACTTTTGTATCTCCGAAAATAACAAAGCCATGGTAACCAAGTTCTGTACTTAGTTTTACACTATTAAACTTACCCTTCATGCCAAAATTCAGATCTCTAAATTGACAGGAAAAAAGTTATAGACATTTAAAAACAAAATGGGGTGCCACTGATGACCAGAGAAATGCACAAAACCAAAATTTTGTGTGTGGATAACAAAATCGGTTATACATTACAGACAAAGATTAAATGTTCTTGACGCAAAAGGTCAAGAAATAACAGAAAAATTACTTTGGAAATTTTATAGTTTTTCTTCCTAAAATGTCAGTAGCGATTTGAAACGCCAAAGCCTTAAGTTACAGCTTCAACCCTCGTTGTCCTTCATTTTACTAAAATATTTGTAGAAAATTCATTTCAAATACACACCCTCCCTGATAATGTTGCAGTAGTTTCAGTTATAAAGTTTGTGGTGTAATAGTCTATAGTTTTTCGCGAATTTTTGTAGAAAAAATATTCGTTATTGAGCAGACTTTAGAATTTTTAAAATATTTCTTCAAAGGAGTCCGAACTAGGCCCCCTGGGGCCAATTTTAGTTTTTACATGTTTACATATATACACGATGGTGAATTTATACTGTAAATATCAATCTAACCGTTATTTTACAAGATACTGGAAAATACTATAAAAGTTATTTATAGGGCGTTTTGAAGTGCATCTTAAAAAATTGTGCTGAAAATCACAAGGTGGCCCATAAGTCGTTGGTAATAAAAGGTTTCTTTTTTTTTTAATAGAACACCCCTTTTATTGTAGCATTATTCCATGATACGTGGCTTTCACCAATGGAATTGAGTGCCCCATAAAAATTGCGCATTTAGTAAGGTTTTCAATTATATTATTCGTCAAAAAAATCGAGATGCCATATAGAGGGTGCTCTCACATTATTTAGGGAATGTTTGTAAAACAAATGGCTAATTTTCGTGAAACAGGTGGTTTACTAATCTTCATGTAAACCTTTTTTTAAATCTTGGCTGGTATAGTTTTGTGTTAATTACGTGGATAGATTCGTTCGCCAGAAAGGTCAAACTAGTTTTTTTGGGTAAATTTTAAATATATCTTCGCAAAATGTTTGTACTTTTTCAAACAAAAAGTTACTTTGATGAAATACAGTACATTCATTCTACTATAAAGGTTACACTATCTACTAAATACAATGTCAAACATATTTAACATTAAAAACAGTTCTATGAAAATTCGCTCCCAGAACGCACTTGCTGTGTGCAGACTTTAGTGAATTTTACTTATATATTTTCAGAAAACTCATTTGAAATAGACCCTTTCTCTGATGCTTTGGTAGTAGTTTTAGTTAGAGTTTGTGGTTTAACAGTCTGTTATTTTTAGAGAATTATCGTAGAAAAAAGCTGAATATATCCGTTAACATACAAGATACGAGAAAAAATTGTATATGTTAATTGTAGGCTGTCTTGAGCTGCATCTTATAAAATTAATTTTTGCAATTACAGCATGGTTTTTAAATCAAACACCACTTATGCATTTTTGCATTTTTCATCAAAATATAATACATGTTTTCTGTTTACTGTCAGCTTGTCTCAGCCTGACCCCTCTGATATCTCACAAAACGTCACCGAAATTATCCAAGCTGACATGAAATTATTTATTCCACGTACACAGAAAACCTCTTCAGCCACTCAGAAGCCCTGGTTCTCTAAATCCTGTGACAAGGCCAGACTTGAAAAGGTCAAAGCTCACAAAACGCTTATACACAATCCCAGTCAAGAAAATCATCAAGCATTTAACGACGCAAGAAACCGCTATGTCCGCATTCTTTCTGAGGAAAAAAACTCGTTTAATAACCACATCAAAAAAAGTCCTCTCAAGCCCCAACGGCGGCAAACCCTTCTGGACTCTTGCTAAATCTATTGGGGGAATAATTTCTGCAAAAGCACGTTCCCACCTCTTGTTTCAGGCGATTAAATTGTTTCTACCGCCCTGGGCAAGGCTGAACTTTTTGCCTCGTTATTCGCCGGCAATTATACTCTCAACCCACCTCCAAATGTTCAACCACCAACAGTCCCAAATGTCGCGCATAAAATGACGGATATCATTTTTAAAACTAAAAAGGTACGAAAGATTCTCTGTTCTCTTAATACCAGGAAAGACTCTGGCCTTGACGAGATCCCAGCACAATTGGTTTAAAAAAATGCCCACCAGAAATTTCTCCTGTCCTGACTCGTCTGTTTCAGACATCTTACAATCGAGGCATATTCCCTAGTAATTGGAAAACTGCTCGAGCACAACCTGTCCCCAAGAAAAGATCCAAAGCGCTTCCTAGCAACTACAGTCGTCTCTAAAGTGATCTAAAAGTATATAAACATCGAATTACTAAAATTCCTTGTAAAACAGAGTCTACTCCACGACAGGCAGTGTGGATTCCATCAGCGCAGATCAACTGCCGACCTCCGTTCCTTTGTCACCCATTCTTGGAACATTCTTGGCACGCACTGCTGCCTAATAAACTTCCGGCCTATGGCCTACAACCAAAACTCTGTACCTGGACAGCAAATTTTCTCTACAACCGTATCATTTCTGTTGTCGTGGATAGCCATTCCTCTAAACTGTATCCAATTAATACAGGAGTCCCTCAAAGTTTAGCTTTAGCCCCTACTTTGTTTCTTCTCCACATCAATGACCTCTTCTCTAGCACATCCAACCCAGTTCACAGTTACGCGGACGACAACACCCTCCACTCAAATATCCAATATTCTAAGCCTGTCTCTTTAGCCCAATTAGATGCGGATCGCAGACTCATAGAGGGTTCTGTCTCTGTGGATCTCCAAAAAATATTAGATTGGGGAAATAGAAATATTGTACAATTCAGCTCCACCAAATCTCAGTCTTGCTTTCTATCTCATAAAAGATACACCAGCCCTAGACCCATCACAATGAACAACCAAGTTATTCAAAGTAGTGGGTCCTTTTCACTTGTTGGCATTTCTGTGGATCGAAATCTCACTTGGCACCAACATGTCACATCAATTGCAGAAGCGGCTGCTAAGAAATTAGGTTTCCTCTTCCGGTCTCGCAAATACTTTTCACTAGCTAACCTCTATACCTTATATACTTCACAAATAAGGCCAAACCTCGAATACTGCTTCCATATCTGGGGTGCCGCTGCCGCTTCTACACTCGTTATCCTAGAGTACATTTAGAGAGCTATATGTCTCATCGGTGACCCTACCCTCACCCAAAGGCGGCCATCCCTTGCCCACCGGCGTGCTGTTGGTGACCTTTCTCTCTCTTTTATAGATATCTGTACGGGCACTGCTCAGAGGAGCTTTCTTCCATAGTTCCTCCGCCTGCTGCCCCCAACAGATCTACCAGCGGAACAGAGCAAATGCACCCTTTTACTGTCCAGGTCACCAGACATAGAACATCTTGTTATGCCCGCTCTTTTGTCCCGAGGAATTCCTTGCCAGCACATGTTTTTCCTTCTCCTCCGAACCTCCAGACTTTCAAGTCCAGAATTAACAAGTTGCCTCTTTCCTCCTTGTCGACACCCACGGTACGATAGTATTAAGGCTGTAAGACCTCGTGGTGTGTTGTTGAAATATATAAAAAAATGCTTTAAATTTCAGTAACTTAACAATAAAGTTATTTTCATGATATATGGTACATCGTTTCTGCTATAATATGGGTTATACTGGTAACCAAATTTGATGCCTGCTTTCTTTAAAAAATGCATATTTGCTATTAAGAACATTTTTATGAGAATTCACTTTAGTAACGCACTTGCTGCGTCCAGACTTATTTTCTTTGCAAATCTTAGTCTGAGTACCGTTTTTCTTGGACAGACTATAGGTCTCGTCTCTTGTATTCCCGCATTATACTATGTTCCGACTAAACTCCGAGAACATTGCTTAGAGGGAACAACATTGTAATCCCGGCGTGGTATATATAAATAGAGAAATCGTGCAGTGGAGTAAATAAATCTCAATCAGACATAATTAATATCTCACGGGCGCTATAGTGCGATGAAAACCCCACGAACAAGAGGGACCCTGATTGAGACGTCAAACTTGCTATAAAACGATGTAATAAATTACCAGTGTTACCCTGTGAGTACCGGTGGGATGATTGTTCGGTTAGACTGCAAGCTCATAACTCGGTAACTACACACAATATTATGAGAATCAGCGCAGTAACCGACACAAACTCGATGATGAGTTTACGTTTTCAGAGTGCTCAGACCACGACACGCCCACCCTTAATTAGATTGTTGCTTGGTCTGATTGCACATTATTGTTTGTTTACATAAAGCACTGCCGGGATTGGAGAGACTTTAAACGCTTACGTCAGATACTTGTTTTGAACACAATTAGGATCAAATTGTTGTTATGAGAAGATTAATTTTATTCTTGGCAAATTTTCATAAATATGATTAGTAACTAAAGATGCCTAAACAACATGGCAAAATTAAAGTCTCTAAAAATTAATAGGCCTTATATTACAATAGTATCAAAAGGAAGTACATCTTATAAAGCGTATTTCTAAAATGACGGGAAAAAATTCAGTGGGTGATAGCTGTGTTCAAGAAAAAAACTTGTGTTAACGCTGTGGAAAAATAGATATCATGTTTACATTTTAGTGAATTTTCTTAAAAAAAATTCACTAATGAGGAGATCCCGACTTTTGAATTTTGAAAAAATTTCTTCAAATGACCGCGAACTAGGCCCCCTAGAACACATATCCGGGGTCAGTTTCAATTTTTATATGTTTATATATATATATATATATATATATATATATATATATATATATATATATATATATATATATATATATATATATATATATATATATATATATATATATATATATATATATATATATATATATATATATATATATATATATATATATATATATATATATATATATATATATATATATATATATATATATATATATATATATATATATATATATATATATATATATGTGTATCACACCGATAACTCAAAAAATAATAGGCCGATTTTGACTAAATTTGGTGGAAAAATTCCTTTTGCAAATGGCTTGGATAAGTTCGTTACCCAGGAAAATCTACCCAGGTTTTCCCGGAAAATTTTGTGTTTTCTTTCGAAAAAAATTTATATCTCCGGAATTAACAAAGTAAGGGCAACCAAATTTGGTACACTCGTTAATATCCTTATAGGTAAGCTACCTACCAAAATTTATCTATGAAGGTCAAAACACAAAAAAGTTATAGGCATTTAAAGAAAAATAAATTGGGGTTTTCCTCAAAACGTCAAAGTTGCGATTTAAAACGTCAAAATCGGCAACATTTAGACAAAGAACTTGAATCTAATACGGGATATGGAAATCAAATGTCTCAAGAGGGATGTTTTACAAACTCTGAAGTCTTAGTTTCAACCGTCATTGTCCTTCATTTTACTAAAATGTTTCCAGAAAATTCATTTCAAATAGACCCTTTTAGTGAATTTTCGTAGAAAAAATTCACTAATGGGGAGATCCCGACTTTTGAATTTTGAAAAAAATTTTGCTAATGAGCGCGAACTAGGACCCCTAGAACCCATATCCGGGGTTAGTTTCAATTTTTATATGTTTATATATATATATATATATATATATATATATATATATATATATATATATATATATATATATATATATATATATATATATATATATATATATATATATATTTATATATATATTTATATATATATTTATATATATATATATATATTTATATATATATATTTATATATATATATATATGTATCACACCGATAACTCAATAAATAATGGGCCGATTTTGATAAAATTTGGCATGTACGTTTCTTTTGTAAATAGCTTGGATAAGTTCGTTAGTCAGGAAAATCGGACGAGGTTTTCCGGGAAAATTTTGAGTTTTCATTCGAAAAAAATTCTTATCTCAAAAAGTAATAAGCCGATTTTAATAAAATTTGGCATGTACCTTCCTTTTATAAATGGCCTTGACAAGTTTGTTAGCCAGGAAAATCGGACGAGGTTTTCCGGGAAAAAAAAAATTTTTTTCTCAAAGAATAATGGGCCTATTTTGATAAAATTTGGCATGTACCTTCCTTTTGTAAATGTCTTTGATAAGTTCGTTAATCAGAAAAATCGGACGAGGTTTTCCGGAAAAATTTTGAGTTTTCATTTGAAAAAAATTTTTATCTTAAAAAATAAAAACTCTATGATAACCAAATTTGGTAGGTAGGTTTACGATATAAAAAGTAAACTACACACCAAAATCTAGATTTCTACGTTACAAGAAAAAAAGTTATAATATAATATTTTGCGCCAGATCATTTTTATGAAAATTCACTACCATAACGCACTTGCTGCGTCTTCATCTTTTTCTGATGCTTGGCAGTAGCCTTAGCTTTAGAGTTTATCGTTTAATGGTATATAATTTTTGTCGAATTTTCGTAAAAAATCAATAAAGCTCAATATATCCGTTATTATACAAGATATGAAGAAAATTTGTATATATTAATTATAGGGTGTCTTGAGCTACATCTTAAAAAAATATTTCTACAATCACAGGATGGCCCATAAGTCGTTGGTGATACAAATTTTCTTCTTTTTTTTTTAATCAAACACGCCTTATGTTATTGCATTTTTGAATATTTCAGCGATGCATGTTTGTAAGAAAAGAAATTCGGGACGCAGCAAGTGCGTTATGGTAGCGAATTTTCATTAAATGCTTCAAATTTGAATAGCTCAATTTGCTATTAACCTATAAGGTGGACCAAGAAACGAGTTTTTCCGGGAACACTTTAAGTTTACTTTTGGAAATTTTTGTACATTTTCACACAATAAAGTTATTTTTATGAAACATGGCACATTGTTTTTACTATATAGGTTATACTGGTAACCAAAATTGATGCCTGCTTTCTTAAAAAGGAAACACACATATTTGCAATTAAAAACATTTTTATGAAAATTGACTACCATAACGCACTTGCTGCGTCCAGAGTTTTTATTTCATTGATTGTTGTTGCCCTTACTTGGTGAAACTTGTCTATATTACATACAGACTTGGAGACTACTTCTCTGGCTTCACTGTTGGTTTTCGTTAGTGAAGGACGTAGCCAGCGCGTAAGCTAACTGAATAAAGGGGAATTCTGGAAGTTCTAGGATGTTCTTCAACGTTTCTGTGACTATAGTTTCGCTGCTTGACAGCATTCTCAGATAGATTAAAATTGAATTAGTGCGAAATCATGACAACTACATATAAAGATCTGTTGCTATGTTATGATATGATAATTAAACGTTGAATGTAGCGGCTTCTCCTCCAGACACCAAAATTTACTTTACTCCCGACGCGTTTCGACCCTCAAAGAGGTCATCCTCAGGGGAAAATCTAAAAACACAAACAAGACAGGTCTGTCAGAAAAACATTAGTTTTTCCGGTAGGCAATTGTGCATCACCGAGCACAATGATGACTAGGTGATCCTCACAGAAAAGTCAAAGGCCACAAGTCACACAGAAGAAACACTGACCAACAGTCAAGTCAAAATCTAAAAATCTAAAAACTATAGATACAGTAACCACAGTTAAAATATTGATTTGAACATGCAAACTACGTTAACAAAGTTAAAAGCATCAAGCAACTAAAAAAGCACTGAGACACAAAAACTGTCAAAGTGTAATAACTGATAATTTGAACACTAAAATAAGCAAGTCTATTGTTGAGGCAATAGCAAAGCCAATGAGTGAAACTGACAAGTTAAACAACACAGCAGGCAGGCAAAGTTAAGCAAGAAACCCAATGAGAACCACTAGGGCAAAGAAACAAGTGAAAAAATGAACCATACTCACATGAACAATTCTCAAAAAATTGAACTCGGAACTATACATGAAGGTTTCCACAGGTCACAACTTCATCCATTGTGCTAGGGGGCGTGTAATAATACCTCTGAATAATGTCAGAAAAATTGACTTCAAAGACAAAAATCAATGCGAAAGATCGGCGATTTTAACAAACATGATGAAGGGCGGCCATTATGTGAACTTGAAACGGACAGGGTGCACCGGCGCAGGTGCGACAGAAGTGTCAGAAGTGAAATGTTAACGACAAAAATAGCAAGGAATGGTCAGGGAGCCATAGAGCAGCCATCTTCAAAGACAATGTTCATGGTCATGTAGAAAAACCATAGAGTTCAGCAGCACTAATTACACCAATTGGCTATAGAATAAAGGAAAGTTCGTTAAATCTGTGTTGGACAAGTTCAAAACTTCACTGGTTTGACACTTAGAATGTTTGAAAATCTCAATCTCTTCTAAGACGAATTGTTCTATGCCAAAGCTTGAAGGGTGCAAGATTACAGCATCTGTATTTTTGTTGAAACTGTGGCTACTCTCCCTCAAATGGCAACCAAATACTGATGTGTCATTGTTGAGCTGGTTTCACACCTTTGACCTTTGACTTTTCTGTGAGGATCACCTTGTCATCATTGTGCTCGGTGATGCACAATTGCCTACCGGAAAAACTAATGTTTTTCTGACAGACCTGTCTTGTTTGTGTTTTTAGATTTTCCCCTGAGGATGACCTCTTTGAGCGTCGAAACGCGTCGGGAGTAAAGTAAATTTTGGTGTCTGGAGGAGAAGCCGCTACATTCAACGTTTAATTATGGTAATCCCAGACGGTGTGACGTTCAGAAATGATATTATGATATGATGTTTTGATCAAAAAATTTTATCAAAATGAAAATAAAAAATGAAACACAGATGACAGATGAGGCTTTCAAAATGTCTACGTGATGTATGTCAATATTTAACATAAAAATAGAACTACCCTATAATAACTATGATAACAGTTACAATTAAGTCTAAAAAATTTATACAACTGTTAGCTTCTTCTTCTAAAGTAAACTTAATATTTGTGTGAAAGTTATTAATAAAATTCAAAAATTCATTTAATTCTGTATGACTACCTTGAAAACATGCTAAAATATCTACGTATCTGTACCAAAAGACAATATATATTATAAAGTTCTGATGTTAAAATTTGGTTTTCTAAGTTTTCCATAAATATGTTGGCTAATAAAGGTGACAATGGACTACCCATAGGTAGACCTTCATTTTGCATATAAATTTTATTATTAAATTTAAAATAGTTTTGTTTTATACATTCGTTAAAAAGATTCATTATTTCTTGTCTTTTTATGACATTTACGTTCTTTTCTATTATTACCAAAAATGTATGGCCATCTGAAAATTCATAAGCCAAATATACCGGTGAGGCCAGTAGTTAGCTATGTTAATACACCTAATCATAAAATAGCGAGCAAACTGGTTTCAATTATTAGATAATACAAATATTTTCCAAAATATTCAGTTAAGAATTCTTATGAACTTACACAAAAATTAAGTAACTTAATTATTCCCACAAATAGTAAATTAGTCTCGTTTGATGTTTGTAGCATGTATTCTAAGATACCCGCTAGGGAATGTTTACCTCTATTATAAAACGTTTTAATATAAAAGAACGTAAATGTCATAAAAAGACAAGAAGTAATTAATCTTTTTAACGAATGCATAAAACAAAACTATTTTAAATTTAATAATAAAATTTATATGCAAAATGAAGGTCTACCTATGAGTAGTCCATTGTCACCTTTATTAGCCAACATATTTATGGAAAACTTAGAAAACCAAATTTTAACATATGAACTTTCGCATAATATTGTCTTTTGGTACAGATACGTAGATATTTTAGCATGTTTTCAAGGTAGTCATACAGAAATAAATGAATTTTTGAATTTTATTAATAACTTTCACACAAATATTAAGTTTACTTCAGAAGAAGAAGCTAACAGTTGTATAAATTTTTTAGACTTAACAATTAGAAAGTTAGAAAATAATTCATATGACTTTTCAATATATAGGAAACCAACTTACACTGACACAACCATACCATACGATTCATGTCACCCTTTTTCACAAAAGCTGTCTGCCTACCATTCTATGATACATCGTGCATTTTCAATACCTAAGTCACAAAAGAATTTTGAAAAAGAAATTTCAATAATTAAGCAAACAGCATTTAATAATGGCTACTCTGTTAAAATAATAGATAAAATGATCGAGAGAAAAGAATACAAATTAGCGATTAATTTAATTTATCCGAAGATTATAGACAAAGAAGACAACAGATACGTTTCGATAACTTATTTTGGAACCATTTCAGAAAACATTTCACAAATTTTAAATACCTGTACAAATACAAAGGTAGCTTTTAAATCTTACAACACGACGCGTGATTTACTATTTAACGCTAAAGAAAAATCTTGTTTCCTGACAAAAGTTGGAGTTTATTAATTAGCTTGTACACATTGTAACGCAATCTATATAGGTGAAACTTCTATAAACTTTAAAACCCGATACAAGGAACATATTTCTGCATTTAGAAATAACCACGCTGACAAATCTACATTTGCAAAACATATTATTGATACCGAACATAGACCTACAGTAAATAACCGCATACAACCACAACATTTTTATAATGACAAACGTAAACTAGACTTTTTTGAAGCTTTTGAAGTCAAAAAGCACACACGCGACAATAGCTACCTTGTTTTAAACGAGCAAACTGATTTCATGAATTCTCCTTTCTTGGATATTCTTGTTTCTAATTAAATAAGTCAAGGAAAATAAGTTTAACTATTCTTTCAAAAAACTTATAATAAGATAATGAGTTGATGTATGTCGATATTTTCGTTGTATAGAGACTGCTTTTATACTGTTATTGTTTAGTTATTTTATTGATAAAACTGTTATCATATTTATTATAGGCTAGTTCTATTTTTATGTTAAATATTGACATACATCACGTAGACATTTTGAAAGCCTCATCTGTCATCTGTCTTTCATTTTTTATTTTCATTTTGATAAAATTTTTTGATCAAAACATCATATCATAACATAGCAACAGATCTTTATTTGTAGTTGTCATGATTTCGTACTAATTCAATTTTAATCTGTCTGAGAATGCTGCCAAGCAGCGAAACTATAGTCACAGAAACGTTGAAGAACATCCTAGGACTTCCAGAATTCGTAAGGGCCACTTGCTCCAATTAGCTTACGCGCTGGCTACGTCCTTCACCAACGAAAACCAACAGTGAAGCCAGAGAAGTAGTCTCCAAGTCTGTATGTAGTTTGCATTTTATCTTTGTTTTTTGATATAATTATTATTATTGTTGTTGTTTATTGTAGCAAAGTAATCATACATGGTGTCAATACAAAGAAGTTGTATACTTGTGCTTGTGCTATAAAACTTTTTTGTAATAATGCTCAAAATAAATTCACCTGATTCATTTGACAGATTCATAACAATTTTAACCTTTTCTAAAAGCCATTTACAATTTTTACCAAAACTCCATCTAACTAATATTTCGAACCAAATACATCTTCTCAGAGCCTCTAACGTTATTGCTTTATTCACTGATATAACTTTCCAATTTTCATTCCCATTACTTCCAAATAAATAACTTTTAATTATTACTTTCATATGGTTAAATATTGCAAGAAATGTACAGAAATGGCTCGTTTTTCGGTAAAAGTGGAGTGAATGGCTGAAATTTGGGATGGAGTCGGTGAAGATAAAAATAAAGCTTGGTCATTTGGTATGCCAAAATTCACATTAATGTCACTATCGAGGTTGTGGCATCAATTTTTGGAGCTGTTCTGTCAATATTACATCTTGGAAAAGAACAAGTGTAAGACTTATTTGTCAAATGATGTGTTGTAAAGTTAGTGACATTCAATATTACTATTATTACATCGTCACTACGTGTGAAAGTATGGTATCGGCGACAAAAAAAAAACACTGTAACGTCGTAAAAAGTACTAAAACATATAGAAAACATGATCTGGTAACGAAAATTGTATGTCTTGTCGGTCTGTTGGTCTGTCTGCTTGTATCCACAATAACTTTAGAACTAACTGAGATATCGTCTTTCAAATTTGCTATACAGTTAGCACCCGACAAACGAACAGTTCTGATTGTTTTTGGGTAAAATCGCTTCAGGGAGTAAGGGATGAATGGGGGATGATTTGGGGAAAATTGACATTTTTTAGTTAAAAATCGAGTAATATAACGTTTTAGGGTTTGTTTATTAGAAAACATCCAATTTCATTAAACGTCTGCTATTTTGTGCTGAACCTAAATCACGAGTTGCATGTGCGGTGATGGAATATCGGTGACAGAAATTTCGTTTTTCGATAAAACGGCGTAAAAAGTCTCTAAACATGGAGAAAACTTGATACAAATGGCGTAAAAAGAACATAGATAAAACTTGATTCTGGAGCGAATTTTTTTGTCTGTCGGTCTGTCGCCCTGTACGTCTCTTTGTTAGTAGGCGTAATAGCTTCGAACGAATTGAGAAATTATCTTCATTTTGATATCCAGTGAGCACCCGACAAAAGAATGCTTCGAATGTTTTTTGGTAAGATCGGTAGGGGGTAGGCGATAAATGAGCGGTGATTTGGTGAAAATTGCCATTTTTTCGTTAAAACTCGAGTAATATAACGTTTCAGAAGTTTATGGGTACAGGAATAAGAATATTTTCTTTGCGGTCAAGTCATCGACCCTAAATTCATTTAATGAGAAAGTTGATGAATGCGCTTAAATAATGTTTAAAAAATAAATCAGTTAGTAAAGGTAATAAACGTTGATTGTTATCAAGTCGAGTGTTACGAGTACAACTATAAAAAGGCTGCAAGCAGCAGGTGCGTTATGGTAGTGAATTTTCATAAACATGTTTTTAAAAGCAAATATGTATTTTGTTTAAAGAAAGTAGGAATCAAATTTGGTTACCGGTATAACATATATAGTAGAAACAAGGTGCCATATGTTATCAAAATAACTTTATTGTTTGAAAATATACAAAAATTTCCAAGAGTAGACTTAAAATGTTCCCGAAAAAACTGGTTTCTTGGCCAACGAACCTTATAGGCTAATAGGAAATTGAGCTATTCAAATTTGAAGCACTTAATGAAAATTCGCTACCATAACGCACTTTCTTGTATAATAACGGATATACTAAACTTTATAATTTTTTAAGCAAATATATACGATTAAACGTTAAACTTTCTAGCTAAAACTACTGCCAAAGCATCAGAGAAAGGGTCTATTTGAAAGACATTTTCTGCAAATATTTTAGTAAAATGAAGGACAATGACGGTTGAAGTTAAGACTTCAGGGTTTGTAAAACAATTTTCTTGCGACATTTTCTTTACATAACCCGTATTAATTTAGGTCCTTTGAATAAATGCTGCCAATTTTGACGTTTTAATTTGCGACTTTGACATTTTGAGGAAAACCCCAATTTTTGGTGATTTTTTTTAATCACTAAGGAGGAGATCGCTACTTTGGGATTTTGAAAAAATGTCTTTAAATGAGTGCAAACTAGAATCCTGGAACCCATATCCGCGGTGAGTTTTAGACTTTATGTATTTATATATATATATATATATATATATATATATATATATATATATATATATATATATATATATATATATATATATATATATATATATATATATATATATATGTATGTGTGTGTCTGTGTGTGTCATAACGATAACTCAAAAAATAAGCGCCCGGCTTCAATAAAATTTGGTGAGTACCCTCCTTTCGCAAGTCGCTTGGATAGGTTCGTTAGGAAAAGCGAACTAGTTTTTCCTGGAAAATTGTGTGTTTTCTTTCGGAAAAATTTTATATATCTGGAAATAACAAAGCTATAGCAACCAAATTCGGTACGCGGGTTTATATCATAAAAAGAAAACCGTCAAAAGGAAAAAACTACAAGCATTATAGTTTTTCTTCTTAAAACGTCAAAGTCGCGATTCGAAAAGTCAAAATTGACATGTTCTAGATAAATAACCTTAATACGGTTTATGTACAAAGAAATGTCGTGGGATGTGTGTTCTCTAAGCCTTAGGTTTCAGCTTCAGCCGTCATTGTCCTTCGTTTTACTTAAGTGTTTGCAGAAAATGAATTTCAAACAGACCCTTTCTCTGATGCTTTGGCAGTAGTTTCAAATATAGGCTTATAATAAATGAAGAAAAACCTTTGTATCCCTTTATAAGCACATTGTGCGCACGGAGCAGTGTGAGATTTGACATAGTTCATATAAAGAGGGGACAGAAAGATTAAATGTATGTATAATATGTGTTACAAATAGATTAAACAATGCTTTGTTTTCTAATTAGACCGTAGCATTTCCAGTGCCTTGTTTGAGCTGACAGTTAATATATCCCCACGGCAATGTAAAACACATATTACCCTATGGTCGAACAGATGTATATGGATGCGTTCATATTGAATATTAAACTTCAGTTTTTCAATTCCTAAATAAGTAACTACAAATTTAATGAAGTAATTGAACATTACGTTAGGATTTTAGTGAATTTTCAGCAAACATAGTGTTTTGTCTTTGTTTTGTTTACATAGTTTTGTTTACATTTGTTTGTTTACATTTGTTTTGTTTACATAGTCATTCTGGTATTGGATTTTTCATTTTCTTAAAAAATTCACAATTTTTAGAAAATCTCGACTTTTGAAATTGGAAAAATGTCTTCAAATGGGCGAGAACTGGCATCCGTACACATTTCCATATATATATATATATATATATATATATATATATATATATATATATATATATATATATATATATATATATATATATATATATATACTCGTATATAGTTTTTTCCGGAGAATTTGTATACCTCTGGAAATAACAAAGCTATGGCAACCAAATTTTGTACGCGGCTTTCTATTATAGAATGTGAATTACACACGAAAATTTAGATACATATTAGGTATATATGTAATTTGAATATTATGAATTTTTTAGTAAATTTTCGTTTAAAAAATACTATGTAAAATTATTTTTGTATTTTTAAAGAAATTATTTTTGGAAGATTTTTGGGAAGTGTTGGTACTAATAAATGTTATTGTAAAAAAACATTCACATTTTCATGAAAAATAATTGTTTAGAAAATTTCGTAAGAAAACATAATTTTCGTGTAACATTACTTTAAACAATTTTTGTAAAGCAAATGGCAATTTTCGTTAAAGAAATTGTATGCAAATTTTCATGCAACATTTTTTTCCTGACTTTTTGTCAAAAAGCTTTTTGTGTATAATTATGTTTTATCAGGTGTGTAAATAGCTTGAAGAGGTTCGTTTCCCAGGAAAATAGGACCAGTTTTTTTTTGGGAAAATTTTAAGTTTATTTTCGGAAAATTATTTTACTTTCTCAAACAATTAAGTTATTTTGACTAATTAAGATACACTGGGTCTACCATATGTAGGTTATCCCAAATTCCAAACATTTTGATGAAAATGCCCTACCATAACGGACTTGCTGCGTCCAGAGTTCTTTTCTTAAATGCCTATAACTTTTTTTGACTTTTAACCCACACAGCTAAATTTTGGTACATAATTTACTTTTAATGATATAACACCGTGTACCAAATTTGGTTGCCCTTACTTTGTTATTTCCGGAGATATAAAAATTTTACGAAAGAAAACCTAAAATTTTCCGGGAAAAACCGGGCAGATTTTCCTGGCTGACAAACTTATCCAAGCCACTTGCAAAAGGAAGGTAATCGCAAAATTTGATCAAAACTGGCCTATTATCGGTGGTATACATACATACATACATACAGACATACATATATATATATATATATATATATATATATATATATATATATATATATATATATATATATATATATATATATATATATATATACATATATATACATATAAACGTTGAAACCAGATTGTATTCTAGGAGGCCTAGTTCGCTCTCATTTAAAGAATTTTTTTTTCAAAAGTCGCCATCTCCTCGAATTTTTATTTTTCATTTTCCCAAAAATGTTACAGGTGAACCAAAGGGAAAGCTGATTGAAAACCTCGCTCACTTAATAGATCACGGCAGTTTGGATTAAATGAAAATAATGGCTGGAGACAGAGTGGCAAACACCAGGCAACATCGCCCTTATAATGTGGTAAAAATGGGAAAAATTGCGTCTTTAAAAGCCATATAATTTTAAGAATCTATTTTATATGTGTAAACGATTTAGCAGACTTAAAAACATCAAATATCTCATGAACACTGAACCGCAGTCTAAACGAAAGTAAATCAGCTTACGTTTTCACCAACTGTTAGAATGTCTGTACACTCAAACAATAATTTCATAAGCTATCGGTAGGTATAAGTAGATAATATGCTGAAGCGGCAAAGTGAGAAACCTATATACTGTCACTTACACACCGCACATAAATCACTTTTAGAATTATGAAAATATAAAGAGACCCCATGCCAGCATACAAATTTCCAAAGTAAATGAATGTTCGTTCTAGGTGTTTTATTTGGTGACTATATATATATAGCGGTCCATCGAAAGGTTGAATATTCCCATAATAAATCTGTGATGGGCTTTGAACCCGCTCTATAAACCAAGTGTTGTCATGTAATTATCATTCGGGGCCGATAAAACGGTCGGGGGGCCTTTGAGGGGCCGGTGCCGGGTGGCCCGCGACACAGGCCCCCGTAGGCCCCTCTGGGAGGCTCAACGATTGAAAATTGATTGTTATTTATCTGTTTAATTTCTGGCATTTAATTTATTTTGTTGCATGATTTCGCCTCAAATACCTGCCCGTATGTGTCTAACATGTAGCACGTTCTAAGTTATTTGACAGTTATGGTATTAAATATACATGGATTTTTCATTAATCAGTGGAGAAAAGCTAGGGAAAGAGTGGTTAATAAATGTAAATGGTAGAGTGGATAAGGTTTATAGACAGTATTTCATTCAAGCATGCCCCGGGAACTTGCAGGCCCCTGAAATAAGTTTAAATTTAATATACAAGTATTTTTCGCAAAGACGGCTAAAAGTTAAAACATGAAATTTAGCATTTACCAAACTAATTTCCTTTAGTGGGTGAATCGCACTATCCTTTTTTCAGTTTGTTACTATAAGTTTTTTCTTCATGGTATATATATATATATATATATATATATATATATATATATATATATATATATATATATATATATATATATATATATATATATATAGAGTGTATCCACGGATTGAGTGTGGGTAAGGTATAAGTGACAAAAAAAATTTGAATTAGATATAATATTTTGGGATTCACTCCTGCTTTGTCTTAAACTTAAATGTTGAGGAAATGAACAAAATCAATTAATATACAGGGTGGTATATAACTGATTTAATTAAATATGTTAAGAGTAAACTACTTTCGTTTATAAAGATACCGAAAAAAGTTATTAACAAAACTTTTTTAGAATTAAAATTTATGACAGGCTTTCAATTTGCAGCCAGATCAGCCTACTTTGAATTTTCAAGTAAATTATTAACATTTTTCCCTATCAACATGAAGATTTTTACCTGTGGTTTTCTGAACGCAGGTGCGCAAAGTAACCATGCAATGTTAAATAATAATTTATTAGTAAAATACAAAACGCTTATTGCTAACAAAAATCAAAACGAACAACGAAAAATAAAGAAATTATTTAAATGTGCTACCACCAACCGATACACATAACTCAGCCCGTTTAGTAATTGCTTTGTAGGCATTTTGAATATGTTGAATTGCAATACCGTCCATTGCCTCTGCTCTCAGCCTCAGTTTCAACAAATCAAGATCGTTGTTTAATGGAGTCGCGTAGACTTTCTGTTTGAGATAGTCCCATAAATAAAAGTCCATTATGGTAAGATCGGGACTTGTGGTAGGCCAACTTGTTGGCCCAGACAGACCAATCCACCGCCCAGGAAATTCGCGATCTTACCATTCTCTAACGATTCTTGTTTCATGTGCTGGGTGGCCGTCATGCTGAAAGTATGCTGTTTGTCTATCTTCTAGTGACATGTTATGCAAATGGTCTTGAAGAATATTTTTCAGCATTTCCAGATAACTGTACTGGTTCATATTCCGCTCAAAAAAATATGGCCCAATTATCCCAGTGTAAGAATCAATACACCACACATTTACTTTTTGATGGCATTGTCTTCTGCAATTAACTCTATAATTTGGATTCTCCATAGACCAATGCTGTACATTTTGGGAATTTACCACCCCATTAGGGGTGGAAGTGGATTCGTCCGAAAAAATAATACTTCTCCAAAAATTGTGATTTTGTAGATATTGCTCGCCGTACCATAAACAAAAATCTAATCGTTTTGACTCGTCATTTCCAAAGTGTGTATAAGTTTTTCTTTCAAAGGTTTCACCTTGTTGGTACGATAAATTTGTTGCAAATGCGATTTGCTAATATTGCCAATTTCTAATGCACTTCTTCTTAATGATAATTTCGGAAAACGCCTAACAGAATCTATAGCTAATGCAGCTGCAGCATTGTCTTCTTCATTTAGGTCGGATTTTGTCTTCTTAACATGTAAAACACTCCCAGTACGCATAAATTTTGTAACAACTTTTTTTACACCAGTAGCGGAAACCGAATAATTTGGCCAGCATTCAAGGAATTTTCTTATCATTCCCTGATAAGAATGTTCTTCACCCAAACAATATCACTGCACAATAAACGATTTTTGTTCTGCTGCTAACATTTTTAAATACAGAAGCTTGCCGTTCGTGACAAATAAAATTGACGTTTCAATTTTCCAAATAAGTAGTATCCCGGGAAACGAACAACAAGGCAGAGCTCAAGTAGCCATGCAACTCGCCAATTATTGCTTCGAATGTCCAATTACGCGTTTACTTTACTTTTTTATTGGTTGAGATGAAAGTAAACCTTCCTCAAGTCGCTAACAGTAAAAGGTTTCAAAATAAATATAGAACAACAAAAGTTTTAGAAGATTAGATTAATATATAGAATTAGATAGATTAGAAGAAGATAGCAATAAAGTTGGATGGGAAAAGTGTGGAAAAAACAGAAGTATTCAAATATTTAGGAGTGAAGATACAGGGTGATGGAAAGTTGGGTGCAGAATTAAATGAAAGAATAGAAACCACAATGAAGCTTTACCATGCACTGAGTAACACATTTATAAGAAGAAAAGAAATATCAACAAAAACAAAAATGACGGTAGGTATACAAAACAGTGCTGACGCCAATTCTGACATACGGGTGCGAAAGTTGGAGATGAAGCATCTAAGAGCAGTAAAAGACATTACAAGAAGAGACAGGATGAGAAATGATAACGTCAGAGAAGAATTGAAAATAAACCTAGTGATACCAAGTATAGAAAAGCAACAACTAAAGTGGATGTGACACTATCTGAGAATGAAAGAGGAAAGACAAGTGGAAAAGGTTTGGCAAGCAAGGTCACTACAGAAGAGGGCAAGAGGTAGACCAATGAAGACGTGGAACGACTCGATAGCAGAGGTTGTAGAGAAAAGAGGATTGGACTGGAGATCAGCAATAAGAAAAGCAAACGATATGAAGGAAATACTTATTGTATTTTTTGCATTTGCCATCGAATTATGATGCACGTTTGTAAGTAACGAAAATTCATATCCTTCAACGTTCTCCAGTTATTTTAATTATTTTGTAGCCTTTCACGTTTTTGGCACATATCAAAAATTGCTATATGGCGTTTTTACCAATAGATAGAGTACCGTGAAAAATGACGACGCATTCATTCTTCGTTTATATTATTCGTTGAAAAAATCTGTGGGCTCTCAAGTAGTGGCTGCATTTTCAAACAATCACACTGCGGTATTTCATTTTTTTCTAATTCGAACATCCTGTATTTTGTATGACAGAATTGAAGGGAATGCCCTCTGCTTCAAGTGTGTATAACACGCAGAATTTCTTTTAGGATCTTTTGGTAGAAATCATTTTTTTTAAATTTTTTGACTAAATGTTAATAATTAATGTTAAGTAAGTTATTGTAAAAAAATGTATTCCAATTTTCGCAAAAAAAATGTTTTGTCAAATTTGTGTAAAAATATAATTTTGGTGTAACATTATCCATTTTTGTAGAAAAAAATGGTCAATTTTCGTGAAAGAAATTGTTTGCATGAAAAATTTTTGCGTTAATTTTCCCCGAAAGCCTTTTGTGAATAATTATATCTATCCAGGTATGTAAATAGCTTGAAAAAGGTCGTTGGCCAGGAAGATCTGACAAGCTTTTTCTGGAGCATTTTAAGTATATTTTCGGAAACATTTTGTACTTTTCCAAACAATAAAGTGATTTTGATCAAATCTGGTATATTATCTCCACTGTAATGGTTATACCGGTGAATTTGCAGATTAGCTCCCGAACAATTTTTGACAAATCGACTGCTGATACATAAACTTTGGTATCATACATACACAGTAACATTATTCTTACCTTTTGTTCTCCTTCCTTTGCGTAGTTATTTACATTCAAACTTCTTCTGGAAAGTCAACAATTTTACCTTACTGCCTTAGTGCGGCTCTGTCCTACTTCGCAGTGCACAGCACTAGAGTGTGGCTGTCTCCGTCAGTCGCAATGTCTTGCACACTAGCGCTTTGGTAGTTCACGGTCACTATGACCCTGGTCGTTTCGTTCGGCATATTCACCAGTGGCGATCTTTAAACTTGGGAGGGGGGTGTTGTTGGGGGGCGGCGGTTTTCGCCGTCCCCGGGAATTTTCCTTACCTCGCGTTACTTTGGAGTTTGGAGCACTTCAAAGGAATCGCGGACGCAAACGCGAACGTCGCGAATGTGGATCCCGCGTAAGTTTTCTGTCCCGCGACAAAGGGATCGCAGAGCGCGATCGCGAACGTGAATTCGCGCCGCGAATGTAGTTCGCGCCGCGAATGTAGTTCGCGCCGCGAATGTAGTTCGCGCCGCGAATGTAGTTCGCGCCGCGAATGTAGTTCGCGCCGCGAATGTGATTCGCGCCGCGGATGTGAGTGTGGAGGTTTTCGCGTAGTTTTCGTGCTTCAGGTTCGCGCGTCGCGGTGTACCCCGTTCGGTGTCGGTTGTCTGTCTCGCGACAAAGGAATCGCAGACGCGAATAATAACCTTTCTATACGATTAAGACAACAGCTGAAAATGTCACACACTTCGTTCCAACACTTTGCGACAATATCTCATAAAGCGGGTTCCACATTCGCGATGTTCGTGTTCGCGTCCGCGATTCCTTTGCCGCGAGACAGAAAACCGACACCGGACGGAGAACAGCGCGACGTTCGAACGTGAACCACGAAAACGTTCATCACGAAAACTACGCGAATACCATAATACTCACATCCGCGACCTTCGCGCTGCGGATGTGGAGCATGTTTTACCGCCATTTACGACTTCTTTACCTATTTGCACGCAATTTTTTCCAATTGCTAGGCGAGGATCTAATTTACATTATTTGTTCTTTGTTCTCGATGGACGCGCTTTTTCTGCGTTCCCATTGGTCGCAGGTTCTATTTTTTGTTATTCTCGATGTTTCGACGCGGTTGTTTTGCTTCCCCATTGGTCGGGGGTGCAGATTCCTACGGTTCTTTGTTACATCTTTCTGTCGCTTGATACTTCTTCAGTTGCGTCTTATACGGTGCATCTTTTATTTTTAACTGATTTCTTTTGTTTATAATAGTCTGCTCCTAAATAATTATGGCTGCACAAACTGTTCCAGTATTGCCCACCGTTTCACAGTGCGGTTACAACGTATGTGACCTTTGCTACATGAAAAACTTAAACTTTAGCGCGCTGCTGCTGGACAACGTTGCCCTAACAGAATATCTTAGGGCTCACGGGGTGCTTCTTTGCCACACCTGCTGCCCAAAGTGCTCGCGAAAGGTGACCGTTACGTATCGCCGCGGATTGCCGGTGTTCAATTGCTATAGGCGATATACCGCAAGGCATCGTGGTACCTGTAGGTTCCGGGTCTCCGCGCTGACCGACACCTTCTTCTCCGGTGCCCGCATTGATGTGCAACAGGTATGTCACCTTGTTATGATATACCTGTCCCGGAACCCACCGCGGGTGTAATTTGCCATGGAGGAGACCGATTTAGCGGCTCACACGGTTGTTGACTGGTTCAACTTTATCCGGGAGGTGCTAGTCGATCACTTCACCGGTATTACCTCTCCGATTGGGGACCCTGATATCGTTGTTGAGATCGACGAGGCTAAGTTCTCCAAACGCAAGTACAACCGTGGGCGGCGCCTAAGAGGTCAATGGGTCGTCGGCGGTGTTGTACGTGGTTCGCGTGGTATGTGCGGCCAGGCATTCATGGTTCCGGTTGCCGACCGAAGTGCGCGCACTTTAATGAGGGTTATTCGAGATCATGTGTCGCCTGGCAGCATCATAATGACTGACTGCTGGAAGGGTTACAGCGACTTGGAGGCGGCGGGATTCAGGCATTTTACTGTGAATCACAGCCACCACTTCGTTGATCCTGAAACTGGTGCGCACACACAGAACATTGAACGCTTGTGGCTGGAGGCAAGGCGTCACGTACCCAGGGCGACTTTTTATCGGGGCGCTAGGCTCTTTTTCGCATTTTCAGGCTTGTATTTCCTTTTTAACATCTTCCCCCCGCCCAACACCCCTATTCGCTCCTTGCCCCGTAACTCCCCTTGAAGGGCAGAACAAGAATTTTTTCTTGTTTCACCTTGCTCTAAGGGGTGTTTTAAGGATGTATGTCAAGAAAATTTTCACAAAAGCATTCGGGAGCTAATCTGCAAATTTACCAATTAACCAAAGTTAATGACTTTAATTGAAGGAAGACATATTATATTCCAGTAAAATATTTTTATGAAAATTCGCTAAAATAACGCACTTGCTGGGTTGTTTTATTTTATTTGTCTCCTGGTTAATTAGATTTTTTTGATTATGATGTAAGGTTTCTCCAGTTGTGGTTAGTTTTATACGTAATGTTGATCCTGTATTATGTAAACTAGTTATCAGAGATATAATCATAAATCATGCATGTGAACCTAAGACATATAAACCAACAGAAAACTGTTTTGTCACTATTACACAAATGATGATACAACTATTACCCCAGAAAAAACTGTGTTACGAGACACGTTTGCGTAATAAAATTGCCGTTTCTGTTTCCTTATTTAACCTAAAAATTATACTCAGCACGAGGAAACACGCCTGTCAAAATAATAAAAAGCAAATAGCCTGGGAACGAGGGTGGATGGATTGTTTGAATCAGCCTCTGAAATAAAAGAATGTTGGGTATCAAGTGAAAGGAGAAAAGGCAGTATTAATAGCAGTGGGGAGGCAGACAGGGGGCCATAGCCGCGTAGTCGGGCGTAATGTGACGTGCCGTATTGAAAGCACTTGTGGGGTGTATTATTTTTGATCCTGGATGTTTTATTCGCGAGCCGGTGGCCTGATAGCACGTGGCTGGCACACGTATAATGTAAACCCATTCATTAGTGCAACCACACCGAAAATCTCTGAACTTAACAATGTCCGGTGTACGTAATGCGCGGGAATACGAGAATACTCTTTCTCTCTATCTGTATTATTTCCCTCTGCTCTGCTTTCGCTTGGGGTTGTTAGCTGCTTTATATCTGCTGCCGTTGCTGCTAACGAAGGTTGATTAGATTCATTACGTAATGTTTTACGTAATACGAAAAAGGGCACCAGCATCATATTGATAACTTATTTCAACATAATATCTTTTCCTCCGATAGATTGCATATAACTAAAGGAGTGCTCATACGATTTTTAAAACAAGTGCGAAAACAGGTTAATGGATAATTAAATTACTATCAAAATTTTAGCTTCTTGTCATCCGAAAGAATTTTTTTCCAGGGATAACTGGTCCAAATTATCGGTATGATACATAGCCAAACACACACACACCCACACACAAACAAACACATACACAAATATATATGTTCTGCTGCATAAGTTCAAAAACTTCCCTGTTTTATAGAATTTCTAGAATAGTATAAAACCTTATCAATATCTCTAAAAGCGATTTACTTGTCAACGATTAAAAGTAAATTTCGAAGTGAGATCAGGTAGCTGATAAACAAAAACCAATAGATATTGACATTTATGAAAATTATTTCTGTCAGTGTCAGTAAGATTACTAGTTTCTACTTGATACACACGGGCTCATATTAATGCAATTAACAAGTAAATTGTAATATTTATCTATTCCTCTTAAATCATCCACTCTTTCAAAAGTTGTCCTATTAGGAATTTTTCGATTTAGAAATCGTTCCTCATAAAGCCTTCTGACTTCTAAGACATTATCTGATTCCATACATTAAAGGGATCGCTACATTAATTGCATGTCAGCATATTCAGCAAACGTAGATTCCATTACGGCAAATAAATTATATCAGAGGGATAAGAAAAATGAGACAAATATCGCAAGATTCAGGACAACTACCGCTAACTGGCAGATACTGGCATATTAATTCTTATTTACATCGGTACTTGTCCAAAATGCAACCATAGCAACAAAAAAGGCAAAAAATAAATGTAAATAAAAGAGGCATTTATTTCTATAGCGGATGTAATAAAAAATCAAACAATTTTCAAAGGCGTCTTCGTAAATCATTAATCTGCTTTTTAGTGAATTTTCTTTAAAAAATTCACTAATGAGGAGATCCCAACTTTTGAATTAAAAAAATATTCTTCAAATGAGCGCTAATTAGGCCCCCTAGAACACATATCCGAGGTCAGTTTGAATTTTTATATGTTTATATATATATATATATATATATATATATATATATATATATATATATATATATATATATATATATATATATATATATAGATGTTCGCTCCTCGTATAGTGTAAAAGCAGTGGAATTTATAATCTTTATTTTGCGATAAGAAGAACAGACCAGAATTCCACGAATCGTCAAGAAGAACACAACTTAAGTAGTCAGCAACGCAAAACCGCGATATCGTATAGTACCGCTACCTTAAAATTATATGTGTGTGTGATACAGTCAAACCAGCCTTAACAAATCCATTAAACGCACCAGCAACCCAGGATAGCCTTTTCCGGGACACGCACGAGTTTCTGTGAGTCCAGTACTCGACAAGAGAAGAAATTCACAAAGGTAAGTGGCTTTTTGGTCATTCACGAGTTTGCATCAATTTCCACTGCTTTTGCCCCTTCTCTTTTCATTAAAAACCGTTACTTAATTAACAAACGCAAATTACAGTCCACTTTGTTCGTAATAGCCCGCTTAACGCCTATTTCTTCGCCCGCTCTAGCCCATTTCTTGGTCCTTCTCAGCCGGATAGTTTTTTTTGTCTCGGAAATAATACGCAAGTAAATTTGGCTATTCAACTTTGTTAATTTTGAAAATAACTAAAGCGCGCTGGTTTAGCTGTATTCAATTCAGATTTTAAATTAATTTCCCGCAATTTTCATGTATATATCGCTAGAACCTTTATAATTATAGAATTTTTAAAAGTTATTTTCTTATCGCAAGAATCCGCCATTCAGTTAAATTTTGCTTTATTTTGAACAACGAGCACGGCTTTAGGAGTCGACGCATATCATTTCACGCATATATCGCTCTTTGCTTCTGTTTCATTCTTATCAATTTGTACCTGAATAATTCTTTGTTTCACATTGGTACGTATATCTGTTATATTTCCATATACGAGGCCTATTCAATTAATATCATGACTGACACTAAATTAAGGAAATACAAAAACCAACGCAATATTCAGCTATCTGAAATAGACACATTGTCTTCTCTAGCCCAGAAAGCCCAGTCAGATGTTTCGCTTTATAATTTACTTAGGGTTAGATCTTCCGAAATCGACTATTTAAGGGAACAGTTTATTCAAACGCACGAAAATATCGTTTCTGTAATTTTAAGTAGTGAACATGGAAACGCTTCTGATGAAAACACTATTTACGCTGGATTTATGGACGCTTATTTTGAAATTAAAGCCATTTGTTCTAGGTTATTCCCTGACAATAAAACAAATGTCCAGGAAATTCTAAATTCAAATACAGCTGGTCTTAATGAAGGTGCTAAAGCAAGGCTAGCTAAAATAGAAATTCCTAAATTTAGAGGTGACTATAAAACCTTTAACACTTTTATCGATTTATTCAATGCCTTAGTACATGACTGTCCCGCATATTCCGACATTGAAAAGTTTCATTATCTAACTATATCAGTAGAAGGCCCGCCGTTATCTCTAATAAGATCTTTGCCTCTGACCGCTGACAATTATCAGATAGCTTATAATACATTAGTCACTCGTTATTCTAACAAACGTCTGCGTGCCCAAGAGCACTGGCATGCTATAGATAGCATTTCGAAATTTAATTCTGATGACCACGTCAATATTCGCAATTCGCTAGACATTATTTCGGAAAATCTTTCTGCTTTAAACACTTTAGGCTTTCCTACAGACCAATGGGACTTTGTTATGTTTATGTTGGTGTCAAAACGCCTTGACAGGAACATGTTGACGAAATTTGAGTTAGACCACGCTTCCACCGAGGTCCCTACATTTACGCAATTGCTTGACTTTCTAAATAAATATTGTATCGCTGGTGATGCTATGAATCAGAAGTCATTCCTTTCGCACTCTCAAAAGAAATATTCTGACAAATCGCAAGCTAGACCAACGCCTCGAACTTCCGCTTTTTTCGCTGATAATTTAAATTGTAAATCTATCTTACATACTTGTGTGTTTTGCAAAGATTCTTCGCATTCTATTTATAATTGCTCCTCATTTTGTAATAAAACTCCAAAAGATCGCTATAATTTTGTTAAATCTTCTCGTCTTTGCCACAACTGTTTAAGTAGCCTACATTATCTTAACAAATGCAAATCTACCAGGTCCTGTCGCAAGTGTGGTCAGCGTCATCATACGCTCTTGCATTTTGATAAAAGCTCCGCGCCTATTCCGTCGCCAGTGTGTAATAACCCTTCCAGATCTCCAGTTCCTTCCGCTCCGCTCGACCAAGAGCAGGTCTTTGCTGCTTCTGGGATTGTATCTAATCAAACCACGGTCTTATTGGCCACTGCGCTGATTGAAGTTCTTGATAACCATGGAAATTATCAGATTATGAGATGCCTTTTGGATGGAGGTAGTATGATGTCTTTTATCTCGCAAAGGGCTTTTAAGCGTTTGGGGTTGCCTAAGCAAAACTGCATGTTTGCAATCAAAGGACTGGCATCTATGCAGACTTCTTCTCAGAGTGGTTGTGTAACGCTCACTGGAAGACCGGTTGGTCAAGATTCTTTCAATTTTACTGTCGACGCATTGATCTTGAACGCCATTTGTGATAATTTGCCAGCAACCGCTATTTGCTCTTCCAATTGGTCTCACATTCGCAATTTAAAATTGGCTGATCGCCATTTTAATCGTCCAGGTCAGGTCGATATATTGTTAGGAGCCGACGTTTTTTCTAAAATCCTTTTAAATGGACGCATTTCCGGTGGGGAAGGTCAACCTGATGCCATCAACACCGTCTTTGGTTATGTGCTCATGGGTAAGATTGGCAACACAGTTCATTCTTCTGCTGTCTCTTCTTTCTTGTGCAGTAACTTTGAATCAAATCTCGATCGCACCCTTAGGGATTTTTGGGAAGTGGAAAGTGTTCCGACTTCGTCGCATCACTCTAATGAAGATATTTTTTGTGAACATCATTTTAAGACTAAAATATCTCGCTCTCCTTCTGGCAAATATATCGTTTCGCTCCCATTTAAATCTGAGTCGCTGCCTATTTTTCCTGGCATTCGCGACCTCGTCGTCCAAAGATTTCTTTCCCTGGAACGCCGCCTTGCTAGAAACATGGACTTGTATACCCAATATTCTGCTTTTATGAGAGAATATTTGGAACTAGGCCACATGAAACGTGTTTATGACAATAAAGATTCTCCCGACGCATATTATATTCCGCATCATTGCATTTTGAAACCAAATAGCTTGTCTACTAAACTCAGGGTAGTTTTTAATGGTTCGGCGAAACTTCCCAACCAAAGCTCTCTTAACGATTGTCTACATACTGGACCAAAACTACAACAAGATATTGCCACAATTCTGTGTCACTTTCGCCTTCATAATTATGTCTTGTGTGCTGACATCAAAATGATGTATCGTAACATTCTTGTCGACCAATCACAGCATGATTATCAAAGAATTGTTTGGAGGTTTGCTTCTGATGAACCTTTGGTGGACTATAACCTGGTTACGCTTGTATATGGACTAACGCCATCCCCCTTTCTCGCGATACGCACTCTTCATCAGTTAGTGAATGACGAAGGGGGCTCTTACCCGCTAGCTTCTGCCGCCATTTTAAACGACACTTATGTTGATGATGTTGTAACCGGCTGCTCTTCTTATGAAGACGCAAAGCTTTTACAGTCAGAGCTGATCTCGCTTTTTGAACGAGGCGGCTTTGAGCTTAGAAAATGGTCTAGTAACTGTTCCGCATTACTTTCACATTTACCTCCGGAACATTTGTCGCAAAATCCGCTTATTTTTGGTTCACTGGCAAACGACACTCCTTTAAAAATTCTCGGTCTGCAGTGGAGTCCCTCTGAGGATACATTCTTTTTCTCAGTCTCGCCGTTGGGGAAACCCTGTACGAAACGCAACATGCTCTCGGAACTGGCCAGAATCTTTGACCCGCTTGGATTTCTTTCGCCTATTACTATTTTTCAAAAGATTCTAATCCAGTCGCTGTGGACTTCTAAATTAGATTGGGACCAAACCCCGCCCTCGCATATTGTTGAGGCTTGGAACCGTTATCGAAATGAACTCGGTTTACTAAGCAATTTACGCATTCCTAGAAAAATCCTTCCACCTCATTCTGGATGTGGTTATGAATTACATGGGTTCTGTGACTCTTCTGAAAAGGGTTACGCTGCCGTTGTTTATATACGATGCCTCCGCCCTGACAAAACAGTTTTTGTTCAGTTTGTTTGCTCTAAAACCAAAGTCGCTCCGGTTAAGAAACTAACCATTCCTAGGCTAGAACTGTGTGGTGCAGTTTTGTTGGCGAAACTCCTATCGTTTCTTCTGAACGTTTATCAGACTCGCATGACTTTCGAAAGAATTTTTGCCTGGTCAGATTCGCAAATCGTCTTGAGTTAGATAAAATCTTCGCCTCATCGTTGGAAAACCTTTGTGGCAAATCGAGTTGCCTACATTCACGAAAGGGTTTCTTCTGAATTTTGGCATTATATAGATTCTGCTAATAATCCCGCCGATATCGCCTCTCGAGGTGTTCATCCTTCTCAATTTCTCGCCCATGATATTTGGTTCAATGGTCCATCGCTACTATGTCGTTCTGAGCTGTCTGCCTGCTCCCCGTCTTCAGAGCTGCAGTCTGAAGAGGTCTCTGTTGAGGAAAGGACAGTTTCGCTTTTAACATTTACAGGTGAAGAAAATCTGCTTGATGATTTGTTAGAAAATCATTCTTCTTTACATTACATACAGTCTATTTTGTCATACGTATTACGCTTCGCTTTTAATTCTAGACATTCTTCTATTGCGAAATTTGGACCGCTATCTCGGTTAGAGCTTCATGATGCTCTGACCCTTCTGGTCAAGCGCACTCAAGCGGTCTACTTTGAAAAGGAGTTATCTAGTAAAAAATTCCCTAAGTCCTGGAGAAAACTCGCCGTATTTCAAGACAGTACTGGTCTTTTGCGTGTAGGTGGTCGCTTGACTCACTCAAGTTTGTCTTATGAGCGAAAGCATCCGCTCTTACTTCCACAAAAGTGCCGACTCACGGTGCTTTTAATTGAACAATACCATAAAAGGTATCTTCATATTGGCCCTCGCACTCTTCACTTTTTGTTGTGTCAGAATTTTTGGATTTTGTCTGCAAGACGTGCCATAAACACTGTTATTTCGAAATGTATGCCATGTTGGAAAATAAAGCCTCAACCTTATCAGCCACCTATGGGTGACTTACCCCTTTCTCGAGTTTCGCAAGTCAAACCATTCTCGCATACTGGGGTAGATTTTGGTGGTCCATTCGCGATCACTATGAATCGATACCGAGGTGCTAAAACCTCTAAGGCATATATTTGCCTCTTTGTGTGTTTCGCGACAAAGGCTATACATCTAGAACCTGCCTGTAGTCTTTCGACTGACGCTTTTCTCGCTGCCCTCCAACGATTTATTGCTCGTCGTGGTCGATGTGATAATCTCTATAGTGATTGTGGTACAAATTTCGTTGGCTCCGCCAAGGAGCTTAAACGCATTTTTTCTGATGCAACTGCTAGGGAAGGAATCCATTGGCATTTCAACCCCCCTTCTGCACCACATTTCGGTGGTCTTTGGGAATCTGGTATCAAGAGTGTAAAATCTCATCTCTCTCGTGTTGTTGGCCAACAAATCCTATCGTACGAAGAATTCTACACTGTCCTGACGCTTATAGAATCTGTCTTGAACTCCCGACCTTTAAATCCCATGAGTTCGGATATCGATGACATTCACGCTTTAACTCCTGGACACTTTCTTCATATGGAGCCAGTTTCTACGCTTCCAACTCCCGATTTGTCGTCTGTCCCCTTAACTCGTCTGTCAAGATGGCAACTTCTCCAACGTATGCACCATGATTTTTGGATTCGCTGGCACAAGGAGTACCTTCACACCCTACAACAACGAAGCAAGTGGCTTGACGCTGGTGCTCTTCCTACTATTGGGGCGATGGTGGCCGTGAAAGCTGAAAAACTTCCGCCTTCTAAATGGCTACTAGGTCGTCTATTGTCTCTAATTCCTGGTCCTGATGGTGTCGTAAGAGTTGCTATTGTAAAGACCTCGAATGGTATCCTTCGTCGCCCTTTGGTGAAGTTGTGCCCGTTGCCAACTAATGACTAGTAGTAGTAGTATTTGTTTCTAATTTAATTTAATTTTTATTTTAAGTCTTTTTATTCTTTTGTGGATTCTTGCTAACCGGGATAATCATTTATTTTGTTTCTTGTTCTCTTTTTTCTTATCCGCCGCATGTTATTGCTTCTCCTTCGCGTTAATTATTTTTTTTGTGTAGAAAAATGTCTTGCTTATAGCAGCCATTTTGGCCGGGCGGGATGTTCGCTCCTCGTATAGTGTAAAAGCAGTGGAATTTATAATCTTTATTTTGCGATAAGAAGAACAGACCAGAATTCCACGAATCGTCAAGAAGAACACAACTTAAGTAGTCAGCAACGCAAAACCGCGATATCGTATAGTACCGCTACCTTAAAATTATATGTGTGTGTGATACAGTCAAACCAGCCTTAACAAATCCATTAAACGCACCAGCAACCCAGGATAGCCTTTTCCGGGACACGCACGAGTTTCTGTGAGTCCAGTACTCGACAAGAGAAGAAATTCACAAAGGTAAGTGGCTTTTTGGTCATTCACGAGTTTGCATCAATTTCCACTGCTTTTGCCCCTTCTCTTTTCATTAAAAACCGTTACTTAATTAACAAACGCAAATTACAGTCCACTTTGTTCGTAATAGCCCGCTTAACGCCTATTTCTTCGCCCGCTCTAGCCCAATATATATATATATATATATATATATATATATATATATATATATATATTAGAGATGTGCGAAGCTTCGCAATTCCGAACCGAACCTTCGGTTCGAAAATATGTTCGCACAAGCGATGTTGAAGTAGTTAGAAGTTCGAAATATGTAATTCTTCAAAATAGTTCGAAGTTCGGTGCTTAAAAATACTTCGAAATTTAACTTTACAGGCATTGAATGTTGCGAAAGGTAGCGTAGTTGCGGCCTCCTGAACGCGGTGCTTTGAACTCGTTATCGGTCTCATTGAGTCGATAGCGTAATTTCAGAAGATTTCACTCATGCATATTCTTGACAGTAGATGGGACACATTGAGACACGACGGAGCCACTTATCAATCACATTATTATTTTTCTTGTAATATCCTAGCTTCCCAATACCTATTTCAGTGACAACATTATGATGGCGGTGTTCGAAGGCGATCGGTAACGTAAATTTTCAGAATTTGAGGATAATTGTAGATTGTCTTTGGAAAACACTGGTTTCAACATGCTTTATTTCACAGTGAGCCAAAACAGTTAAATATTCACAATCAGGAGACAGTTCGAACTGTCACAAGTGGTTATTTTATACCTATCATGCTCACTTTGAACTCTCTCAATCTGTTTGCTAAAACTACCTAACCAATACGAAACAACAACATATTTATCATTGAGATTATCTATAGATCTAGAAATCTAAAAAAGTTTAAAATATTTTTTGGTTTTGTGTTTTTGATTTAACATTGACCCATCTCCGCAATGATCAGCACAAGAAGGCATTTTCACCCAATCAACCTGCAAATTTGTCGAACCCTTCTTTTTTTGTAAATGTTACAATATTCCTAAATTTTGTATTTAAAGAAATGATATATGAACACTGAAAATTTTTGGGTAGTTCGATGTTCGATTTTGAATTTCTAAGAAGTTCGAAGTTCGACTGTGAACCTTAGACATACTATTTCAGAGATTCGAAGTTCGAGGCAACATATTTGCTGAGGTTCGTTCATAGTTCGGTTCGAAAAAAAACATGGGTTCGCACACCTCTAATATATATATATATATATATATATATATATATATATATATATATATATATATATATATATATATATATATATATATATATATATATATATATATATATATATATATATATATATATATATATATATATATATATATATATATATATGTGTGTGTGTGTGTGTGTGTGTGTGTGTGTGTGTGTGTGTGTGTGTGTGTGTGTTTCACCGACGGATCGCGGCTGGAGGACCAACAATCCTCCGGGGCAGGAATATACGTCGAGGGCCTGGGGGTGCGCGAGAGCTATGCGCTTGGCGCATATGCCACGTCATTCGAAACAGAGGTGTACGCTATCCTGTCTGTGGCCAATAGACAAGATGTGAAGATGAGTCCAGAGAAATTAAATCGCAATATTTTTTATTGTGAATCATTACGGAAAATTATGTTAAAAGTAGAAGGCTATTGTTAGACTCCATGGCCTACTGCTTTTTGAACTTTTTTTTTGTCATTTGTTTTCTGGTTTTGGATTTCATAGCCTACTATCCTCAAAACGGTTTATCTCAAAATTGGCAGAGCAATTACAAGATTTCTCAAGCATGTTGTACATCACTGGAAATCGCTTTTCACAGGCTATCACATGAGCAAAAAAATACAATATGGCTGCCATAATAAAAACAAAGGTTGATACCTCTAGCTCAAAAACAAATGACAATCCAAAGTTGTGAATAGCACAAAAAGATTACTCGATAAAAAGTGTCCCTATAATGTGCAAGTCTTAAACATGTCAGATCAACGCCTACTTAGATATTGAAGAAAAAATAAATCGACAAATTTTGTTTTTTTTTCTCAAAATAACTCTAAAACGAAAAGAAAGAGGGCAAAATACAAGTCATATTTGGATCGAGCATGAAATTATACAAACATTGCTAATTTAACCGTCTCCCTATCTCTAATAATAATGGAGGTAGCAATACATTCCCATCCAGTTTGGGACACGCTATATATATATATATATATATATATATATATATATATATATATATATATATATATATATATATATATAGATATATATATATATATATATATATATATATATATATATATATATATATATATATATATATATATATATATATATATATATATATATATATATAAACATATAAAAATTGTGGTAGAAAATTTTCGTAAAAATATTTTAAATGTGATAGCTCAATAAATTTCCCATTAAGCCAGAATCTTCAATCTGGCACCATAGTTACACCTATGTAAACGAACATGGGTACTAAATTAAAGAAAAATAACATAATGAGCTTCGCGGATACCTAAAAAATTGTTCTAGAAAACCTTTTTTGTTGTTTATTGTTTGCAAAAACTTGATGGGTTGACTGAAACAAAACCATCCAAGCAATTAGGATGGAAAAATACCTGTCATATTTATAATTTGACAGGTATATTCCTTTTGTAAATAATTAATTTTTTTCTGAGAAACTTTTGTAACTTTAATGAAATTTGCAACACAATTTTTAAAGACACTTGCAGTACATATTATATCTAAGACCACATTTTAATTTTTTAGCTTCATATAAAATATAAATGTTTTCAAATAATCGCTAACTGGGACTCTAAAACCAATCTCCAAGGTCCATTTAAATTTAAAGAATTCGTTTTAATAATATATCTTACTAATAGTGTACAATTCTTATGAAAATTCACTACTATAATGCACTTACGTCCCGAAATTTTTTGTTTTTTATCCGAACCTGTGAGATTGCCACATATTTTAGGTCACCTGTATAATAATATACAAATTTCAGCTGACCCTAAATATGAGTTCTAGGGGCACTAATTCGCGCTTATTTGAGAAAATTTTCCGAAAGTCTCACCATCGTGAACTGTGTAATAATAAATTTTCTTAACCAAGCTTCACGAAAATTAAAACTGACCGCAGATAGTGATGTGAGAGGCTCGCGTTCATTTCAGGATATGTTTCAAAAGTTTTAAAGTCTCAATCTCCTGATTTGCGATTTCTTTTACAAAACATTACTAAACCAAAAGACTTAACTGTAAACTGGTAATTGTATAGTTTAACTTACATAAATGAAAATCATCATCGACCAAGCAAAATTGTAAACTTTGATAAAATTTTCGCCTCTTCTGCACCATCTGCAAGCCAACGTAAGTAAAAAAAATAAACTTTGGTTTGCAAATGGAACACTAAGAGACCGAAACAAAAATCGTCATTAAAACATCAAGTGAACCCAACAGAAGCACCTCAACGACTGAGCTGGACAATGAATTATATATGTAAAGGCACCAGTGCATTGTGTTCTTAGAAAATGCGTATATCGGAATCAGACAGACAATAAAATTCCGTAGGAATGATAACAATGTTAACGTGGCTGCTAATGTGAAAATGTGTGAATCACAGCTAGCAATAGAACTGCCACGATATTACATTTTATCGCAGTAGAGAATACATTTTTATAATTCGCGCCTGGCTAAAGTAAACGTTAAAAAATCAAAATAAATAACAGGTATTAAAAGAAATAAGATATTCAAATCCAAAATTTGTTTGATTTGAGGACAGAAACGCCTGTACCAAAGCCCCCAGACCCACGTTCATTTTTGTTTGTTTGTTAAAATCTGAAGATGCCAATGACGATTGTTACCCCTTTTAATTTCAATTCAATTCAGGTCAGTTTATTCAATGCAACAACACACGAGATCATACACAGAACTTAAGATCATAAACATTTCCAAATACCAGAATTTTCTTAATGCAACGTAAATATATTTCCTTCGATACCTAAGTCAACATGACTTGTTTGTATCCTTTAAAGCTAACTCTGTATAATCCTCAGTACATTAATTAAACCGGTTAATACCCATAATATTTACTTTTTAGTGAATTTTCGTAGAAGATGGGGAGATCCCGACTTTTGAATTTTGAAAATTTTTTGCAAATGAGCGCGAACTAGGACTCCTAGAAACCATATCCGGGGTCAGTTTCAGTTTTTATATGTTTATATATATATATATATATATATATATATATATATATATATATATATATATATATATATATATATATATATCTATATATATATATATATATATATATATATATATATATATATATATATATATATATATATATATATATATATATATACAGTGTGTTCGGGAATTGTGAGCAAAAAATTCAGGGGGTTATTCTACTCAAAGAATTAATGCCCCTAGTTCCTATAATAGTTTTTCGAAAACTCGAAAATAACGAAGTTATAGGGTAAAAAAATTTTATTTTTTTTTCAAATTTGGTACACACGTATAGAATATCACTTTGTGTTTATGTTGCAAATTTGACATGGATCTATCTAAATTTAAAGGCCAAAGCTGAACTTTTTTGCTTGAATCTTTATATCTCAAATCTAACAATACACGATTAAAGGGAATTATAAAATCTTAGAAAAAAAGGTCATCTTGTTGCATTACGATAAAACTAACCGTTTTCGAGAAAAACGTTCTTAAAAATTTACTGGTATGATTGAATACGAAATCACCTAATCTCATTTTCAATATTAACGGAGCGTGCTTTGAAAACGTTCTCTGTTAACAAGATCATGTGGCGTTAGTTTTGACAGATAATAGTTTTAATCATTTTACTTGCGGAATAGTTGAGATTACTTATAAAATACGATGAATAATAATAATTATTCTTACGTTGAACTACGTGACATGCATTATTATTATGGTATAGCTGGCGGCAATGCCCTTGCTGCAAGGCGTTTGTATGCTGAAGCATTTCCAAATAGAAGAGTACCGCAATCCCGAATGTTCAGTAATATCCATCGAAGACTGGGAGAATTCGGATCATTTAGAAGTACATTGCAAGATGTTGGCCGTCAACGAAGTACTCGAACTCCTGGAGCAGAAGTCCGTGTATTAAATGCAATCGAGAATAATCGCAACTTAAGTGTACGGTTTGTCTCTACTCAGGAGAGTATCCCGAAAAGTTCGGTGCATGAAATTCTCAAGGAGCAGCTTTTTCATCCTTACCGTTACCATAAAGTTCAAGCTTTATCTCCTGAAGATCCGGAAACTCGCGTGAATTTGTGCAATATAATTCGAAATCTTCATAACAACGATCACAATTTTATATCATCGCTTCTCTTCACAGCTGAAGCTGGATTTGGACATGACTGTTTGATCAAACTTCATAATGAGCATTTTTGGTCTAATGGGAATCCTCACTTGGCGATAGAACGCGGTTTCCAGAATAAGTTTTCTGTTAATGTGTGGGCGGGAATTTTAGGAGACCGCTTAATTTGGCCACATTTCTTCCCTCAAAGACTCAACGGTGAGATATACTTATATTTTTTAAGAAACCAGTTATCCACTCTATTGGTTGATGTACCCCTCCAATCAAGAAATACAATGTGGCTGCTGCAGGATGGCGCGCCGCCACATTTTATATATACACTATTTGAAGACTGGAACCTGTGATGTACACAGACAAGTACTTGGAGCACTTGGAGAACCCAAATCACCACAACACATGTTTTTAAAGACTTTACGATCGTTTCACTAATCACATTAGCATCATTAGAGGATGAAAAAAGTCTCAATTCAGAATTTTTTCATCCTCTGGTTGTTAGTGACAAGATCATAAGGTCTTTAAAAAGATGTGTTGTGGTGATTTAGGTTCCCCAAGTGTACTTATATATATATATATATATATATATATATATATATATATATATATATATATATATATATATATATATATATATATATATATATATATATATATTTATATATATATATATATATATATATATATATATATATATATATATATATATATATATATATATATATATATATATATATATATATATATATATATATATATATATATATATATATTTACAGGGTGTTTCTAAATTGATGCGAAAAATGTTACAGGGTGATTCTCTGGACAAAAATAAGGGGTGTCTTTTTTATAAAGTTTTTCTTGAAAACCCTTCACCTCCTAATTATAGCCCTTTGAAATTATGGCAAAAAAAGTTTTCATTAAACTTCTCCGTTATGAAATCATTTATAAAAACAAAATTTTGCAGATGCATAAGGCTAACAAAATGACAGTTTTAAATGGATTTTG